>BGKB01000073.1:31286-323523 GCA_003116975.1 Aurantiochytrium sp. KH105
TACCGGGGAAACTATTTCGCCGAAAATTTCGTTCGGTTAGACCGAACGAAATTTAGCCAGGGTTAGAAAGAAGGAAAGACATATCCATGGGTTCAAGACTGCAACCAGACTTTTGAACGGACCCATCATGAAGAAAAATGTCATGATACAAGCTTGCAGGGTGGTGAGGTGGGTCGATGAACACATTGCTCTGAACGGGGACGTTTGGTCTCGATGTGGAAGTTCTTCCGACAGGGCGTGAAAGCACCAGAGATCCCTCCAGGCTTAGATTCGACTGCCAATGCAAAGAATTCAACGGCTCTGGATCTGTAACGGGCACCTAACAAGTTGACCAGGCTTCACACGAATCATCGATCAGTCCTCTAGACCCTCCCTAGACAATATGAACTAGCTCGTGACGACGATGCCTTTTCGTTTGGTAAACGAAACGAGCGAAAGTAACCGTGCTGGGGAAATAGCAGCTACTCGCCGTCGAAAAGCAACCGCTCAGCACGCTTTCCCTGAATACTTTTAGTTGCTCGTCGCGAATGTCACCAAGGAGTGTCAGCAAACCCCTTTCCTTCCACAAGAAAAAGAAGAGCAGCATTGAGAACTGCCAAAGCGGTGACGAAAAGGCCAAATCTGATTTTCTACATGATGCATTTCGCTCGAGTGATTGCGATTGCTGCGGCGCTGCTGGCACCGCTTCAGGTTTCTGCCCAAGTCCCAGCATTCGATTCCGGACCTATCTACCCTGAAGGAATTTGCTATGGTGGAGCAGGTATGTATATAGAGTTTTACTACACAGATGATACAGGACTCGACGAAACCCAAGAGCAAGAGGCTGTTGACCTGTGCTTCGCCACTTTTGGGAACGCGATCGTTGCCGTATCAACTGTTCCGTCAGCGAGTAGCCGTGTCCTCTGTCATTTCGACAATGAAAACGCGCCTCCAGCTGTTGTAGGCTGGTCACATGTGCCTAGCAGTGACACCCTTCCGGTGATCGGTGGCAACCCCGACTTAAGCGATCATAAATGCTACAATCTCTTCGGTGAGACCTGCTCCGCTCAGGTGGTGGCAGCAGTCGACCGTACCTACGATCGCAAGTTTCTCCAGCGGGCGAAAGACCTCGTCACTGACGCATATGCATTCGTTGGCACCGTTGCAAGCTCGCTCACGCTGAGCGATAATCTTCGATTCGGCATCCTGGACGTCAATCGCTACTCGGTGGACTGGCGGGTTGATATCGAGTCGGACGCAGCAGCGGATGCAACGCAGTTTGCCGCTGCTCTCGTGGATCTCGGCATCACTGATACTGCTGCATCCATTTCGACGGAGTTTTGGGATCTGTTTCAAGGCTTCGCCGAAATGAATGAGGCTGATGTGCCTTCGCATCTCCTCTTCGTCACTGATGGTAAGCTAATCAACTGGAAGAACACGCGATTCTATCGCCGCCTTGTGCGTCGCGTGAAGAGACGCTTGGGCGATAACGCGCCGACCATCATTTGCTATCGAATTTCGGGCCAAAGAAACACTCGTTTTCTTGACAGCGTCTGCGACTCGACGTACTACCCGGGAATGGACGGTCTTACGCTCGCCGAGATTGCGACGAATGTTGTCGACGAGATTTGTGCTGCACCAGCCCCGAGCGGGCTTTCGCTGCCAAGCGGATCGGCGCAAACAGAGTCTACGATATCTGTGTATCCTCCGCGGGCCAATTAATCATAGGTGTGCAGACACATCAGATAAGGAATACTTCGGGTCAAGAACAAAACACAATTTAAGAAAACACAATTTTTAGGATTCTAGTTTTCAGAACGTCTGTCTGTCCCCGTTCAATTCCGCCGCCGCCTGCCCGCCCTACTCGCTAGCTGCTGCTGCTGCTGCTGCTGCTGCTGCTGCTGCTGCTGCTGCTGCTGCTGCTGCTGCTGCTGCTGCTGCTGCTGTTACGCTGCTCGCCTTTGCCTTGTGGGAAACGTCACGTTGAGTGATACGATGCTCAGCTCAGCAGCATCCGTGTCAGACTCTGTCATTTCATTGTTGCCTGAGTCTCTGCAAACCACGTCTTGGGCGCATGGTCGCACCAAGGTGACTTCTGCCCGCAGCCGCGTGCGCCTCAAACAATGCAACTTGAAGCGCCTCGCATCGATCTTCAGACCCTGCACCGCAGCTTCTCAAGGCACCTTTTCTTACGTCGACAACCTCGTCTACGTTCTCGCCTGGTCTCACAACTCTGTCTCCTTTTTCGCGGCGGGGTCACTCACCGACCATGGCAGTAAGTTCGGCTGGGGCACCGATTACGCACGCACTTACATCAGCTACGTGCGGTCGTGCGGCGGCCACTGCTGCCGGTGCTGGTGCAGGTGTTGATGCTAATATACACCATGTGCAGAAGCCAGCAGGCTCCGATTAATTAACAAGAAGTGTTTTGGGTTCTGCATGCAAGCAACCCACTGCTATGCAGCTGCAGCCCAGGCCGTGGATTCGCGACGATACGGCAGGAGACAGCAGCGAGCATGTCTCCGATGGCGTGGCATGCATATGCATGTCTCGCCACAGCCACACCACGTGCACATAGCAACGCTGTCGGCAGGGACCGTCCCTGCGACGCCGTGCACGTGGGAATGGCGGTCGCCGGATTCGGCCATGAGCTTCTCGCGCAGAGCCTCGGGCCGGTGTCGAGGCGGTTCTGGGAGTTCTCTTCGTCCCTCCAAGGCGCCGTTGCAGCTGCAGATGATGCCGGGATAGCAGGCGGCGTGAGATGAGGCCGCAGCTGCAGCAGCAGCCTGCACGGTAGACCCGAAACGCAGAGCAGCAGTAGCAGCGGCAGCAGCAGCAGTAGCAGCAGAAGCAACAGCGGTAACAGCGGCAGCGGCAGCGGCGCAAGTTTTCCTCGTTCGCTCGAGCGCCATGGCGCATCATCACCAGCAGCCCGTGCAGGCGCAGGCCGTGCCGGTGAACACGGGCGACCCGCGCTTCGCGGGGCTGCAGCCGCCGCTGCGCGTGGAGCACCACCACTACTGCGGCAAGTGGACGCTCATCGTCGGCGTGCTCACGTGCGGGCTCACCGGATGCCTCGTCTGCTGCCCCTTCGACAAGCGCGAGGAGGTCGTCGACGCCAACGGCCGCCGCGTCGTGCTCAAGTAGGCCGCCAGGAGCGCCGCCCGCGAGTCGCGCAGCCCCCCCGCGCAGCCGCGCGCTGCAGCTCGCCGAGCACGCCCGCCAGCTGCAAATGTAGAATGTAGAGTTGGGGAGTTGGGTCCGTGAAGATGTGGAGGGAGACGAGAGAGCGCCGCTGAAGAGAGAGAGGGGAAAGAATAGAGACCACCCTCGGAGGCAGCACCAGTACCATCATCATCATCATCGTCGGCGTCGTCGTCGTCGGCGGCGTCGTCGTCAGTTGTCATAACCTAGTAATTAGCATGTTTCCATTCAGCTTCCACCACGATGTATACGTATACGTATGTGCCCGCCCTCCGGCTCGGGGATGGCGTTCACCATCCACCATGGCCATTGATGCCATGGATGTTCTTTGTCGCTGGTGACCTGACCTTGCGTGCTTGCTTCGCTCGGATGCAAGCTGCATGACGAGAGTCCGCAAGGCGCTTCGACTTGCTTGCGCTGGTGGCGAGCGCCGGCGGCGAGACGAAGGAGCTCAAGCTGCAGCGCGAGGAGGGCGCGCTGCGCTCGCTCTCCTCCCGAGACCCGCCGGCTCGTTCATCGGCGTGCCTGCGCGAGGGGTCGTAGCTATAGCATGGCTCATGCCGGGTCGCCGAAGCCAACGGCGGTGACAACAGTGACGGAGACTGCCGCGGAGGCGCGCGAGAAAGGGAATGCACTCTTACGAAAGGGAGATGTTGCAGGCGCAATTGCGGCGTACGAGGCGGCGAAAAAGCTCGATGAGAGCTGCCACCTGACGCTGTCGAACCTGTCGCTTGCGCAACTTCAGGCCGGCGAGGCCGCCCAGGCCACACAGAGTGCGCTTACATGCCTGCAACATGCCCCGGAAGACTTTGTCAAGGGGTGGCTTCGACTTGCCAGAGCCGCACATGCTTTTGGTGATCAAAGTCTCGCGGAGAAGGCGTTACGTAGCGCCCTCGCACGCTGCGATGAGAAAGCACAACAAGCCCACGTCCTCGCCGTCGCCAAGGCCTTAAAGATAGAAAATCTTGATCCCGACCCAGAGGTCCAGACAGCCTTCCTGGCATGGCGACGAGCCCAGGACGCCAAAGTCAACGCTGAAGTCCAAGTCAAGGAGGCTCGGTCTTCCGTGTCAGCCGAAGAAGTCACCGACTTGCATCGCAAAGAAAAGGAATTCGAGGAGGCTTTACAGGCGGCCGCAGCTGCGGCAACAGCTGCAGCCGCAAGCAGCAGCGCCACTACAGATAGCTCTGCCACAGGACCGATACCTTTGGATTCAAATGCCAATGCTTCGCCACTGTCAACATTTCAGATCATGCTTGATGCACGAAAAGCCTCGGATCAAGCCGACATGCTTCTTGTCGACTACGAGGTGGCTGGATCGCTTGGTCGCCAAGGCCCCGTTCCGGCACCAGATCGATCCGGTGACTTCATTGGTCTCTACGAGGTTGAACAAACAAATTCAGAGGAGTACTGGAATATGGAAACTGGCTTCGATCCCTCGACCCGGTCGGGCATGGTGCGCATGAAGCGACCTCGCAAAGCAGGCAACTACGAATTTCGCTACATGACGGATGGCGGTAGACGCTGCGCAGGGCGCTCACAAGGAATCATCGTCTTCCCTGCGCCTGCCTTTACTGTCTGCATCGTTCACAAAGACTCTCCCC
The DNA here is from genome assembly GCA_003116975.1 of Aurantiochytrium sp. KH105. Classification (NCBI taxonomy): domain Eukaryota; class Bigyra; order Thraustochytrida; family Thraustochytriidae; genus Aurantiochytrium; species Aurantiochytrium sp. KH105. Next base: position 36,074 of record BGKB01000073.1, read on the forward strand.
CGCCCTTTATGCTCTTGAAAGAGCCAAATCTCCTCTGTTACTGGCTGTACATGCCGTTGACTCAGTTGCCGAGTGATGACCCGCGAAAATCTGTAAGTCTCTCGGGAACGCACCTTCCCGCCAAACTCATGACAGCAACCCCGGATCCGCGCATCCCAACAATGACCATCGACGAGAAGATACATGTGCGTATTCTGGCACCGGCCAAAGCTCGTGTGCTTGATGGGACGGGGACGCCCACTTCGCACCTTGTGCCGTACCTAAATCTCTCTGTTGACGAGCAGATCGATCTCGAGCGGAGCACGCTGAGCTTTCACAATGGGGATTTCCTTGCGGCGCGTCTCGCTTTCAGCAATATGTTTACCGCAGCGAACGCTCGTCAGCAGCGCATGTTGCTCCACCCGGCGCCAATCGAGCATGAGGCCGAGGCGTACAAGGAGGGAATCCAATGCCGTGGGTGTGGAGCCAAGCTGACAGGCTCACTCGAGCGCGTCAACCAATCTCCTCTCATGCCCTGGACCGAAATGCTTGAGCACCTGACGTGCGTTCCTCCCGAGTCGTATACAAGCAGCGATCCGCACGGCACCGCAAGACCCTTCCGCACGGAAGCGATGACGGCGAGGCCTGGAATTGTGTTGCTTGACGATGCGCATATTGATGTCTGCCATGACGATCTTCAACCCGAAGCTTTGCAACTTTGCCAGGAGCTCAAGCAAGTCAAGGAAGCCCTCGACGACGCGAGTCGAGCACAAGACCACCTTGTTCGCCGCGCAATTGAATGCGCAGCATGTTCAGCCTGGCTGGGAGACGCCGTCGTTCCAGATCATACCGAGCGTGAGTCGCTCGTTGGCGTGCAAGAGGCACGTTTTATCAAGCATTGCGTTCAAACGAAAACAACCCCTGTTTTTAACACGTACACGGATTGCGCAGGTAGCACAGTAGGTGCGCGTCTCGCACGTCTCAGCGAGACCCATCAAGTTCGGACGGTCCTTGTGCGCATCTGCGAAGCGAGTGGTGGCAAGGAAAGGCACCCTATGCGGGTACAACTATGGACAGCAGATTCGTGGATTCGGACCCCTGCGTCGGGTACGGACATGGTTCCCGTTCTCAAGGTCACCTATCGAACGCAACGCGTCGAAGAAGGAGTTGATGCACACTTTGGTATACTGCACCTAACACATCGTCACTATGACGAACTTGCTCATGCTCTCTCGACCTCCAATGCCTGGCTTCCGCCGTCTGCGCGAGTAATTAGGGAGGATGTCGATGAGCGCTTTGGATTTTTATTTTGGTAGTAGCCAAGTAAAGGATTCGGGTAGTGATACGAATTCAAGTTTGGTAGTCTAGCTTGGTTTAGCTTGGCTTGGCCGAGCTAGGCTTGATTTACTTGTCCAGTAACTATCAACGTTTTTCTCTTCCAAGATGATACTCATGGCGTGAGATAAGCCTTTGCGTCAGTATCCCAAGCCTGTTGCTTCTTTGAAATGTTATCCTAGAAACAGCAACCTACAAATAGTTTGGCAATCCGCCAGTCAGCGTGGCTGTGAGCAGTGCCGCGCCTGCAGAGGCCAAGCAGACGCTTGCCACGAGCCAAGACGTCGTTGTGAAGGAGAGAAAGTCGATGCTTTGTGCGTATGAGCGATTGCCCATAAAGACGGTGACGCCGTCGTCGATGGGGCGCAACACGTAGCCTCCAGCGCGTTGATCGTGTCGAACAACGCCAAAGGCCCAAAGCTCAGAATTGAGAGGGAGTATTTTCTCGCGACTGCAAAATCCAGCCGTGCGCGGGTTGCTTCCCGAGGCAGGCTCAGAGTACACCTCGGTGGAATCCTGCAGCTTGACAAACGAGCGACCGTCGGTAAGCGAAATGCCTTGGAGGTCAAGACCCAGTGGTGGTGAGCTTCGCGATTCTGCAAGTTCAACGCGGTCGAGCTGGTCCCCATCCCGTTCCACCAAGTGCTCCTTGGTGACGACAGATTTTGACGATGACGATGACTTATCTGTCGATGCAAACTTGTTGACGCTCTCATGCCCGCACGCCGGGCAGTGGTGAATCACCGGAGGGGCTTGTTTAGATTTCGTCTGTCCCTTCTCGCTATCGACGAGGCGCACCTTTTCCACCACGAATGCGAGGCATGGCCGGCCAGAGAGCTTGCCCACAAGCTCGTGCACATTGTGCTCGCTAAGTTGCGCATGGCCCATTCCCTGCACGATGCGCAGCTCGCCCACGTCGCCGTCGTCGAGCGCGTCCGAGGTCTTGATGCCCTCGCGCGCCGCCTCGACGAGCCGGTTCCGCCGCCGGCGCGCGCGGACGTGCGCCGTAAAGCAGAGCCACGCGCCCGCCACCAGGCTCGCGCCCACGCCCGCGGCCGCTTCGCTGCCCATGCTGCGCACGCACGTACCGCACCGCACCGCGCCGCGGAGCTGTTCTGCTTTGCGTGAGATGGCAAGACAGATTAGCGAGCTCGTTGACGGGAAAGTCCCTCGAAGGGATCTACAGGGTGGCCCGTGCGGTGGAGCTGAGCCGGCCAGCCTTTCTGGGCTCGCATCTGCGCGACAACTGCGTGCAGTGCGCTTGCTTCGCGCTGCACATCGAAAGATACTTGTTCTCTTTCGTGCGGCCGCGTCTCAGCCCTTCTTGCAAATTGCGTTGCGCTCTTGTGCGTTACGGTCAAATGCGAGTCTCGGGACCAAACAAGCCCACTGGGGTCTGTTAAGCTGATGACCGTGCCTCGGTTCGTATCAAAGGACGCGTTCAGATGGGCTTGGGCAGGAGGACACCGAGTCAGCCATCCTCGACTGCCTCAGAGCAGTAAGCCCAGTGGCGGCGACAGCAGCTTCAACTTCAAGATCATACAAAGAAGAAAAGCGACCTGCTTGTATGCCTCTTGGAAAGTGGCCGGCCCAAGGAGGGGTCTTAGAGAGACAACGTCATGGGAAAGCAAAAAGCTGGGACACAACGCAAGGGAGGGGGCGGCAAGAAGCTCAAGCCGCCAACACCACCCTCGGAACAGGCCCTGCAGCGACGGGTTGCCGAACTTGAGAAGAAAGAGGATGCTCATGGGCTCGAAGAAGCGCGCTTCGAGCTCCGAAGCGTCCAGTCTGGAGTCTGGGAACTACTCAACCTCGACATCATTTCTCGAGTGTATAGCCTCGCCATCACAGACCCAGCGCTACGCACCCTTTGGCTTCAGGTCGACAGCATGTCAGTCGAAGATCTACATGGCCGCATCATGTACCGTCGCGCGTGCTTCAACCTAGCGCAGGCAGCAGCCCTTGTCGGCCATGTCAGGGTGCTCACAGCATTGACCAAACGAAAGAAAAAAGGAAAAAACAGCGCAAGTAGTGCCGACGCAGATGCGCTCTTTGCCGCCTCGCCAAGTCCGCTTCGCCTCGCTTGCGAGCAGCTTGCCAAGGCAACTGAAGATGGCTTTAGTGATGCGCAAAAGACATATGAGCACTCTGCTCTGCTAGCACTCGAAGGCATACCAGAGGAAGGGGGACTCGACCCCGAGGACGACTGTTCGTGTCACGATGTGAACGACGAGTTATCTCACTCTGTGCTCATCCTCGCCGCTCGCGGCGGCTCAGAGAAGCTGTGCCGAGCCTTGTGTGAGCGTGGTATTCAGCTATCATCCTTTGCCGTATTCAAGGCCGTGGAAAATGGCCATGCAGAGGCAGCAGAATGGCTTCTTCGTCATGTTGTAGAAAATGCCTCATCTGAGGAAGCAGAATACACCCAAATGATGGCCTCGCATGTCATTGTCGAAAACGCCTCAAATGGAACTTTGAGTCTTGACGAGTACGGCCGGCTCATGGATGCCCTGCAGGAACTCGCCATTCCGATTACAATGTACAACTACGCTGGCCGTACGCCTTTACACATTGCCTGCATTGAACAGAGTGTCAACCCGATCGGCCTTGATTTATTGCGACGTGGAGCTGACCCTCACGCCGTGGATGCTTACGGACGCATGCCCGCCGAATATCTGAGCAAGCTCGATGATGGTGCGCTGGTGAGCATGTTTGAGTTCTACGCTAGCGAAGATGCCGCAAAGCTACGACATACAGTTTGACCTACACGTCCTTCGGGGTCTGAACTGCCGAGCCAAGAGCCTCAAAAAATAAAAAGTGACAGAGACCTAGGGATAAAGGGAAGCACCAGCGAATATGCGCAGACGGCTGCTGCAACGCCTTATTCTTGCGGGAGATATCATGGAATTGTGCATGTCATGGAGCGCGAAAGATTATTTGGAGCATTTCCCGCGACCCCGGAAATCCTTCGTAAGGAGCAGTTGCCGTTGGCGAATGAAGGATGACATCATTGTCCCACACTAACACATCCCCAGGCTGCCAGCGGTGTCGATAAACGCAGCGGTCATCAAAGATCGCGTGATCGCCACGAGCAAACAGTGAGACCGGGTCTAGACCCCGCAGAGGGTCGGGTGGAGCGCTCACTCCAAGTCCCTCGAGGAGAATAGCTTCGAGAAGATCGCGCGATTCGTCAACGTCCATGCCCTCGAAATGCTCAAAGTGGCGCATATCAACGGTGAGACTGGTGCCCTCGTTTCGCACCAGCGGGATAGAGAATCCGCGCGTTGGGTCGCGAGGCGAGCTTCGCGTCTCTGCATTGCGCAAGATGCGTGTTCCGAGTGCATTCATACGAAAGCCGTGTCGTGCGTCCTCTGCAGAGGTGCTCGTGGATCCTGAGACGAAACGATCGCCAAAGCGACATACTAAGTCATCGGCGATTGCACGAGTTTCTGGCCGCAGTCGCTCGAGCATCTCGTGAGACCACGCAAAGAGTGTGTCGCCTCCACCGTTCGAAGGCGCCTTTATGCAGGCAAGAGCGGTCCAGCGCCCGAGCCCATCAGCGTGCCACTCTGCGCCGGTCCTACAAAAGAGAGCGCCGGGCACATTGCCAAGTCTCCGCACGCGCGCGTGGCCTTTGACTGCGCCCTCGCGCCGCGGTCCCACGCGCGCTGGCGTCGTCTTCGCCGCGTTGCCTTTCCTGCGAAGTCGCTGACCTGATTCCGGCTCGTGCAGGTCCTCCGCCAGCTTTTCCAGGGCTTCGGCGTCCACGTTGGGGAGGCGCAAGAGCGCCAAGCCACGCGCCGACACCTCTGCTCGCGCGCGGGATACAGCTTTGGCGTCCATTTCATTCGATTTTACGAATTTGCGCGTCGGATTTGCGAGCCCAAAAGATGTCGAGGCTTCTCAAGGTATAAGCGACAATAAACCCGTTGACAAGAGAATGCGTCGCGGTCGTAACTCGGTCGTAACTCGCACTCGAACCCAAGTAGGCCTAACGCAAACAGCTCAGGCGCGTTTTCTCAGCCAACATAGGAATGACCTTGTAAAGATGCTTCGATACTTGTTCGAATTTGATGCTGAAATGCGATGCTACGATTTGATGCTTGTTCGGAATTGATGCCACCACATCCGCCCGTCCTCCTTGCAAAATAGCGATCATCGCCGTGACCAAAAGCGAATCGTATTTCAAAGAGAGGCCGGCCATAGTGAGTGCGACACCAAGATGTGGACCATTGGACACACAAGCAAAATCCAGTTCGTCTTTTACACTTTTATTCTTTGCCTTCCTTGTACTCCGCACCGACACTTTCCTCGACATTGTAGAAGGACGAGGCGTTCGAATTGGCACTGACGCCGCGCTTTGGCTGCGAAAAGGAAACTTGTTCCTCGCGATTCGCTCGAAGAGGTTGATTCTCACCGTGCCCCGCGGGCTCATCTTGATTGAGCTTCTTAAAGCGGACAAGCTCGCGGAGCATAAACTCGAGAATGCGTTTGGCGCCATGCTCGCCCTTGAGATCTTCAGGGTCCACACCCATCTCACGAACCACGCCGAGGGTCTCACCGCTTTCGCGAACGTAATACTCGAGATCGTCGTCCTCGCACTTGTTGGTGAGCTGAGCCAGACGTAAGCGCTCTGATGCAAAGTGCTCGTCAAGGTCAAATTGGTCGAGCGCAGGGGGCGGAGGCTCGCGCATCGCCGGAGGAAAGACCGCTGGCACCAAGGGAGGAAGCGGGGCTTCGAACTGGGGCGGGATAAGCGTCAGAGGTTCGTGTTTGACACTGAGTGTCTTGTACAAGGCAACGGCCTCAGGGATGAGGTTGGTGTCAAACTTGAAAACATCCTCAGCAAAGAGATCTGTGAAGTCCTGAGGAAGCGGCTCGCCTTCTTGCAAACAAGAGCGGAGCCGTTCGGCGAGAGCCTCCGTGTTCGGAACGTGGTGGTAATCGCTTACATCCGGGTCCTCTGCATCTGCGTGATCAAGAATGACATCCCCCTCGCCCAGGAGCCACTTGCTGAGAACATCGAAAACCTTTTCGTTGTCCTCGTGCGTCAGCCAATTGTCGGAGAACATTTCCACGGACCCTACGACGCCAATGCGTCCAGCTCCTTTTTTCTCCCAGGTTGCTGAGCCACTCGTTTGCGCGCAGGCGACCACTGGGCGGTTGAGAGGGTAAGAAATGTGTCCAGACGACAACAACGCCACGGCTGGTTTCTGAACGTTGAGTGTGCTGCCATACGGATACACGAACTCGAGCCCGCCATTTTCCTTGCCGCTGTCATCCCTCCTCTTTGATTTGCTGGCCAACGAGGAACCAGCCTGCTTTGCGCGCCGTTTGTCGATCTTGCTGCTTCCTCGCTTACCGGGTCCAGACCCAGACGATAACTTGGCGCCTTCTGCCATTCCGCGATTCAACACGCCATTACCAATGAAGACTTCCTTTGGGTGCAGGTACTTGTAGTACACGGTTCGTGCGACGCTATCATTGTTGAATGAGATTCCGAACTCCTCCAGCAAAAAGTTCACATTCGTACCATACTTTTCCTCACCACCCTCGCCGAGCATGAAGAGTACAGATCCTCCTTGGTCCAAAAACTGCTTGAGAACTGCAAACTCTGCAGAGGAAAACTTTTCTCGCGGACCGCCAAAAATGATAAGCGACACATCCGTGAGCACCTCTGCGGTCAGAGGCTCCTTGTTGACCTCCACCTTGTACGCGTTGCGCAGTCGGCGATGAAGACGCTTCAGACCATTGTTTCCATGGTGCGTTTCGCGCTTTGCTGCATCAATCAGAATCGTCTTGCCAACATTCGCCTCCGCGGCTGTTGTGTTGTTGGTGCTCATCTCAGGCAACGGCCAATCGTCCCGCGTCCTCAGCAACTAGGTCAAGGGACTGGAACAAGCTACTAAGCCAGCCTTTGACAGCGTCGGGCCGCAGCAACGTCTTTCTTTTCCTCGCGCAGTCTTTGTGACAGATCCTTCAGGCGCACGGCAAATTATTCGAGTCGTGACAGGAGGCGCCCTCGCCTTCGCCTCTCTCCTCCTTGCTTCTTTTCGCCCCGCTCGATGCGAGCTCCCGATGCCCTTGACGCTCAGTTCTGGGCGGCCAAGCAGCGCCGCGTCTCAGCCATGCCCTCGCCCCGAATAGTTATGCTGGGTCGGCAGGCCCGGCTGGCCTCATTTCTCTGCCTGCCTCTTGAGTTTCTCCCTTCTCGCTCTCTATCGCACCCGCGTACTCACGTACTCGCGCTGTTTATCATAATTACTAGTAGGAATGAATGAAGACCTTGCAACGCAAAGCAACGCAACCAACGCACCGCAACGAAACGGTCAAACCGGTTAGGGCCAGGTTAGGTTTACGGTTCTTTTTTTTCTTTTCCTTTTTCTTTCTCTTTTTGCGGCAGCGGCGTCGGTCGGTGCACACCTTTCTTTGAGAGCGCGCGCAAATCAATCAAGCAGCTGCAGCTCGCGCGTGTGCGAACAGCGCGAGCAGACAGAGCAGGCGGCGTAGAAGCTGCCGCGCTGTGTAAAGGAAGGATGAAAACGAGAAGAAAAGTGCGAACATACGACAGATTGACGTTGCCAGCCGCTTCGCGAGGTCAGGCTGAAGAATCCTTGCGAGGAGAGAATGGTCTTTGGCGCGTCGAGGATGAGAGCACACTTGTTGCGAGACTTCGGAAACAGACGCGGGGGAAGAACGCAGCGAACAATGTCCGTGAAACGCACGTGCGCAAAATTGAGCTATCTGATGACCATCGAGCTCACATTGTGCGCGAGGCGCACGAGCACGTCCTCAATCGCGGAGGCGATCTCAACGACTTATTATCGACAAAGCACCTTGAAGCAGCTACTCTATCTGCACGAAGTCCGTCGCGAAGTCTCAATGTCCATCACTCGGCTTCAGTGAGCGACGCCAAGTTCACCTCGCCCTTTGTACGCGCTCACGTCCTGCTCACAGAATACCGACGTAAATCCTCGGCCTTGCGGCAGCCAAACGAGATTTTGACGAGCGGCGTGATCAATATTTTAGGCGAACTGAGCCTTCATGTAAACTCATCTCTGGCAGATATCGTGGAGAGTCTCCACGAACACTTGCTGCAAGTTGTGTATGGTGAACCAACGACCACGCCACACTTTGTTCTGGAGAAGCAATTGTGCAAAGAAGTGAAAGCACTGCGTACACAACGTGCCGCTCTTGTTGAGAAACAACAGAATATGAAGAAGGAACACGAGCGTCATAAGATGCTTTTCGATGACACAGTCCTGTTTTGGCAGCAAGGGCTTTTGCGGCGAACCTTTTCAACCTGGAAACGCTCCGTAGCTCTCGGAAAACAACATGTAGTCAAGATGCAGGGCATCTTTGCCAAATGGTATCAGGGGGATGACCTTCTACGTGTATACTTTACAAAATGGTCTGCCTTTCGGCAAGCAGCCGTTCGGCAGCGTCTTTTGGATGATCTGCAAAAGGGTTCGGACGACCTTGCCTATCACGAGCGCATCGTCGCCGAGCGTCAGCTTATATTGCGCAAAAAGCGAGAGCAAATTGCAACTCTTGAGGCAGAATATGAAGCAGAGCTGAAATCCTGCGAGGCCCTTCGCGAAGCTGCAGCGTCTGAAGCCGAGCATGCAAAAGACGTGAGTGAGGCCAAAGCGTCTCTCATGAAGGTCGCCCGCAAGCTTCGCCAGCTTGTGGATGCTCTCGGCAGTGGACTCTTGCGTACAACGGGTACCTCCCTCAAGCAGCTTGCCGAGGCACCCGACGCAAGCTCCGTGCTTTCAATTCCGCACCCATTCTCGAGCCATGATTCCGCACAGGAGCAAAAGGCAAATGAACATAGCGACGATAGAAGGCATCGCGCAGACGACCGACTCCTCTTGGTCTGGCTCAAACGCACTCTTGGAATGCTATACGAGGAGGACAAAAGCAAGCACACTCTCTTGCACAGCGCTGACACTGTGCACGAAATTGTTCATCTTGGAATGTGTCTCGATCTCGCTCGTTGCATTCCTCCTCGACTGCGTTTGCAGGCAGAGGAAAAAATCCCACTCGGCGCTGTAACAGAACACATGGACCTTACAACATACAATCAAGACCACATTGATATCGTGGCCTCCCTCATGCGCGTACAGACGCTGTGTCACGGTGACATTCGCGGAAGCGCGCTGGTGCGACGGGGTTCCGCGCTCAGTCTTAGTCGTGGATCGACTCTTTTAGTAGGAGAACTATTAGAAATTCAGACAGCACCTCGCGATGGGCTTACTAGGGACCGTGCACTCCTCGAACCGCAATCCCCACTCCTCTTGATGCAGAGGCAGCAGAGTTCGAGGCGGTCACTCCTCGAGCGCCAAAGCAGCAAACTGATGCTCTCCAAAATAGAAGTAGATACGCAGTCTCAAGCCGGTGCTTCCGTAGCATCACACCAGGTAGCGAGTGCGCAGCAAGATATTTCAAGTCGATTTGTAGACGAGTCTCTCCCCGTCATTGCAATCACGGAGATTCTTGATGCGCTCGAGCCCGAGGGCCCCAGCGATTCCACCTTTCTCTCCGTCTTTCTCTCGCAGTTCTTCATGGCATCACCCTTATTACCGCCTCTTCTCAGCAGCGAGGACGCGCTGCTGCAAGCGATTGCAACAATACGCAGCGACTTTCAGCGTGTCACGGACCTCTTTCTTGGCGAGCCCCTCAATCAGCAGCGCCTCCAGGCGCAAGGTGGGAAGTCACCACGACAGCTTTCCCTATCGAGGCCAACGCTCGCGAATAACACCGCGCTCTTCCTTCAAAGCGAAACAGAAGAAGGCGCAATTGCGAGTCCTCTATTTCAGCAGAATGCGCAGGACGAGGTCGAGCTGTTTCTACAAAACCCCGAGTCCCACATTGATGCAGTCATCGACATCAAGTGTAGACTGCAGGAGACCATGCGGAGTGTACAACTTCAATCGACGAAGCTTCGCCAAGACAACTCTTGGGAAAGTGCTACGCGTCTTGCGGAAGCGGGGGTCTGGAATCAGCTTGTAGCGGGTGTGTCCGTACAAACTGTGGCAGAAACTGAGAACAACAAAGTAAAATCAGAGCGGCGCAAGTCCTCGATGACTATGAAACGTCGGCGGAGCTCTGGGTCCTCGATGTCGTCGAGAGCTTCGCACGGAAGCTTTGTCCGCAAGAACGGTATCATTCTCATCATGCCAGGAGATGTTATCACCATTGTCGAGAAGGCGATGCAAGCTCACAAGCTTGCGCTCGACAATGTTCCCGACATGATTCTCGAGTATAGCAAGGTCCTTAGCATTTTGCTTGACAGATACGAGTCACCTGTGGACATGATCAAGGAAGCTGATCTCGCAGATCTCAACGATCTCTCCGGAAAGAAGTATCGTAGCGCTTTGAATGCAGTGTGCTCTACTGAAAACAAGACACCTCTCGAGATCTTCATCTTTGCTTTGTTCTTTGTTGCGGACTGGCAATTTGACATGGCGATCGAAGACAATGCCTCCGCTGACTACATTAAAGTATTCCGTTCCCGTGTCCTCGAACGTCTCAAGCAGTGTTCGGAACTAACCTCGGGAGATCTTGCCGTGTATACCGCAGATCAAGCAGCGCTGGCACGACAACTTTTCCATCGTTTGCGTTCCAAAAATGCACCCGTTGATCAGCTTTCGTTGGCAAACTGGAAGCATCTTCTGGACGGCAATCGTTGGCTCACGGAAAAGGGCTGCGTCACCAAGCAATTTCTGACCGATGTATTTCATAAGTGCAATAGGGCCGGTGAGGACTGCGAAAAGGGGGCTCAGGGGCTTACGTTGACCGAGTTCAAGAGAGCTCTTATGCTGGTGTCACATGCTCGATTCCCCGGCTTATTTACCAGTGATAAGGAGAAGCTCGCGGAGCTTTTTTCCTTTTTTGACAAATGAGAACGAATGTTGCACCTCCCTTTTTATATTTGGAACAAAGCAACCGATTAATAATTCAACTAGATTGCATTTTTTGGCATCCGACGGACGAAGGAACCTTCTCTGCACAGCACGTAAAAGAGCAAGGCATGACGTAACCGGAAATCTGCTGAAGACAAAAGAAGCAAGTGGCACGAATTGTTTTCTCGAAACGATTCTTCACAAAAAAAAGAAAGAAAAGGAAAACGAGGATAGAGATCTTTCAGACTGTCGGAGAGAACTTGTTCTTTCTATGCTATGAAAACAATGTCTGCTTCATTCCCTCTCTCAGGAGCTTCCAAATTTAGAAATGTGTTTGGCACCTTTCACCTTTTGCCGAGGTTCGGCATCCTGCTCTTTGTTCAAGACATGCCATTCATTTATCTGTCTTTGGCTATCTGGGGCCCAAGATATCGTGTACTCTTCATTCGAAACTTGCAAGACATTATTTGAGATCACTTCTTCTTCTTCTTCGGTTTGGTAGCCGCCTTCTTTTTCCCTTTCCCAGGGGACGAGGCCCCAGCGCCGGCCTTTTTCTTCTTTTTCGTGGCGCCCGCCTTGCCTTTCTTCTTCTTCCCCTTGCCCTTCTTGCCTTTGACACCACCCGAAAGTCGCTGAGCAAGGAGAGCAGGGTCTCGTGGGAGCGTGCTTCCCGGAATTGGCAGTCCTTTGCAAGCAAGCTGAAACGGAAGATCCTGAGGTGTCACGAGCGCTCGGTGCAAAACTTGTGCGGACACTTCGCCCGCAAGACCACGATCGTCAAAGCGCTCGAGAACCCGTTTGCACTCTTCGAGCTCCTCTCCAGTGCGAGTGGAGAAATAATGAGCCTTGCCGCTCTTTTCCTCTAGCTGATGTGAAGGGGCTCGTTGTCGTGCAGCAGTTTCGTACACCTGAAGCTCTTCATCTCCATCCGCGTCCCAAGCTAGTCGTCGATCTCGTGCGTCTCCGCGACGAACCGTAGTGAAGCCTTTGCTTGCCAATTCGGCTTCTCTTGACCGCAACGCGTCTGCTTCTGGTGAATCAGAAGAGTCTACAGACTTGCCATCGTCACAATCCTCGTTGCTGTGCGCTGCAAAACCGCTCCTTTCTTTGTCGTCGCTTGCTGTCTTTGCTTCGGCATCCCAAGCATCAGACTTTTCGCGCTGGTTTTCGATAGACGGACGCTGATCTCTCTTGCGCCCCAAACGTCGCTGTGCAGCAATGTGAGATGGTGCAGCCTGGGCAAATCGCATTGGAGGCTGAACAAAGACAGTCGTATTTGCAGCATCATTTCGACGATCCTTGAACGAGTGTGCACGACGCACCGGGGCGGCCGACTTTGGGCGTCGTAGCTGCTCTGCTGTGCTGGCGGAATGCTGTCGATACGGGTGGCCAGGAATAGCGGAAGAATCGACTGTGGCCTTGAACACTTGAAGATTTCGCTCCATGCGAGCTCTCTGTGCTTCGGAGTCCAGCTCGAGACGTCCATCAAGGTCATTTTCCAGACGCTGACTCGATTTTCGCGCTGATTTGCAGCCCATGGGCAATGTGGACCCGCGTAATTGCATGCGCATTCGAAGCGTGTTTTCAAAAGCCTGTTCTCGTTGATCTCGTTCGCGTTCCCAATCATGAAGAGCCTTTCGAACCTGTTCTTCCTGAGCTTTAGAGACCATATCTTTGGTTCTTTTTGCAACCCACATGTGTTCTAGCCACTGTTCGGCATCCACCTCGGCTGGCTCGTGACGCGTAAATGCCGATGCCCCATGCCCATAGGCTTTGGCAGACTCAGCAGCTCGCTCACTCGCAATATGCAATGGGATGCTCTGACTTGCATGAGCGCTCGAGGGGCGACGTCGATTACCAGCATAGCCAGTTGCCGCTTGAGTATTTTGTTCGGCAAGTTTCTCGCGTGCATGTTTGCTCAAGTGAGCGGCCATTGCAGTTACGCGTGCCTCGTGGTCGGTACGCTCTGGTCCACGTTTCATTGAGGCGGCAAGCATATCAAGTTGCTCGTCGAGACTACTTTGGGTGCGAGAGTACAAACGTCGTGCGTGCGCTTGGTAAAGATTGCGTTTGCGAATTCCCGTCAAGGGATCCGCAGCTTCGCGACTCCGCAGTCTGTCCATGGCGGAGGCGGGCCGCATTGGCAAAGCCTCAGATCGAGTAACTTGCGCTGCTTGGGCGCCAATAGTCGTGTGTTGCCGCGCGGACCATGGTCGCGCGCGGCTGAGGTCACCCATTAGCGTCCTGCGCAGCCCTCGCGGTTGGCAAGAAGAGACGACTCAGTCCAAAGTCAAAGTTGAGGTAGTCAAAACTGAGGACAGCCGATATGAGATAGGATGAGAGGTTGAGTTGACGATGTGTTTTAAAACTTTCCCGCCAACGCGAGCTTGTTGCAAGCGAGCATGCACTGTGCGCGCAGAACTCGCCTCTTTGGTGCGACGACAAGGCAGGTAAACGATCAATACAGAAGAAAGAAAGAGCCGAGCTGATGGTGATCAAGTGACAAAGCAAAATATGATCGCGGCTAGTCGCTTGGTCCCTTTCTGCGAGGTACACGAAGCAAAACAATACTTGGCCAAACGATGGCGTACTGTCTCGTACTTCCGTGTATGAGACGGCTCAATAAAAGACGTTCGGCTGTACGAAAGGGCGCACGAGCCTTGGAAGCACCGCGTCAGCGTCCTTCGCCACGTCTGCTGTCTCACTCGCAACCTTTGCTGAGCGCCGCCACGCACGTTGCGCAGTGCGGTAGCACGTTCGGTAAGTAGTCAAGTCAATCGTGATAGGTATCGCTCTCACGTGGGCCCCTACTACTCCTTTGCCTTCTTCTTTTTCCTTCTTTATCTTCCCCCTGCCCCCTCCCCCCGCCCTCTGCGGGTCGGTCAAGCAAGGGGTTTTCGGTGGTCTGTCTGTCTGTCTGTCTGTCTGTCTGTCTGTCTGTCTGTCTGTCTGTCTGTCTGTCTGTCTGCTGTCAGTATACACGTGCCAGAATGGAGAGAGATACATGAAACGATAGCCGTTGAGGGAACACGGGGAACACTTGAAATTCCTTTTGCTTTCTTGGTTCTTTCTTTAGTTTTTCTATCATGTCTCTTTCGATCTATCTTCGAGCACACAAACTACGGGACAGTGGTCGCTTACACCTACAGTGGGCTCGTGCAGCACGTAGGTGTCGTGTAAGCGGACCGGGGTGTCCGCGGCGGTAGCCGCAGCCTCGGCAACGCGACGCGGCATGCAAAAGTAATCGAGCCGATTGCCACGGTTGAAGGGGCGGCCATTCGTGCGCATGGACCAGTACGTAAAGTGGCCCTTGGCATCGCCATGCAAATAGCGAAAGGCATCAACGTACTCCATCTCGTGCAAAAACTCGGTAAACGAGGCCCTCTCTTCCGGAGTACTTCCTGCCGTTTTCGGCACGTGTTTGGCATCCGGATTCCACACGTCGAGGTCACGGTGAGCGACGTTCAGGTCGCCGCATACAATGCAAGGTAGGCCAGTCTCGGCTTCAAGATCCCGCAGGTATGAACGAAGGTCAAGATCCCACTCCTTGGTACGATATTCAAGACGCTTGAGATCTTGCCCCGCATTTGGAACATAGAGCGACACGAGGTTGCAAAAGGGAAGGCGAGCCGTTATGGCACGGCCCTCACCCTCGTGTTTATCCATTCCGATTCCATATGAGACCTCGCACTTTTCGTATCCATCGGCAACAAAGAGCGCTGTGCCAGCATAGCCCTTTTTCACCGTCGAGCAGGACCAGAAGCTCGTGTATCCAGGCAAGAGCTTTTCAAAGTCGCCAACATGAGACTCTTGAATCTTGGTCTCTTGCAAGCAGACAATCTGCGGTTTTTCCTCTTGTGCAAGAGAAGCCAGCATTGCGGGCTGTTTGCGCGCCATGGCTCGCAGGCCGTTCACGTTCCACGAAAGGACCTTGAAGAGCTTCGCCTCTTCGCTCGGTACCGCTTTGCGTTCGATCGGTTCGCGCGGGAAAACCGTCTTACCAGCGTCTCTTTCCGCAGGCGTTTTCCGCACCCTTTTTGCTGGTGCCTTCTTGGCGCCATCAGCCTCCTCGCCCGCCTTCTTCTTGCTGTTGGAGGTCATGGTCTTGGTTGTGGTCTTGGACGCAGTCTTGGTCGCAGTCTTGGTCGTCTTGACCTCTGGCTCGCCCTTCGTGGCCGTCTTCTTTTTCTTGTTCGTCGTTGCTGTCGTCGTCGTCGTCGTCGACTTCTTCCTCTTGGCGGTGTTCTTGTCCTCGACGTCGGACTTTTGGGCGTCCTTGCCCTCGGCTGCCTTGGTCGCCATGCCCCGGGTTGGCCGCGCCATGACAAAGGTGGGCTTCTTCACGCTGCGCGAAAGCCCTGCTGCCGCACGCAGCATACGCGTGACCGGCCTCCCGACGTCTCGCGGCGCAGCACGGAGAACGTTGCGAGTCTTCGTGTCGTGGTCGCGGCGGCAGAGAGTGCGGTTCGGGTTGAGTCTTTGGCTTGCCAGAGCCGCCAATCAATTGTCGACAGAAACCTAACCACCGCCGAGCGAGCGAGCGCCGGCGCCGCGCTTGTGCAGCTTGTGCAGCTTGTGCAGCTTGTGCAGCTTGTGCAGCGAGGAGGGCGAGAGCGCAGGCCGCGGCACCATGCAGAAGTTCGTGACGCTCGACAAGTTCGCGCACCGGCAGTTCGTCGCCGCCAAGGAGATGGCGACGCGGGCCGCGCCAGTAGGCAAGATTGCCTTTGACAAGCAGGCGTTCGAGGACAAGGTCAACGAGGAGATCGAGCGCCGCGGCGGCCTCGACGCGTGTCTGGAGCCCGGATACGCCCCGTTCTGCAAGCATGTTTTCATGAAGAATTTTTGCGGCGCGCGCACGCTTGATCTCGCCATTACAGAAGGGAACAAGCACCTTCTCCGCACCGCATACGAGGCGCGTCGCGAGGGAGAACTGCCCGTGCTTGCGCGGTTCTTTGACGTCGCCGATATCGACGAGGTTCCTGAGGCTGAAATGCTTGACATTATCCTCTATTCGCGCGAGCAAATCAACGTTGAAAATAAGTCCATGGGCGAGGCCGGGGACCCTGATGAAAAGGCACCGTGGGGTATAATTTCGATCAAACCTCAGAATCAAGACAAGGAGCTTCCGATGCAACCTATCACCATGCTGCGAAACGCGCTTGGAAAGGAAGAAGGAGGGTCCGGCGTTCCGCTTGATAAAGAATCGTACTTGAAGTCTGTCGCTTATTGGAGCGAACATGCCGCAATCAAGTCATGAGTGTCACCTTTCGTTGTTTTCATTGTTTTTGGTTTCGATTTTGTAATGATCCTTGGCAAGAAGCAAAAAATTCCACTGGGCAGAGAAAGAGCACGCACAGGAAAGCTAGTCAAACCACATTCCGCCAGAACTGCCGACACGCTATGACAAGAAGGAGAATTGTCACCCTTTGTTGCGCATAAGTCGACGTCCCTCAAGCGTGTAGTGGTCATGAAGCTGGCTGGTGTCAAGTCATCCCGAGCGAGCGAGCAAGCGAGCGGAATACGTTTCTGAGATAAAAAAGAAATGGGAAAGAAGCAATTGGCCTGTTTGCTGACATACTCCTCTCACTTCCAGGTTTGGCTTGAATCAAGTTCTAATTGGATTTCGCTCAATATTTATATATGGTGTCATCGTGTCATCTTCTTCAATCGAGAGAAGCCAAAGGGGACGGCATCGGGAGAGCCCTAGAGGGACGATAGACGGGCGTCGGAGGAGCTGGCGGTGTTGAAAATTCGTCGTCATCACTCAGTTGCTGATCCGTACTCGTTGCAAGCTGGTCCTCTTGCTCATCTTGGTGACATTTCTCCTCAACAGAACGTTCGCAGTCATGTTCCTCGCCGGGGCTTTTCGACTGCCCCTGGTCCTGATCGGCGCGCGATGCCGAATCTTCGCGCTCACACGGCTGTACAGAGAACGGATTCAACAATGGGGCGAGCGATACTATGCCCCCAGATTGCGCATTACCGCTCTCCTTGAGCAACGATGCAAGGAGCTTGGACTTGCGGTCGTCCTCGCCTTGCAGCCAGGCGACAATCTTGAAAGCCTCGCGCATGATTTTGTCCTTTTCCTCTGCAAGTGTGTTGCGCTCTGCGCTCAGCTGAGAGATTGTTCCATTCTTGTGCTCGAGGGCTTCAAGAACCCTTTGCTTGTCATCCTGTGCACGATCCGATCTCAGTCGTGCAGCCTCGAGCTCTGCACGAAGACGCGCAATCTCTGCCCAGTCTTCACTTGCACCACCACGAACGTCGGGAGACTCAACAAAGCCGCCATCCTGGAAACTCTGAAGCGATTGCACGCCGCCTTCAAACGGCGTACTGGGCGGGCTAAGAAGAAAGGCTTCCAAGGAGTCAATGGTCGCATCGCGCTCTCGCAGTGCTGTCTCCAGGCGATTAATTTGGTTTTGCAGATCCGCCTGCAGGTCGTGTTCCTCGGAGGTAGCCGATGTTTCCGTCTTTGGTGCGCCTGCGCCTCCGAGAGCAGCTGCAAGGCGGAATGTGGCCGCTGCTCCAAGCGCGGTCCGCAGATCGCTGCGCAAAATGTCGTGTGATCGCAAGGCCGCCTTGAGCAATAAGACAGCGCCTTGGCGAATACACCGCGCTCTCAAAGCCCAGGCCCGGGCCTCGCCGACTGCTCGCATCTCGGCGCATAGAGCTGCTCGCGCCGATGCAGCGGCTTCAATCTGAAATCGGTCATGGTCTTTCTCAAGCGTGCAAACTTCGTGCGCGAGATTAATGGCCTCCCGCTTCAGCCCCGTCTTCTCTTCCTTGAATGCTTCTTGCAGCGCCGACAGCTCTGCGTCGTGCTGAATACGCACGTTTGCTTCTTCAGCCTTGGCGAGGCTTAGATCAGCGCGCAGGGCCTCGATCTCCACACTCTGACGCTGCAATTTGGTAGTGAACTCCTCTGCCGCCGTCGCAGCCTGTGCCACGAGAACTTCGTTCTCTTTTTGCATGGCTGCAACGCGGTCTTCAAGTTCCCGATGAGCGCTCAAAGCTGCGGTCTCCGAAGACGCCGAGCGGACCGAGATTCGCCTTCCATGTTCTTGTAGCTGCTCGATCTGCAGCTGCTGCTCCTCAATCTGGCCCCGCATTTGCAAGATAATCTCGCGCTGGGCGGCAAGTTCTTCTTGCGCGAGCTCGAGGGCTTGTTGCTTGTCGCGTGACTCTTGGACAAGAGATTTGATAGCGTCCCCTTTGCCGACAGTTTCGGACGCGAGGATGTTGATGAGTCGTGCCTTTGCACGATTGTCGCGCTGCAGCTGGCCGAACGAGTCTCCGGGCTCTGCAGACGCTCCTGATTCCGAGGCGAGAGTCGAGACCGTTGATCTCGTGGCGGTCAAAAACGCACTCGATGCACTGCTCGCAGCACTGGCTTCCTCTTGGCCACCATGGAAGCGTCGGGCGGCGCTACTTCTCATGTCCCCTGTGCTTCTTCTTCGCGAGGCGGCAGCGGTGCTGCACATGCGGCTGCTTCTGCGACTTGATCGTCCGCCATGACTGCTTCCATCGCTCGGCCCCGCAGTCGCATCGCGGCTCTCATCGATCGTCATTCCGAGTGGCTTTCCGTCGGAACTGCACAATGTGGAGAACGACTGCTTGGAATACTCTGAGCCGGCAACACTATGCACATCGCCGGCCATAATACCATTGAATCCATGCGAGCTCGCAGTCGAGATCGTCGAGGTGCGACGCGCGCGTTTGGACCGTCGAATGTTATTACAGAATTCGAGCGTGCCGAGCGTGCCGATCGAGTCTGCCTCGGCGTCACTGACCGTCGCCACGAGGACGACACGCGACGGCTGGAGCAGAGTTGGCTGCAATACGCGTGTAAGTTTGGAGTCGCGAAAAGGAACATGACCTCCGCGCGCGAGCGTCGACGGCTGGTTGAGCGCGGAAAGTACCTTTTCGAGGGCCAGGCGAGACTTTTTGATATTGCGTTGATCCTTGTCTTCGCCCCCTTGCGGGTCGGCAAGGTCCACGAGGTCGATTGAGCATTCGTTATCCCATGACAGCGTCACGACGAGATGCGAAAGAAAACCTTTGTGCCCACGCATGCGCTTTCGTCGTTTTTGCAAGAGTGAGACAAGCCCCGTCACATCCTCGGCCGCACGAACTTTAACGCTTGAGCCCTTGGATGCTAAAACATGCTCTTCCTGAGTTTCAGGAGAAATGAGGTCGCGCGTGGTTTCATTCCAGATCTCTGTGCCAGATAGGCGGACGGCTGCATGAGGACCACCCATGCGTAGACCAGTGACAACGAGTTCGCGAAGCATCCAGGCAAAATCGTCTCTGTGCGCGCAGCCCTGCATGAGAATGAGGCCCGTTTTTTGCGTGCGCTGACTTTCCTCTACAACCGGACGGACAAGATTGTTGAAAATGTTATCCATGTGTGCGCCTGCATGACTCTCAGCGACTCGCGCGGGAACTTCATGAACAGCATCGACATCAAACACCTTGAAGCCGGACTGCAGTGCAGTAGAGCTGCAAGCCGTCACGCATGTGTTTTTGTGACTGCCTCTGGACGATGCTTGGTCTTCTTTGAACTCGTCGTGCAGCAGGTCATCGCTCAAGAGACTTGCGTCATCGCCCACGCGCGACCCTCGCCTCTTGCTCCGCGGCCCTGCTACGAGGCGGACCAAGACCTCCACATTCATTGCGCTTGCGCTCTTGCGCAGATGATCTCTTGCGTAGTGCAAGCGGCCTAGAGGTTCCGAGTCGCGCTCACGCTCCGATCGACCCTTGCGCGCCCTGCCTCTAGCTCTTGAACTGTTCAGGACCCGATACCAGGACCGTGATGTCTCGCGTTGCAGCCAGATCCGACCAGGGGTATACTGCCGGCACCACGGCGCGCGCACACACACCCGCGCAACAGACTCTCGGGACTCCGCGCTGTTTGCTATGCATTACCCGTCCTTTCTCCGCAGGATGCAGCGTCACCAAGCGGGCTGCTCATGTTGGTCGGTCCGTGAGTAGGAGAAGGCTAATAAAAGTTTCAACGGATAGGTAGTTTCGATGTGTGTACTACATACGAAGGGGAGGAAGGAAGTCTACTTTGGCTTGAAGGGTCAAACGCGGGCCTGGGACGATGAATAAAAAAAGCGGCGGCAAGCGTAAAAACGCTGGCTGGCGTACACAATGCTCGCTTCGCTCGGGCCATGGTGCTGTAGAATTATAAAAACGTGCTTGATAAGATGATTTTTTGTATAGAAACCAGTGAGGCTGCCTATACGCAGATAGATGATGAAGAAATGGGAAGTAGAGGCTCTGCTCTTTCGAGGGTTCGCGTGTGCCTCAATCTGCGGAAAGCCATGAACCACCAGACTCATCGTTCGCTCCGTTTTCTCTCCCTTCGCTCCGCTTCCCCTACATTCTCTCCGCTTTCTCTACATTCTCCATTTCTCTCCGCCCTAGCCCTCCTCCACCATCGCGATCCGCTGCTGCCCTCCCCGGCGCAGTCGACGTATGCGCCACTCGCCGGGCTGGGCCAGGCGAGCGAGCGGGGCTGCCGTTCCCGTTCCCAGGGGGTGTGCGCCGGACGCAGCCCCCTCGGATACCGAGGGCGCTCGTGCCGAGCGGCCAGAGAGAGCACGACGCAGAGCGACGCAGAGCAGAGCAGATCGCGATCGGAGAGCGCGAGGCGGACGACGGCGACGGCGAGAGCGGCAGCGCGGTCGGGAGGGCGGTGGATGCTCGCGCGCGGACTCGGCGCGGCGGCGGCGGCAGCAGCGGCGGCGTCCGGCGCGAGGACCGCGAGGCCGAGCGCGGCCTGGGCCAGGAGGGCCTTGACGTCGACGACGCTGACGCAGACGCCGAGGACGACGAGCAGGACCGCCTCGGGCAGAGAAAAGGGAGGAGACATCATGACGGAGGGCCAAAAGCGCAAGGCGGTGACGGCGATGGACGAGATGTCCAAGGATGGCAAGTTCCAGCGGACCGAAAGTCAGTACAGAGCCTGGGTCAAGGCGGATGGCAGCACCGACTTCCCCGCGGAGAAGGATCGCTATGTCATCTACTACAGCTGGGCGTGCCCGTGGGCGTGCCGTACGCTGGCCGTACGTGCCTTGCTCGGCCTCCAGGACGTTATCGAGACGATTGCCGTCGAGCCCATTATGGCTCGCACCAAGCCCGACGATCCGGAGGATCAGCACATTGGCTGGTGGTTCTCTGACAAGCGCCCCGACACCATTAACGGATGCAAGCACATTCGCGAGCTGTACGAAAAGGTCGACCCCCAGGGCAAGACCACCAAGTTCACCGTGCCCGTTCTTTTCGACAAGAAGCAGAACAAGATCGTCTCGAACGAATCGTCCGAGATCATTCGTATGCTCAAGGAATTCAACGAGTTTGCCGACAAGTCCGCGCCCTTTGCCGGCGTTGATCTCTACCCTGAAGACCTCAAAAAGGAAATCGATGCCGTCAACGAATGGGTCTATCCCATGTACAATAACGGCGTGTACCGTTCGGGCTTTGCCACCTCGCAGGAGGCCTACAACGAGGCTGTCAAGGAGGTCTGGGAGGCTCTCGACCGTGCCGAGAAGATTCTTTCTGAGCAGCGGTACCTTGCTGGCGACCGCTTCACCGAGGCGGATGTCCGCTTCTTCGTGACCAGCGTTCGTTTTGACGAAATCTACGCTTCGCACTTTAAGTGCACGCGCCGCATTTCCGAGTCCTGCCCGCACGTATTTGAGCACCTCAAGGAGATCCTGCAAATGCCTGGCGTGCGTGACACCGTGGATATTGATGATGCGCGCACGCATTACACATGCAGTCACAAAAAGATCAACCCTTTCAGCATCATCCCGATCTCGCCCTTTCAAGCTTTCTCGGACAAGGACTTTCCCGAGTGCTGGTATGAGGTCCACATGAAGCCCCACAACCGCGACGAGAAGTTTCCCGTCAAGAAATAATTTCTATGGTTCATTTTCTCTTTCGAACTTTCTTTCTCCTCGTCTGGCACTGATTTTGCATTCTCCGATTTTGAGTACGTCCCACTTTCGCTCAGCGCGGGCCCGCAGTGTGCACGAGCTTGAGTTTGAGCTTGGGCCTTCACAGAGATTCATTCCTTCGTTGACCATTCATTCATCTGAATGAATAAAGTAGACACCTAGAAACGGTGTGCCTTGTCGATTGATTCAAGAGTGTGGGGCGAAGCGCAATGACTCGTCAAACAAAATTGACCTCGTTTCGTAAGAGTTTGCCGAGGTCACTCACACCTAGTACCAAACAAACTTTTTGTTTTCTATAAAGCCTGGCAAGCCTCAGTTCCTTCGTGTCTTTCGCATGCCTTACGGAATACCGTAACTCTCAACGACAATCGCGACCATCTACGAATTTTTTAAAAAATGACATTCACTTTGCGTTGTTCTAATTCTTGAGTTTAATTTGAGCATGGCCTCCTACCGAGAGCAGTTTGCCCGTTTCCCTAGAGGCCTTCGCAATCTATAGAGGCGTACACGAACCCGGAACCATGCAGATTTTCATAATCTGCATGAGCTCGATTGCACCAGGCGAAGGTAAGCTTTCGCGAGGAGAGTGCGCCTGGGCTGATCATCCGTCGTTTGAATGGCATTAAACATGAGATCAACGAGCTCTTTGCGAGTGAGCTTGGCACTTCCTCCTTCCAAAGAGGCCGAATCTCCTCCGGCACCTACAGTGATGCTCTCTGGCATGGGTGCCCGCTCAATAATGTCTACAGTCTGGTCGAGCGCCAGAGGAAACACAGGCAGAGGAACTGCTTTGAGAGCCGCAAGAAGGATCCTCGCCAAGATGGCGCCATCCTGCTTGTACTTGGGGCGGCCAGCAATACGGTCGTCGAGAGCGAGCATAAAGCGTTGCAGACACATCAGTGCCAGAGGTTGTGCACGCTCATCGGGTTGGGCAGCGAGAGCAGACAAGGTTGACCCAATCGCAAACGAAAGAGTGCGTGTGGTGGTTGCATGCGGGTGCGCCTGGATTGATGCATCAATATAAGTTGGAACGATCGCGAGTCCCAGTGGTGGTGGGTCGAGAGGATTTGCCTTGGCCAAAACGGCACTGTCCTGAGCGTCGGCATATGCGTGCAGCATGTCGGTGATCCATCGATGAGCCCGCATGTTCAAATGCACGAACGGGTGCGCAACAGCAACATCAATCAAGAGAGAGACCAGCGAAGCGCTCGTGCGGACCTTGTCATGCAGCCACGCTTCACCTGTATCAAGGAGACACTCGAGACGACCAGCGAAAACCCAGTCAAAGAGTTGCTTGCGCGGATCGAGGACGTCCTTCGAGCTCCCCTTGGCAGGCTTTGCTCGCGGATCAGTGGACCAACGAATCCGGGGCGTCTGTCGTCCTGCCCGACTTTGTCCGAGCTCTCGCAATTTCAAGGCGGCGTCACCCTTGACGCCGTCGTTCTTGTCTATGTTCTCCTCCTCACCATTGTCTTCCTCATCGTCATACACCTCGTCGTCTCGAGTGCCAAGCAAGTCCATAAGGATCTGCGCGCCTCGGTCACCTTCCATTCGAAGCATGCGCTTAAGTAGATCCTCGAGGTCGACCGTGTCTTGAACTCTGACCTGAAAGGCATTTAAGCTCGCCATTGCATCCCAGATCAGCATCCAATCATCCGTGAGAGGGGCGGTTTTTGTGCCAATAATCACCACAGTCAGGTAGCCCATTTGGAGGAGCCGCGCGAGCTCAGCATGGGTACCAAGATCCACGGGAGGTGGCGAGCCGCCAGAGCCTGTGTCTCCCTCGCCTGCAGAAGAACCGTCACCGTCAGCAGAAGCCGCCGCGGCCTCTTCGCCCGTGCCATACAGCGCTAAAATCGTTCGTCTCGCAATGACGCCCGTGAGACCCTCGTCATCCCGACACAGACGGTGCACGTGCGTTGCAAAGGCGTGCATACGACGTGTTGCCCAGCTAGCCTGTGACCCAGAGAGCTTGCTCATCACAAGGGAGACCAGCTGCGGGGCAAGCTTGAAGATTTCTCGTTCGGTGAAACGCTGTGCACTGCGCGCGCGGGAGTTTACCGAGGTAGCATCCTCTGCAAGGAAGAAACCACCAAGGGCTTCGTTAAAGAGGCACTCCGCGACCGCCCATAACATTGGGGAACTCCAGGAGAGCTGCGAATCCGCGTAGACGACAGCGCATCCGACGCCAGACGACATCACCATATCCTTCAATTGGGCGCTCTTCCGTGCAAGCCGGCGGAAAGCAGCCTCAAGGCCAGGTTGCGGACTCTTCTCCACATCATTGGCCCACGCATAGTCCGGAGCACCTCGCAAAAGCCCTGCTGCAAAAAAAGATGCGGCCACAGGCGCAAGTCCATGCCTTTCGATAGACATGTGCTCGATGACCTTAGCGATCGCTGGTGCGGTGGCGTCCTTCATGGGCTGAAAGGCTGCTGCCGGGCTGAAATGGCCATGGACAGCCCGTGCCAGGATCATGCCCTGGTCAATGCCGATATCAGTTGAGCGAGTCGAGCGCCAGAATTGAAGCACGGCGGTAATCACGTCTTCGCACTTGATGAAATGCAGGTTGACCTGCTGCATTTGGTCAAGGCCCTCCTTGGCGAAGCGGTTAATTTGCGCTGCGCGCGCGGCAAGCTCGGCGCAGGCCTCAAGAAGACCTTGAACGTCCTCATCAGCTGCGCCCTCGCTCGGTAGCTGAGCGTTTCGCAGGCCCTTTTGTAAGCTCAGCGAGCTAAAGGCGACACATGCCGCCGAGACTTGCGCGGGACGGCAACGGCAGAGACACGTGGCGAGAAGCATCAGAGCACGAGACCCAAAGCGAGCGGACGGAACTGCACGGCTTTCTATTGTCGGCAAAAGCGCCACCATGGCATTCATGGCGCCTTGGAGAGCCCGTCCGGACGGCTCCGTGTCAGGGTCCACTTTTACGCTGTCAGCCTTGAGCTGTTTCGAGGGGATTGTACAGAGATGCGAAGGCACGAGGCTGACTTTTGCGCGCATTGCGGCCTGGAGAATTTCATCTTCTGTGAGACCTTGTTGCTTGAGGAAGTCGACGCGGTCTTCAATCGGCGTGTCAGCTGTGTTGGGGTCCTTGAGGAAGCGCGCTCCACGGTCCACCATGTCCTCCCGCACGTCGTCCTCAGGGCCTGTCGAAAGTCCTGCCTTTGCAAAAGCTGCCTCGATTTGCGCGTCGGACAATCCCTTGCTACGAAGGTAAGCCTTGCGCTCGCCAATAGTAGCAGAGGCAGCCTGCTCATTCACCAGGAACTTCGCGGCTTGCTCCACGAGGAGGTCCTCTGCACCACTTCCGCCTGCACTCTTGACTGGCACCTTTGCTGATGTTGTCCCTCCTTCCGCAGGGCTTTCGGAGGGGGGAGGAGGCGGAGGCTGTCCAGCGAGTTCAAAGGCAGCTCGAACCTGTTCTTCGCTCAGTCCTTTATTGCGAAGAAAGCTTGCTCGGTCGGCCGGCGATGTATCAGCTGTCTTGCGATTTTTCAGAAATGATCGACCCTGGAGCACGAGGGGATCGAGTTCGGATCGTTGTGGGCCTTCCTTGCTTGGGTCCAGCCCTGCGCGCTCAAAGGCTTGGTTTATTTGGGCCTCACTCAGGCCCTTGGACCGCAAAAACTCCTTGCGTTCAGCGAGGCTCGCGCTAGCTGCAGCCGGGCTCGTCAAAAACGCTGCGCCTTGCATGACTTTGGCGTCGACGCCGTCCCCGGCAGCGAGAATCTCTGCCTCTGTGGCCTCTAGTCCGGCAAGCGCAAGAGCCTGCTTAATTTGATCTGTGTCGAGTTTTTGAGACTCTCGAAGAAAACGAATGCGGTCAGCAAGTGGTGTGCGTACAGCGCGTGGACTGAGTAGAAAGCGCCGCGCGCGCTCAATGCGATCCTCTTGACGGCCGTCGAAAGCGCGTTCGATTTGTGAATCCGTAAGATTATGCTTTTCCCGCAAAAAGGTGCGCGCCTCTTCGGTGGGTCCCGCACGTGTAACAAAGACTTTGCCGATTTCCACCATATCTTGATCGAGTTTGTCTGCATCGAAATCGAGTCCAAGATCTGTGAAGACTGACGTGAGCTCGGTCTCGGACATACCCTGCTGTCGCAAGAAGAGAGCTTGCTTGGCCGCGTCGAGCGTTTCACCCTCTGAAACCTTGTCCATTTGCTCACGAAGAAAGCGCTCGGCACGCTCCATGCGTGCCTTGCTCTGGTCTTCGGGTGCTACAGTTTTCATCTTGTCCGCGTCCCACGGAAGCCCGGCCACCGCAAAGGCGGTTTCAACTTCGTCCAAGCTGAGGCCCTTTCCCAGAAGGAAGCTCGCTTTCGCCTCTTCGTCGAGCTCTTGCGTCTTTGCATGCTGGAGGAAGCGCTCGCCCTGCCGAATCCGCCTTCTTGACTCAAGGTCATCCGCGTCGCTCTTCCGATCATCGCTTGCCCTCGAGGGGCTTGGGTTTTTGGCCGAAGAGGTCGAATTGGTACCATGCGCGTCACTCTCATCGGCCCCTTCTTGCTCAGCATCAGTCTCGCCACCATCACCACCATCCTTTGAAGAAGACAGGATCTGAGCACTTGTCGCGTTCATGGTAATACCACTTTTCACGAGGCCTACTTGGCGGCAGGCCTCTTCGATTTCGTCCTTGCTCAGACCTTTGGAGGACAAGTAGCTTATCTTCTCACGAAGGGGTCTCGACTGCGCACTGGGGTGCTGCAGGAACGCCACCGCCTTCTTCACGTTGGCACTGTTATTGGCGTTGCCCTCGCCGTCTGGCGCTGCGTACGTTGCCCCTGCCTTTTCGCAGGCAGCTTTGATTTCCGCCTCCGTGAGCGATTTTTGGCGAAGGAAAGCAAGCTTTTCTGCTGCAGGTTTGCCCTGCACGCTCTGATGCGTGAGAAAGGTGAATCCCTTTTGCACCATAGCTTCTCGAACAGGAGACGCAGCCGACTCGTTGTCGTCACCATCGTTATCGTTGCTTGCAGCGGCTGCGACATCTTGCGTGGCGGCCACGCCGGGACTGCGGTGGTTTTGTTCTTGCGACTTCGCCTCGGTTTTCTCGCGTGCGGAAGAGGGCGAAGAGGGCGTAGCAAACTCTTTGCGAAGATCGTCATCGAGGGTGACACCGGCGCGCTCGCAGGCTTTGGCCACTTCGGTTGCCGTCATGCCCTTGGACTTGAGAAATTCGAGACGCTCGCGCATCGTTTTCGCAGCCATCGACTTGTGATTGAGAAAAATGGCGCCATTCTTGATCATGTCCTCGCGTGCAGCACGTTCATGGTACTCTTCAAGATTTTCAAGGTCTTCCGGCGTGGGCATTGGATTAACTTTGGCTACCTCGCAAGCACGCATCATTTCAGCTTTGGACAGGCCCTTGGACTGCAAGAAGCTAAGTTTCTCCTGCAACGTTTTCCCCTTGACGTCCTCCATAGTCAAGAAAGCTGCACCGTTGTCGACCATTTGCTTCCGTGTCGGTTCCGCGTATAGGAGGGAGCTCGGGGCCTCGATGCCGACCTGAGCACAGGCGATGCGGATCTCCGTACGATTGAGGCCCTTTTCGAGGAGAAATTGCACCTTTTCGTCGATGGAGCGGTCGCTGACCTGATCATCTTCGAGGAAGGTGACAGCGCTGTCGATGAGCTCGTCTCGGAGTGGATCAGGGACGGGAACACCATCTGCGGGAATGTAGGTCTGCAGATTTCGGGCCCAACCGTCGACAAGTCGCATGGCCTCCTCCTGGATGCGCTCCAATCGTCTCTCCTCGGCCCGCTGGCAGAGCGTGATGAGCCATTCCACATGCTCCAGATCGTAGACCTGTTTGGCCGTCTGCAAGGCGTCCAGGACTTCCTCAAGCACGAGAATATCTTCGCCTTGCGAGACATCGTACAGCCTTCGCGCATGTTCGACGGGCTCTGTCTCTGCGAGGCTCTGCTGCTGCTGCTGCCGCTGCTGCTCCTGCTGCGAAGCATTTGGACCTGGCTCGGTGCCCTCGTTGTCGTCCTCGTCGGCCATCGCCTCTGTATACGGGTCCTGCACGGACACGCCATAGCCGAGCTCGCGGCGGGACGGCTTGCGCGGTGTCCCCCTCGCCGCTGCCGGTCCTGGGCGGGCTTGGCCTCTTTGCCTCTTTCTCGACACGTGCGCTGCTGCGGCCGCAGCGGACGCGGGGGCGGAGGACCTAGCGGCCTCGTCGCCGTCGCTAGCGGTCTCGGCGTCGCGCGCCTCGCCGGCCTTCCCCTCGCCGGCCATGGTCCCGGGTTTCCACGCCGGGACGACTCGAGTCGAGTCGAGTCGAGTCGATGCGATGCGATGCGATGCGATGCGATGCGATGCGCCTGCCAGGTCGGCCGGTCGCGTCTCTCAGGGCCTCGCCCCTTGCGCGGGCGCCGCCGCGCTGGAGCTCAACTGCGCCGCGCCAAGCCGCGCCGAGCCGCGCCAAGCCGAGCGAGCGATCTCGATCCGGGTCTGCGCCAGAGCCGCGGGCGCCTGCCTGGGAAGCGGGGAATAAAAGGGCCCAAGGGCGGGAAAAAGTCTTTTCTCGAGCTTAGAAAGTGGTCTAAGAGGGGGACGCCGCGGGCGCGTCCCGGGCGCTCTCAAGCACCGCGAGCATGGCGGCGACCCAGCGGTGCAGCACCAGCGCGAGGCGCGGGAGCGGGGCCGCGGCGGGGGCTCCGGGGACGGGGAGCGGCGCGGCGGCGGCGCGAAGTCTGAGCAGCGTGGCGGCGTCGAACTTGGGCACGTGCGTGGTGGTGACGCTGGACGCGAAGGCGAGGAAGTTGGGCCAGTGCCGGAAGAGCCCGCGCGCGTGCTTCCAGGTGGGCGCCACGCCGACAAGGAGGCAGGCGCCGCCGATGGTGCGCATCACGTCCTGTGGAGGCCGCTCCAGGTTGAGGACCTCGGCGACCTGGGCGGAGGTCACCGAGCCGAGACTCCTGGCAGCGGCTTTGGCGCGCTCGTGCAGAGTCTGAAAGGCCACGTACGCAGGACTTGGCTTTGGCCGCACCTCGACGAGGTCCTCCTCCCCGGACGTATACGTGGCCCGCGTAAGACGCTCGCGCTCGGCCTTGGCCTCCAGCTGGTGCCTTGGCGGACGCACCACGCGAATCCTGCTCGGAGAGGTGCCTGCACGCCGCTTGGCGCCACCATTATCACCGCCTCGTCCGCCGCCAGTTTTACGGGAACGATTTCGTGAAGTCCGGGGTCGAGACGAGCGCGGCCGCATCGATGGACTTTGGATGGCCATGCTCTCCTTTTGGTACTGATCGTACTTGTCGGCAAAGTAATCAACAAATGACCTCTCGGTGACTTGCTCGTTCGCATCGTCAAAGCCCCGTGTAAAGTCTTCACCGTGCGCGGCAAGAATCTCGACGAGGACAGTCCCCTCGATCGTCGAGGACTCGTGACAGAGAGTGAGCGCTTCGCGAACCCGTGCGCAGGTCGGGATGGAGCCCATCGAACGGAAGAATTCGCGAAGCGGCTCTCGCACATTCTCGGAGATTTTCACTTCGAGAGAGGCCTCCTCCCCGGGGCCCTGAGCCTCACCAGCAAGATTTCTGTTTCCACTATCCTGTGCCATTTCACGAACGAAAAAGAGCAAGCCCGAAACAGACCTTGGATGGTCCGCAGTTTCGTCCTCCATGAACGAGCTGCAGAGCATTGTAAGATCCTTGTCGAGGAGCTCAGACATGTGGTGCTTTTCGGATGTCGCCAAAAAGTTGTCCAGACGCGAGCGTAGGTCGGTGGCGTTGGCGAGCGCTTCGGCGGCATTTTCTGCTGCGTGCTCCAAAATGTCCTCAAGGTCGCTGCCCGTGTCACCGTTGAGAGCTTGCATGATTCTTCGAGCTGCGGCTTTTCGTCTTGCTGCGCTTGCGTGCCGAGGTCGTCGCTTGCGAGGACTAGGAGAGCGCCTGAGATTTGATTCACGCTGGCTTGCCGCCCTTGCTTCCCGCTTGGCATTGAGACGCGTGATGAGGCGCTCGCACTGACCGTGGTACTTTGTTGAAATATGCCTAAACAGCAGGCGGCTCTCGTAGGCGTCAACCTTGAAGCCACATTCGCGAAGGAGCGACATGGTCGTTTCTTCATCGAGCTGGCTGTTTCCAACATGATCAGCGCGTCGCAAGCTGTCTTCAAGATTGACGCGATGCTGCGGCTTCGACAGCCAGCGCGTGAATCGCTGTAGACACCGGCGAAGAAGCGTTCGCTCACCGTCTTGCGGAGAGCCAACGTCTGACCCCACTAGAGCAGCGCCTCCGGGAGGTCTTGGCAGGGCTTTGTCCAGATAGACGCGCGCCCATTTCATGTCAGCAGCTTTCAGACGTCCAAGGGGGCTCTTTGCGCGCTGATTGCTGTGCGGAGTGCCACGCGTCTGCTCTCTTGGCTCATCGATGGGGCTCATCAGACATTTTGGAGAATTGAGAGAACTTGGTCCAGGGCTCGCATTCGCTTGACTGTTACCCGGAGACACTGCTGCCATGATACTTGCGAGCGCGTCTGCGCGTGCCTCGCGTTCCTTCTTGCGCTGCTCACGACGTTGCTGGTCTTTTGCCATGCGCCATTCATTGAAACGCTCGTCGGCGAGACGGCGTCGCTCCGCTCGCTTCGCCTGCTCTTGAGCTTGTTTCTCTTCCTCTTGAGCCGCAGCTTGAGGAGCAAGAATTTGACCTTGCTCCTGTTTACGCTTGAGCCACTGCACAAAGCCCTTTTCTGCCATTTCTCTGCGTCTCAAGGCCTCTGCTCGCGCTTCGGCCTGGCGTTGTTTAATCAGAACGTGTTCAGACTTGACAGTTCCAAGCCCGGGAAGCCGACCCGTCGGGCAGCGATCCATGCCACTTGCGAGAAGCCTTGCATTTGCAGCTTCTGCTTCACGTACAATTCGCTCTTCCTCTTCTTCATCGTCGATATCGCCATCTTGCGAAACAAGCGGTTTGAGTCCACGTTCTCGCCGAGGCACGAGCAATTGAGAACGTGCCCAGTCTGTTTTGCGCGACTCTGGCGGCGCGCGTCCGTACAGCGCGTCCATTCGATTATGAGGTGAATGGCGGCTCTACTTGCTGGGTCGCGGGCTCAAACGCTGACACAGCGCGACAAATCTTCTCTTTTTGGTCAGGTAAAATCACGATGGTGGGGGTGAAGGGCAACGTTGACTGAAAATTGAAGCTGCAGACTTGCACCAAGCAAGTCGGCCAAGAGCCAAGCCGACAGATTTTTGGCTCGAAGAAGCGCTGGAAATCAATACTTGCAATTTCTGATCTCCTTTTTCCCAACTTCTTGCCAAGGACAGAATGGGAAGGGAAAGCTGCCCAAGGTGCACTTCTTCGCCTCGGTCCGCGCCACGACGCAACGTGTCCGAGGTGGCTTCTTGCCGGCTGGCCTGCCCCCTTCGGTCGCAGGTTTACGCCACCCTGGGTCCGTGGCAGAGCAGCGCCTGCCTTCACTCACTGGAAGCGATCACTTGGATGAAATCTCACTTGCTCCTCTCCCCTTGTCGTATCGCGTCTCTTTAAGAGCGCGCTCTGTGTGTGTACCTATCTCTGGCAATCGCATCGGCATCGCGTCTCTCCACTCGACTCGACCTCTCTGACTCAAACGAGATACAGAAGACCGGTTCGACCCGAGTTCGAGCCCGTGTGCGCACTTCATTGATAGGGGAATGCCGACGGGGAACCCAACGGATCGCCGGGGCAGTGGCGGTCTCAGTGTGTCCATAGTATACAACTGCAACGTGTGCACCGACTGGCGGCGTCGGGCTGTGGCTCGGCGTCACGTCTGGCGACGGACGGGCAGAGCGAGAGAAGGGTCTGTAATTGATCTTTGTCTTGTCTGCACAGCAGCAGTCACACGCACGCGAGCAAGCGGTTTGCTCGGCGCAGACACAGAGCGCAAAACACGTCTCGCAACAAGATGAGCAGGTACAGCGCCAAAGTGCTGATCGGGAACTGGAACGAGGACAAGTCCCTGGCCGATATCCAGAAGAAGCTTGTGCAGCACAACGTGAATCAGGGCACACGTCTCGTGGACCAAGTTGATAGCGCGACTGCAGCTGGACGTGAACCCGCGCAGCTGTCATGGAGTGAGGACGGTCTCCTCCGTTACGGCTTCCTCATTGCGCTTAAACACGGCGCAACCGGGCGACGACTTGCCAGCAACGTCTCCAACGAGGTCGAAGCGCGCAAATTCCAGGCTTCGGGCGTAGAAAACCAGAGTCTTCGCACTAGCTTTGTCATCCAGCGCCCTCGTGGTGTCAACCTCTTCGCCGAGAACACCCAGGATGACTTTGTGCGTTTCGGAGACGAAGTTATTCTCGCAACCGCGCCGAGTCTGCGCTTGAGCGCATCGAGTGGTCTGTTTCAAAAACAGTTGTACGTCTTCTCTTCGCCTTCGAGCTTACTGGGCAGTACAAGTCAGTCGGGTGAGCAAGAGGTGCGCATTGCCAAGGAGCCGCTCGTCACCAAGGACGAAGCATACATGCGTTGGCGCATCGAGCCGATGTTATCGCAGCCATTTCCTGTAGGCGCTGATACGCGAATTGCCTGTGATACGCCGCTGCAGCTCGTACATTGTGCCTCGGGCAAGGCTCTAGCCATGGATGCAGCCACTCTCGTGTACAACGACTACGGTCCCGAGCTCGACGTTTTTTGCACGCTGGACCAAGCAACGCGCAAGGTGCACGTACTCAAGCACGAAGCTCGTGGTGTTCGCACTGCAGATCATCGTCTCCCTGTACTTGCTCGTAATGCCTGGACCTTTGAACTCGCAGACAGCCCACCGAGTTTGTCGCAGGACGAGCTTGGAGCCCCACTCTCGGCGGATGCTGTCTTGGCCCTTGTCTCTGAGGCAGTACAGGCTGAAGCACCCTCTTTTGCGGACCACATGAGAAGCTTTGACGAGGCTGGTGACGATATGCTGGACCGTGTTCAGTTCAAGTATGCACTTCTTGACGCCGGTCTCGACCTCACTGCGGACGAAATCGAAGTGCTCACGGATTCACTGTGTCTCGATGCGGTCGAACGCGACGCAATTTCTGTATCAGACTTTCTGGCCCGTGTGCTCGAAGGTGCTTCTGTCAATAGCAAAAAATAAGAATCAGCCAAGTGTTGCAAGAAGAGCAAGTATAGGTCATCGCATAGACGCGACTTGAAGTTGTGAGAACGCGCTGTCGCAATGACGCAATGTGAGCGAGGCGAAGCTGGAGAAGAATAAATGTCAAGGTGAAAGCAAAAACAATGGTATCGAATAACAACGATGACGACGGAACACTTGCACGCTCGCGGCAGTGTTGTTGCCCTTTGTACGGTAGGATTGGAAGTTTAGTTGTCGAGCGCAGCCAGGCGCACAAGATTGGTGGCGTGGGTAGCTCCTCTTTTTTCCTCGAGATTCTTTATCGTAAAAGAGAGAAGGAAGACTGAGCGAAGGAAGCAACTCTGTTCCTATCCATTCATGCCGCAGCCAGCTGCAGCGAACTTCCACACATGCACACACATGGCCTCGCTCGCTCGCTCCTTCGAACCGCGAAGAAGCCCTCACTGGCCATGGCCGGTAGGCTGGCAGGCCAGACACCGCAAGGCGCTGCGGCCCGGCTCGTCGGCCTTTTGGCGCCAAAGTCTATCGATCGAAAGTCGGCGGGGCTTTTTAGCAGGCAGTAAAATAGTGAGTGGCATAGCTCTACTACAAGGAACAACTGCTTGCCGACAGTGAAAAATAGAAACCAGAAAGTGAAGAATGAGCGGTCGCTGTTTGCTGACGCTCCTGTTGGTCTTTGCTGCAGGCGGTGCAGCAGAGCCGTAAATAGAACAGGCGAGCGCACGGGGCGCGAGGGTGTGCGGAGCGCATTGCGCTGCCGGGCGAGAGCGGCAGGCGCAGGGGCGCCGGGAGCAGGAGCAGGAGCAGAGCCTGCTGGAGCGCGCGCCTGGACCGAGCGTCGGGCGCCAAGAGCGGAAAAGACAAGGAGAAGATGGTGACGATGGCGAGACGCTTCGCGGCGGCCCTCCTTTTTGCCGTGGCGGCCGCGGGGCTTTGCGGCGAGGGCAGCGCCGCGGTCGTGCAGGCGCGTGCGGGCCTCGAGCAAGAGGCCGTCGTCGAGGTTGAGCAAGTCACCTTTGACGCGCTGCTGACCGACGTGGACGGAAGCTCCATTCGGCGCGCGGTCGTGAGGGACGGCGTTTTCCAGGTGAGCCAAGTGCCGAGCCTCAAAGCCCTGCGTCAGAAGACCTTTGCGGAACTCGTGCAGTGCATGGAGTCCATGGGCTCGGGTGTCCCCTCGTATTTTCTCGCGGACGACACCATCCGCCGAACCTTTGTCGCCGCCATCGAGCACGGCCAGCGTCACGATTTCAATCTTGCTTCGCACTTTGGCGCCTCGACCCTTTCGACGGAGTGCGTCGCCTTTGAAAAATCTGCTGCTGCCCTTCGTGAGCTCATTTCGCGCGTCTCGACGCTCGTTTTCGCCCAAATCGACGCGCTCTGCGGCACCCGCCAAGGCGGCGAGCACTTTGCACTCCATGCCTCGGGCGAGCCGTATGCCACTGCGCAGTCCTTTTTGCACGCTGGTGTCCATCTGGAACATTTCCACGCGTACCAAGCGAACTGCACTGGATCTTCTACGGCGCCTGCGCTGGAGATGCATACGGACGCGGGTCTCTTTATTGCTCTTTTGCCCTCCGCCTTTGTGGATGCGCGTACGGGCATCCCCGTGAATGATGTCGCGCCAGGCCTCGGATTCCTCATTCAAGATGCTCAGGGTGTGGTAGGCCGCCCTGCTCTGGCTGAAGACGGTGACGTGATTCTCTTTATGATCGGTCAAGGCATGACGGAGCTTGCGGACCGCTGCGTACCCATGCGTCCCGTTCCGCACGCGTTGGTCATGCAGCCAGCGTGCATGCTGGGTGATGTGGTTCGAACCTGGTATGGTCGCATGTTTTTGCCCCCTGCCGATGGCATCAATGAGTACACGCAGCGCACCTTTGGCGAGGACTTGAAGATTCGCACGAGCGCTACGCTTCAGGCTAGCGAGTCTTTTCCCGCGGGCTGCGCCCACGCGTACAACAGCTCTGACGTGG
Organism: Aurantiochytrium sp. KH105; assembly: GCA_003116975.1. Classification (NCBI taxonomy): domain Eukaryota; class Bigyra; order Thraustochytrida; family Thraustochytriidae; genus Aurantiochytrium; species Aurantiochytrium sp. KH105. Next base: position 71,312 of record BGKB01000073.1, read on the forward strand.
TCATGGCGCGCGACCTTGCGGATGCCTGTGGCGATGGCGAGTTCTACTGCTGGCATCAGTGCATGGCGTACTCGGATGACTCTGGATGCACGGACGACACCGACGAGGCGGATGTCCAGTGCGTGAGTCCGGACGGCACGACATGGTCGCCCACAGCTTCGCCGACGGACCACTGCCCGACGTGCGAGCCATGGTGCTACTCTGACTCGCTACCGGAGACCAACACGGAGGGTATTTGCAACGGCGTAGGTACCGTCATGTACATGTTTGGTTTCGCGTCGAGCATCGATCCCGCGGAGAACTGCGTGAACATCCTTTTCAAGTCTTGGACGCTCGACACGCCGGGGAAACTGGCAGGCGGCACCATTGCCGTTTTCATCTATGGCATGCTCGTGGAAGCGCACATCTATGCGCGTCGCTACCATCTCAAGAACGTGCAAGACCGTCTCAGGCCGTGGCAGAACAAGCTCATTTACATGACCATGTACATCATCCAGGTGCTCAATGGCTACTTTGCCATGCTCATCATCATGACGTACTCGGCTTTTCTCTTTTCAGCGGTCGTGCTTGGTCTTGCCGCGGGTCACTTCTTCTTTAACATGAATCTGCGTGACATCAAGGGCCAGGCTGCAGAACCGTGTTGCCAGTTCGCGGAGGAGATTGACGATACTCCGGACGAGCCTCCTGGCAAGGCTGTAGTAAGCATGCCACCGCAAAAGTCTGCCACCGGTTCTTCTTGCTGCCATTCTTGAAACAAGCAAAAAGGCTTTCCATCATTCGGTCCTCAGTGGACCGACCTTCCGGCCGACGCGCATTCTTCGATGCAGTCGGTACAAGAAAACGCACGCACAAGCCATCAGGATAAAATTTTCCTGTTGCGCCTTTATCCATCCATCCATCCATTCATGCGTGCAACAACCAAGTGCACATTTCTCTTACGTGTTTCAAGACCCCACATCCTGGGTTCTTGTCTTTTCATTTCTTCTTCTTCTTCTTTTTCTTCTTCCATGAATCCGCAAAAAGATGAAAGGCTTCATGTTTTCATCACTCATTGCATCGTCCTTTGCATGCTGTGCGATCATGGAAGAAGCATCGTTTCATACCAAGGCATATTCACCCAAACTAAATTCAACTTACCAAGGCATTTTTTTTCTCTCCCTCTCCGCTTGTTTCATTTCTCCGAGACCAAAGCTTTGCGCGTCGTTCTTTTGATGGAAAAAAGGATACGTGAGTTTCAAGAAATTGCTGGGGCAATCAACGGGAAGGTATCCTGTTGCTAGGTAGTAGATGGTGCTATAATGCTGCTTCCAGTGTTGCATTCACATGTGAGGAATTTCTGACGCACATGAAATGTGTATGTGTCTGATTATACTCACAGCGAACAAGGATGAGTTGCTGCTATGTGTTTGTAAAAAAAGAATAGAGTGCGGCCATCAAGAGCAAAGAACAAGAGATCGCAGACACAGCGATATTACTTCGTTTAACCCAGCAGGGATGTGAAGGCGTGCGCGGCACGAGGTGGAGAAAGATGAGGTCAGGTTCTCGCTTACTTGTGCTCGAGCTCGGCGGGGTCCGTGAAGTGGAACTTGGAGGCACCGGTGAAGGCCATGACGGTGTCGAAGATACCGAACTGACCGGCGGTGAGGGTACCGATCATGATGCAACGGGCCGGGAGACCAGTGAGGCAGAGCTTGACGAAGCCAAGCTCGGCGGCGACGCGGCCGAGACGGACGAACATGGTACCCTTGCCACCGGCGCCGGGCTTGTTGATGACGGAAAGGAGGGTATCAGCGGGGTGCGAGATGATGGCGGCGGCGACACCGGCAATGACACCAGAGGCAAGCGAGACGGAAACCTTGGTGGACTCGGGGGCGGTGGCGAGGTCAATGCTGGTCATCTCGCAGATCTTCTCCTGGGCGGCACCCTGGACGGCGAACTTGGCCATGGTGTAGGGAACCTGCTTGAAGAGGATGGGGATGAAGCCACTGTAGAAGCCAGAGATAAAGCCCTCATCGGCAATGATCTTGGGGAAGGCAGAGATGAGGCCCGAAGCGTAGCTCGGGTTGGACACGAGCTTGATGCGGGTGGCCTCGAGGGGGCAGAGGAAGATATCAGCAATGAACTCGGCGGCAGCGGCGGACGAGAGGTAGATGGGGAAGCGGTACTCCCAGGCCTTCTCGACACCAAAGTAGCTTGCCTGCTGGATCTTGAAGAACTCGACACCACCGAACTTGAACCAGCCCTGGATGAAGTAGCCGACGGCAGTGGGGCCAAGGCCAGTGGCGAGCGCGCCGACACCCTCCTCGGCGATAACCTTGCGGAAGCCGGAGATCATGCCAGTGTACTTGGTGGGCTCGAGCTGCATGCGGGTCTTGACGACATCGACGGGGCACAGGGCACCGTGGGTGATACCACAGCAGACACCCTACGCGCGAAAAAGAAAAGCAACCCAAAAAGCAAGCAAAAGAATGCAAGCCGCGCACCGTCATGGTCAGTCTCTGTTTCATCGATTCAATCAAGACCGCGTGGCTCTTTCTCTACATGTGTGTATGTCTCAAGCATTCACACAGATAGAGAGAGAGAGAGAACGCTAGTCTGCAGTCTATGTGGCAAGACTTTTCCACATTTGTAACTTACACCCGAGAAAGCGCCCTTGAGGAAGTACATGAGGTCGAAGGGGCCCTGGTCAGCGCCGGACATGGCGCGCACAGGCTTGTGCTCCTTCTCGACGGCCACGCGGGCCTGCATCGATCCGAGGGGGCCGAACATTTTTCCTGGTGTTGGGTTTAGCGCGAAAGCTTCCTTCTTTCTGCCTGCACGTGAATCCGATATTGCGCCACGGCGTTAGTTCATCCGCCCGTCCGTCCGTCCGTCTGTCCGCGTTCCTCCGGCTTTATGCTCCCCTCCTCCTCCCGGGCCTCCTCGCCTCGCCTTGGCCTCTCCCCGCCGGCCCCTCTCCCGTGCATTTGCATTCGCGGCCACCAGTCGCTGCGCAGCTGCTGCTGCAGCAGCTGCTGCTGGTTGGACTCCGCGTCATTGCCCGCCCCCTAGCGTTTCCCCTACGCGGCGCCTAGCCCCTCGCCGGCTGCGCCGCGTCGATCCTCGCCCTCGCGCCTGCACCGCGCCGCCCGCGCCCGCGCGGCGCCGCCCGCTCGCGCGCAGGCGCGGCGGGCGGGAGAGGCGCGCGCGGGAGGGGCGCGGCGGCGCGGCGCGGGCGGCGGCGGGCGCGGCGGCGGGCGCGGCGGCGCGCGTGACGCACGTACTGGGTGGGTGGTCTCGGCCTGCGGCTCGTACTGGGTCTGCAGGGCTTTTCCGAGGCCGCTCGCTGCAGCGCGCACTGGCGCCGCGTGCCCCCCCCGCCCGCGATCGCGGCCGCCCTCGCGCCGCCGCCGCGCGCCGCCCCGCGGGGGCGCGCGGGGACTCCCGCGCGCCGCGCAGGCCCCCGCGGCCGCTAGCCGCCGCCTAGGGGGCCCTACGCGTTCCGCGCCGTTCCACGCCGCGCGCGAGGCGGGCGCCCGCCGGTGACGAGTGATGCGAGCAGTGATGACCGCGACTGCGACGCAGACATCGCGAGGATGTGTAGTACGTAGCGCATCTCGGCCGAGAAAGGCCTCGGGAGACTGCGAGCGAGCGAGCGAGCGACGCGAGCGGCGGGCCGCCGAGAGCCGCAGCTCGTCCTCTGCGCGGAGCGAGGGCGCCGGGTGGAGGCAGGCAGGCAGGCATTGGCTGCGCTGGCGCACGCGCACACCGACCGTCATGGCACTCACAGTCAATCGACGAGTCAGACGCGCAGAGGGAAGAGGAGGGAGGTGAAGAGAACGGAACGGATGGAACGGCTCGGTTTAGTTCGGCGCACTGGCAGCAGTGCAGTGCAGAGCAGCGCAGCGCAGTGCAAGGTGAGGTGGTGGTGCACACGTGTCCGGTGAGCGAGGATGGTGAGGAGGAGGACGAGGCGTGGGTGCTGCGTATGTCGGAGGGGAGTTTGGGCGGACGCTGGTGGGTGGGTGTTTGGAGCTGGGTTAATTATCGCTCGCTGCAGGGCGGCACAGTGCAGTGCAGTGGCACCAGGGTAGTTCATCGCTCTCGGCAAGACTCGGCGGGACTCGACTCGACTCGACTTGAGACTGAGCTGAGGCGCCACCGGCCTCTTTATCGGTTAAATACATTTCGTTGGCAGAAGACAGGCTGGGAAGAAGGGGCAGAGGAAATCCAAAGAGTTAACGCTACACGCAAGCGGTCAAGCTCGCGCGTCTCGCCTGCGCAAGGCGGGACGTGTCGACGCGAGACGAGGGGAGGCGAGGCGCAGATCGTTGGAAACGAGGACTCCGTGTCTCCTTGCGCGACAACCGAACTGAAGCCGCGTTCACCTCGCGAACACCTGCCGCCACCAGAGTATTGGCCTTTCGCATTCAAGAGCTTGACAGTGCAGCACCAACAATGACGCAAAGCGAGCGCATCGAAGAAACGTGCACGATGCAAGATCGTATGATGAAAAAGTCAAGCGTTGACAAAGAGGGCATCGAGGAGGACCGCATCGAGGTGCAGCTCATGGAAGAACATAAAGAGGAAACGTCAAGCGACTGCGACAGCATCGTCGAAGGCCTCATTGGCTGCACCACCACCACCACCACCACCTCGTGCACACGCAAAAACAACGAGCATGTGCTGGAGCAAGGAGCTCGCTTCAGTGAAAGCGTGCTCTGGGACATGATGCGTCGCTTCTATGCTGACCAGGGCGTCGATGCGTGGTCCCTAGGTATCGTTCCGCACTTTATTACATGCAACGCCTTTATCGCACGATCGTACGCCAAGATCCTGCAGAGCTACTTGAGCGACCTGCACGCCAAAGGTGCCGTTGATCCCAGCGAACCTGTCTACATTGTAGAGCTTGGCGTTGGGTCGGGCAAGTTCTCTTTCCTGCTGCTCAAGGCGCTGGTGGAGCGCATGGAGGCCATGTACGGTGACGATCCTCCCGTTCGCTTCAAGTACGTGCTAACGGACTTTTGTGAGACGCCTTTTGCATTTTGGCGCAAACATCCTGCGCTGCAGCGGTACTTGAATGCCGGTCTTCTCGACTTTGCCAAGTTCGATGCGTGCCAAGATGATGCGATCCGTCTCGAGATGTGCGGATCTGTGGTTCGCAACATGGCTAATCCGCCCATCGTTGTGGCAAACTACCTCTTTGACACCTTGCCTGCGGACGCCTATCGCGTCAAGGATGGCGTGCTCAGCCATGGGCTCTTGACGGTCAAGACCGCGACCGTAGAGCGCGACCGCACAGACCCCGCGATCCTCAATCGCTTTTCTCCTCATTGGGAATGGGACCCTGTTTCTCTTGCAGGCCGCAGCGAGAGAAGTAAAGACCAGCAGGACGAGCAGGCTCAGCAGCAACAAGAGCAGCGGCAAAATAACCCGGAGTCGACGCCCGACGAGACGGATTCGATTTGCCACGAGATTCTCGCATGGTATGCCGCGCACTTTGGCAAGACAGACGCGTCGTTCCTGCTGCCGACGCAGTCGCTCCGATGCCTTGATCGCCTTCGCTCGCTCTCTCGCACGGGCCGCCTCATGGTACTTTCCGGCGACAAGGGTCAGTCGACGACGATCTCGCTGCGACAAAATGGTCTTTGCGATCCACACATTGCTGTCCACGGCTCGTTCTCGCTCATGGTCAATTATCATGCCATTGGACTCTGGTTCCAAGCGCATGGTGGCTTCGCACTGCACTGTCCGCTCGAGGACGCCTCGCTCAAAGTTTCGGCCTTTGTGATTGAGACGCCTTCGCCCGTCGACTCGCCCTTGGACACTACATCATGGAATTGTTTCGGCGAGGCTGCGCCAGCGCTCACGCGGCCCTTTGCAGGACTGCGACTTGCCTTTACAGAGACTGTGGGTGATTTCGGTCCGGACCACTTTTTCCAACTGCAGCAGCGCGAACTTGCTGACTGCGCGGCCTCGCAGGACGAGTCGCTTGTGCGGGCCGTCGTTGCGCTCCTTCAGCTCAGCGATTGGGACGCCGACCTTGTTTTCAAGTATCGTGAGGTACTTTTGAACAATCTTGGCGTCTGCAATGTGCGCCTTCTCAACGATTTGCGCCGCGGTATGGAGCGCGCTTGGGAAAACTACTTTTTCCTGGAGCGCGAAAAGGACTTTGCCTTTGAGCTCGGCCGCTTTTACTATGGCCTGCAAGAGTACCAGCGCGCTCTTGTGTTTTATTCCAAGTCTTCTGACCTCGTCGGCAAACATCATGTCACGGAGCACAATATTGGTCTTTGCCACGCAAGTCTTGGAAATCGCCAGGCGGCTCTCGATCGTTTCGACTCGTGTTTACGACTGAACCCAACGTACGTCAAGGCCAGCGAGCAGCGCGCCAAATTGCTGCCTCGAAGCCCGTGTCTGACGCCGACCCGACGCGATCTTATTGAAAAGGAGCGCATTGCGAAGTCGCCGCAGAACTCGCGTCACGTTCGCATTTCCTTCGATCCGGAAGTCATTGAACGCGCCAAGACGCCGCAGGCTTCGACCCCTTTGTCCCGCTGCTCGACTGTGCGCGACATTTCGCGCGGCGAGGAGCTCCTTTAGCTCGGCGCGCCTCGCCCGCCATCTCTGGTTCTTTTTCTTCCTCCAGACTGACATGACATGCTAACTCTCCATTTGAACGAACTTTCTGCCTCTGTGTCTCATAATGTTATCCAAGGAATATCCCTATCTCAGAGCCCCATACTAAAAATGAATATTTTTATCCTTTAAATTTTGACTAAAAGAAATTTTTACGTAGGAGTTAGCTCTACATAATAAATAAGGATAAAATTATCCTTATTTCTTCGAACGAGTTAGTTGCGGACAGCGCCGGTCCTTGGTTTCACGGTTAGCGATCGCGAGCAGACCTTCTTCGCCGGGTGAACTTGCTGCACCCCAAGTCTCAGGCAAGGAGACGCAGTAGCGGCCGCGCAAGGGTCTTTGGCGCTCGGCCCATCCCTGAGAGCGGCTGACGATGGTTGAGTCTCGCCGGGACGGCAAGCGCAGCTTGTCGCGCGACTCAACGTCGTCGAGCGAACTTAACTACCACGCTCAAGCGCCTCAACGACGACGTCTCGCCTTACGCGTCGCTACCTCGTCTGCGGACCCCGAGACGTTGTCTCGTGCAGAGACGCGGTCTCCTGCAGTGACGCACGTTCTTCACGATTCGCAGGCAACTCGAGAGTACGTGCCATCCGTCTCTTCCCAAGAAGATCAGCGCGATCTCCGTGCTGCGTCTCGAGCAGAATCGCAAGCAGCTTTCGATTCGCAGGCAACTCGAGAGTACGTGCCATCCGACTCTTCTCAAGAAGATCAGCGCGATCTCCATGCTGCGTCTCGAGCAGAATCGCAAGCAGCTTTCGATTCGCAGGCAACTCGCGAGTACGTGCAGTCAGCCTCTGCTCCGGAACACTTTGACTCGCAGGCCACACAAGACGTGTCTACCGCAACAGAGCCTCGCGGCGCAGATCTGCCACTCAGGAACCGATCGCAGCGTGCAACCTCTTCTGGCAAGGGGAAAACTAAGCAATGCAATCACTGCTTTCGCACTGACCATGCACGGAAGTCCCACAATCTGTGCCCCTTCAATCCGATCAACGCTCCCGCATCCAACGAAGATAATGCATTCTACAGCAATGACAACAACCCAAGGCGACTCGACGGTAGCCGTGGCACCATACATGGTGGTATCAGAGGTGGCCGAGGACGTGACCCCGGCTGCATCCTTAGAGGAGGGCCTGGTCAAACCCAGGGGTATGGAGGCGAAGGTGGACGCGTGCTGGCAGCGCTGTGCAGACTGGTTTGTGCTCCGTCTCTTCACGATCACCGCCACGACCAGTGGAGCGATAACCAGCCAGGATGAGAATGTCATCCGATATTTACGAAAAGAGGACTCGGAAGATCCGGACAGTCCTTTGCCTGCGGGCTTTACGGATGCTGACAGCACCACAGACAATGCAGGAACAACAAGAGTTGATGACTTCGACAACGACGTAGACGACGACGTTGACGACGGGGGCGCACGTGCCGCGGCTATCGCCGATGAAGACGATGAGAGCGATCTCGACACGACTTGCTCTGGACCCGGAAGTCAGGCGGACACCGCATCTGAAGACTCTGACAATGAAGCCAACTCTGCTATCGCCAATGTTGACGCGGATGCTGACGAAATGGAACGGGCAAAATGCGAGCTGATGAAGTCTTGGTTCTTCACACGAGGCGCTGTCACAAAGGCAATGAAAAGTGGGACGATAAACGAGAAGAACCTGTTCAAGGCTCTCCAGCGGCAGTCATGGTGCGTTGAACTCTATGATGTCGGCCTATTGGCCAATGCGAAGCACCCATACATAGCCGCATCGTGTGACGGGATTGGCCTCATTCTTCCTCCTTGTGAAGCAAACTCGATCTCGCCCGTTTCAGTGCTAGCTGCAATTGAGTTCAAGACGAGGTCTGGTGTCGATACGCTGGACCGGGCTCGCAAAGTCTCAACAGAGCACGGAGCATACTTTCAGTGCACAGTGCAGGATGAAGTCTGGTGGGATGCTGTTCCCAAAGCAAACCGTGCTCAAGTATTGCACCAAGCTGTTGTTCTGGACACAGACTACGTTCTGTTTGTGGAAGGCTCGACTACGGAACTCATTTACTCGTGCTTGGTGTGTGTTCCAGCGGCGGTTCGAAGTTCATACCTTGCAGCTTTGCTTCGACACAAGAGGTTACTCGAATGGGCCTACAAAACACCAAACGATGGGACATCCCTGCCAAAACCACCCCTTGAGCTGTTCTCAGCGGAAGACTGCTCCATCATTGCCTCCCACATGCGTCTGTGGCGCGCGGTTCGCACCAAAGTTTTAGCTGATGGAAAGCCGCTTCCTCCCATTCGAATTTTCAAGTGTCTTGCGCAATGCGCGTACAATTATATGAAGGGCGGAACCGATGGACATACACAATTCGTGGCTGCTATCACAGACACGGGTTCCTTCAAGTTGAATTTCGAGCAGAAGATCTGCTTACGTGGCGTCCTTCAATTGGTTGTAAACTCATTCATCCTGTATCGCGTGTTTCGCGCCTGCACCACACCGAACTTTGAATTCAAGTTTCCATACAACTCAATTCTCGAGTTTCGAACTGCATGCAACATGATTTCAGACCTCAGGACGTTCTGTCTCAATCTTTCATGCTCGCTTGCAGAGCCCGACTTCTTGCCCGCATCTCCGAGATCATGCAGTCAATCAGACCAGGATTCTTCAACTTCATCACATTCAAAAGACGGCCATTCCACCCAAGCGCAGGCTGATAAGATTGTGAGTAGTTGTCAATGAAAGCACGTAGGAAAGATCCGGGAGTTCTTCAACAAAGGAAGTGGCCAACAGGTCAGACTCGACAAGTCATTGAATCACAACTCAATCTCGCTGGGTAAAAGGCCTTCTGGCCAACTCATACAGCGAATGTGCGCAATGTGCGGTGACAACGACAAGCGAGCAAGCAGAATGTGCACAACGTGCAAGGTTCCACTTCACATCCACGTGTCAGCTTCTAATGGACCTCACTCTTGCCATGATCAATGGCATTTCAATAAGTTCTGCATTTCTCACCATAAATAAGCAGATATATGCATGCCGACTTCTGAAGACCCGACATCATTCATTGTTTACACCAGAATGTTTTCTGATCATCCCTCTCCTTCACATCATGAAAAACCTTTTTAAACTTTGAAAAGGTAGTTCTACACCGTTCCACGACCACGTTTATATGAAAAACGAATAAAAATATTCGTTTTTGCAAACCCTATCAAAAAGGTGGAGACTTTTCTTTTAAAATTTAATTAGGAATAAGCAGTAACAAGGATATTAATATCCTTGTTTCTCTGAGATAGGGATATCGTATCGAGCATCGCCATGTGATGCTCGCATGCAATTGCATTCCTGCATGCAAAAATGCGCACAACGAATCCTTGCCACCGCCGCTTTCCCACGCCAACCCCAAAGAAAGGCGAAAACCATTGACAGTGACTTTCCATGACAACACATCCCGGCCTCCCTCGCTTCTCAACCCGCACCAACCTCTTCGCCCTCCCCTCTCCCCTCCCGCGTCCAGCTCCGCCCCTCGGTCGCTGCGCCTGCAGGTCAAAGTCACCTCTAACCGTTACTAGGCCTAGGCCTATTTATCTCTACAAATAATATTTTACAAGCCGTAACCAGCATAAGTTTACTAGAAGAGTCACTTCGTGCACGAGATGGATTTGATGTAGATATTGCGAGCACCGTTGATGTCTCTGTCAATGGAGAGACCACAACGATCACAATTATATCGTTTATTTCCACCAAGATTGCGTTTCACGTATCCGCATCTTGTGCAGGTTTTTGAAGTGTACTCTTCAGGAACGGCCAGCGTGTTTCTTACATGTCCGTGGTCTTGAATGAGTTTGTCGCGAAAGCGACAGTGAGAAAGCAGTTGTATCTTGCGCTTCGCAGTTCGATGGAGCTTGGGTGATTCGAGGATACGCTTGACACCTAATTTACCAACCCGGATTTCTTGAAAGTTGTCCAGAAGAAAGCGAATGATTTTGTCGTGTGTGTCTCTGAGTTTGTTCTTCATTTTTGCCCGAAGCATTTGCTCTTTGCGCTTGTAGGTCTTCTTTCAATGAATGCGACTTCTCGTCTTTCCATCCCCATCCGGGAGCTTCTGATCTGGTCGATACGCTTTGCCAAGTCGAGCATACTGTAAGACTTGAAATTTCCACGTTTCACAGAACCAGTGGTACGTGGTAAGACGTTGAGTGTTGCGCATAGTTTTGCATCGTTCGAATAGAGTGTTTGAAAGTCACGAGCACCTGAACCGAGTGTCGCGTCTTTAAAAGGTGCTGGTTTGAGCCTTTCTCGCTTTTTCTGATATGGAATGATCAGGTAAGAACGACCAGGTTCTTCGTAAAGGATTTTGCAGTCCTTTTTAATCTCGGGGAGCTTTCGATTTCGCTTTTTCGAACCTTGACGTTTGTATCGCAGTGGTCCAAATGGTTCAGTATTGATGTCTCCATCCACCTTCCACTTATAAAATTTCATCATAAAGATAAAATTGTCGTCAAATGTCATCTTGGTGAACGTCTCCTTTCGAACTGGAATAATACCGAATCCACGCTTATCGCGCCTTGACTGAAAGAGAAATTCGAACTTTTTGATGTTTCCAGCTTTTTTGTTCGAGAAAGCGGATTTGTAAGCTGCTCCTAGACGACGCAGTATGTCACCACGCATATGGTATGGAAGACTCTCAATCTCGTCATCGAGCTTTCGTTTCTTCTCGACTTCACGATTCAACGCTTTACGAGTTGGCCCAAGAAAGTATCTTTTCATCTCCGCAAAATGAGTACCGACATTTCCTTTCTTGATATACTCAAGAGCCAGGTTCCACAATGCACGTAGTGCGTGGTGAATTTTGGCAAAAATCTGTCTTTGATGAAGTGTTGGTCGTAGCTTAACTTTCATCGATCTTAAGTCGCTTTCTTCCACGTCGTCTGCTTCGTTGACCATGGAGACGACACCCGAAGATGGTGATGATTGAGATGAGGTCTTTGACGAGCTCGTCGTGCGGTCCTCCATCGTCTTCTTGTCCATTTGGATGGACAACTCGAATTGAGGCTCCTTTCGAAGTGACAATCCACTCGAGCAAGTTGAATGCGAGTCTACAGAGACGGTCTCTATAGGTAACCACGACTTCATCGAGTTCTCCACGCATTGCGAGTTCCAGAATGGAACGAGGGCCGCGTCTTTTGAAGTCGATACCCGACCCAATGTCTCGGATGACTTGGTGTTTGGGGAAGTTTTCTTCGACCTGAGCGACTTGTCTGGAGAGGTCGTCCTTCTGCGCTTTGCTACTGACTCTTGCATAGCATAGTCGACGTCGCTCAACTTCTGTTTGCCCAGGAGTGTCCGAGTTTATGTCAAAGTCCTAGATACATACTCGTCGGCGTCCGCCTTTTGTTCTGTTGCTTCTGACTTTGTTGTCGTTAGCGTAGTTTCGTATTCTATCTCTGTGCAGTCCGAGCCGCAAAGCGGCGACTCCAACGGAGACGTAGTGTCGCTCGTCTGACATCGAGCGACACCACCAACCCGAGTTTCGGTTTTGCTGGAAACGATTTGGTGTTGTTTTCGATTCAGGTCACTTCCACACCCGGTCGTATCGTATAGCCCCGATAAAGAATGTGCCGACAAGTAACAGCTTTAGCCCCCGGCCGCGAACCATGCCGTGCCGCCTGCCGACTGTCAACGCAGAGGTGGCCCTGGGCACGCGTGGCTGCCGAGAACTTTTACGTCTGCCGCAATCGTCGGAGCGCAAGCCGCCAGATGGACTGCTTGCGAAGTCCGGCCGACTAGACGTCCTCTTCACTCAGCCTCTAGCAGCGCAGCTAGAGGGCCAAACAGCAACCAAGTCCAAGGAGTGATTCTGCACCTGCGATGGGTGGTTCCGCACTTCAAGTTGCGAATGTGTCGAGCGGCACTTGCAATCTGGGTGTTGTCCCAATGTCTCGCTCAATGGGTTGACAATGAGGCCGGCTGGTCACTGCCTGCTGCAATGACTGGCCTGGATGCTAGTAGAGTAATGGACTGGCTTGCAAGCCGAATTACTCGACTTGCTGGACAGCTATTGTATACACTTGGAAGAGAAAAATAGCCCTATTTGAGAAGCGATACCGTGATTTCAGAAAATGAAACAGTGCATTGCAGGTGGCGGTGGCGGTGCAGGGGACGACGCCGTGACCACCGGAGAACCAGGGGAACCCAAGTTGACCGCCATAGCCATGGCCACTGGCAAAGGTTCGCCAAGATTCGATCTTGCCTGTCTGCCTGAGCCAGCAACAGCTAGGAAAGAGACGCGCGCGTGCAGTGCACGAGCCAGCGCGATGCACGCGCTGCAGCCATAAGCCGGCCCTCAGAAAATACACACACGCGTACCCACCTACTAGTATACAGTCATACGCAAACGAACGAGGGAGGGATCCAAGGAACCCTGACCTAATGTAGCACTGCCGGATCAGTCGGGACGCCCCGTCCCTCGCTCTCCCTCTCCTTCCCACGGATGCAATCGCCAACGAGGGAGAGAGGAGAGAGACACTGCTTGCTCCCGCGGACAACCTGGTCATCACGCCGCACGCGCCACTTCCTATCGATCGGCACCGGGCGAGGAGCAGAAGGAATCTTGGCACAGCGGTTTACATTAGTATAGGGAGGCAGAACGAATGCACAAATCCATCATCGCGAGGGTCTAAAACTTCCTGTCCAGATAAAAGTCGGCTTCTTCCGACACCCGGACACCAATGATTGAAAGCTACGCAATTTTATTGACGCAAGTATCAGAGGCCGAGTCAGGCAAGCGGGGATCGACCGGCGAATGGAAAGTGTGGCGCTGCAGACTCGCAACAGACGCAAGGCCTCGCTGTCGGTCCGCAAGCCAACAAGAGCTCAGATTGGTCCTCTTCAAGCAAGAACGGCGTGGTCGTGATGATGCTTCGGCATCTACTGCTCCTGGTCGTCCTTCTTTGTGCCTCAGCCTTGACGAGTGGCGCAACCTGCGACTGCAACACTTCCCCTTGTGACGACTCGTCGACTTGGGCTTCCTGCGCCTCCAGTATTGCCGAAGGCGAGGACCTCAACACTGACGTTTTCGTGCCTGCCCTATCCTCCTTGACCTCGCTCACGTCCCTGTAAGTTTTCTTTGTTGCAGAGAGCTGGCAGGATATACTAACCAATCCGTCTATAATCGTAGCTCTCTGTGGAACAATGGACTGACTGCTATCTCTGAATCTGTTGGCCAGCTGACAAATCTTGGATCTCTGTACGTTAATAAGAATCATCGATATGGCGAGACCAAAATGAGTTGCCACTTACATTCTCCTTTCGAAAATCACTCAATTGCAGACATCTCTACAATAACAAGCTCACGGAATTGCCCTCTTCGATTGGGGCTTTGACCAAACTGTCTTACTTGTACGTGAAAATGGACGAAGCGGATCGTGATCCTAGCGTATTCGAAAGATGACCCTCACACTTGAACATGAACAACAACAGATATTCCAACAGCAATCAGCTCACGTCCCTCCCCGAGAGCATTTCGGGACTTTCCGAACTTCGTTACCTGTAAGTCAGATGATGTCATCAAACGCCTGTCGAGACAGGAAATGACTTGTCACTAATATTCGCCATTCAAAAATCACCTCATTGCAGAGATCTCGGCCACAACAAGCTCACGGAATTGCCCTCTTCGATTGGGGCTTTGACCAAACTGTCTTACTTGTACGTGAAAATGGACGAAGCGGATCGTGATCCTAGCGTATTCGAAAGATGACCCTCACACTTGAACATGAACAACAACAGATATTCCAACAGCAATCAGCTCACGTCCCTCCCCGAGAGCATTTCGGGACTTTCCGAACTTCGCATCCTGTAAGTCAGATGATGTCATCAAACGCCTGTCGAGACAGGAAATGACTTGTCACTAACATTCGTCATTCGAAAATCACTCAATTGCAGACATCTCTACAACAACAACCTCACGGAATTGCCCTCTTCGATTGGGGCTTTGACCAAACTGTCTTACTTGTACGTGAAAATGGCCGAAGCTGATCGTGATCCTAGCGTATTCGAAAGACGACCCTCACACTTGAACATGAACTACAACAGACGTTCCTACAGCAATCAGCTCACGTCCCTCCCCGAGAGCATTTCGGGACTTTCCGAACTTCGTGCACTGTAAGTCAGATGATGTCATCAAATGGTTGACGAGACAGAAAATGAATTCTGACTAACATTGGCCATTCGATAATCCCCTATTTGCAGAAGCCTCCGCCGAAACAACCTCGCGGAATTGCCCTCTTCGATTGGGGCTTTGACCAAGCTGACTGAGTTGTACGTGAAAATGGCCGAAGCTGATCGTGATCCTAGCGTATTCGAAAGATGACCCTCACACTTGAACATGAACAACAACAGAGATTTCGACGGCAATCAGCCCACGTCCCTCCCCGAGAGCATTTCGGGACTTTCCGAACTTCGCATCCTGTAAGTCAGATGATGTCATCGAATGGTTGTCGAGACAGAGAATGTGTTGCCACTAACATTCGTCATTCGAAAATCACCTAATCACAGAGATGTTGGCAACAACAACCTCACGGAATTGCCCTCTTGGATTGGGGCTTTGACCAAACTGTATTCCTTGTACGTGAATATGGCCGAAGCTGATCGTGATCCTAGCGCATTCGAAAGATGACCCTCACACTTGAACATGAACAACAACAGCGTTTCCGGCAGCAATAATCTCACGTCCCTCCCCGAGACTATTTCGGGACTTTCCGAACTTCGTTACCTGTAAGTCAGATGATGTCATCAAATGGTTGACGAGACATAAAATGAGTTGTCACTAACGTTGGCCATTCGAAAATCTCCTCATTGCAGAGATCTCGACCAAAACAAGCTCACGGAATTGCCCTCTTCGATTGGGGCTTTGACCAAGCTGACTAAGTTGTACGTGATAGTGGCCGTAGCGGATCGTTCTCGGAGGAAATTAGAAAGATGACCCTCACACTTGAACATGAACAACAACAGAGATTTCGACAGCAATAATCTCACGTCCCTCCCCAAGAGCATTTCGAGACTTTCCGAACTTGAATTCCTGTAAGTCAGATGATGTCATCAAATGGTTGACGATACATAAAATGAGTTGTCACTAACATTCGCCATTCGAAAATCACTCAATTGCAGACATCTCTACAACAACAACCTCACGGAATTGCCCTCTTGGATTGGGGCTTTGACCCAGCTGACTTCCTTGTACGTGAAAATGGCCGAAGCTGATCGTTCTCAGAGGAAATTAGAAAGATGACCCTCACACTTGAACATGAACAACAACAGATCTTCTCACAGGAACCAGCTCACGTCCCTCCCCGAGAGCATTTCGCGACTTTCCGAACTTCTTTTCCTGTAAGTCAGATTATGTCATCGAGACGGCGACGAAGTAATCGATTATACGAGCGAACCGCTGAAAAGGAACTAACACTTCGTTTTATGTTATAGAGACATGTCTTACAATCCTCTCACCTCCGTTCCCGAAAGCCTTTCCGAACTCACAAAGCTCAGAAGTCTGTACGTCAACACATACGCTCGTTAGAATCAGAGATCAATCGTACTCACTGTCACAATCAATCGTACAGGGATATCGCAGACACAGATCTTACGAAGCTTCCCCAAGCGATCACTAAGATGACAAGTCTGACCTACTTGTAAGTTCTTCGCGAGATATCTGCGGTGCAAGAAAGCTCACACGATTCCGATGCGCAGGGACATTGATAACGTTCCTCTCTGCGGGCCACAGCCAGTTCTTCCTGCCTCCCTCAGGGGGACAAATCGACCGTATAAGGGAACAGGGCAATTCTACGCGTGTCCAACGCAGTCCCCTACTTCACCAACTCCGCAGTTCCCTACAGTGGCGCTTATCGTGGGTCCTCTGGCTGGTGCGTTTGTGGCCGTGTCAGTCTTTGCCGCTGTCGTCATTCGTCGCCGCCGTCGCGCGGCCACGACCGAGGCCAACGCAGTACCCGACGCAGTGCCCATCGCAGTGCCCTACGAAGGCCCCTCCGCAGGCCTTTACGTACCAGACGCAGTCCCTACCGCGGTCCCCAATGGCCGAGCCGACAGTGATGAACGAGTGCTGCCAAAGTGATGACGAGTGGTCGGCTACGCCGCTGGCGCTTATCATATGAGTGGTGCATTTGTGGGCGTCTCCTTGTTTGCCTCTGTCTTCGTCCGCTGCCGCCCTCGCGGCAAGATCGAGGCCGAAGCGAACGCCAAAGTCGCCGTTTTTGCCAGCGCCTGAGACATCCATCCGAAGTCCGAGTCATGATTTTATCGCATGCACCCACCACCTGCATGGATGAGCTTAACTTACGTACTAAAAACTGTAAAGAAATTATCAATGTTCTGACAATCAATACCCTGCGGGGCTAAAGCACCCGCGACCTGAAGTGCGGTTTTTCCGATGGAATTGTCTTATTGGTTCTATTCGTAGCCGGCGGAGCCGGTCTTGACGAAGGATGACTTGTAGAAGAAGGAGACTTGGGAGCAGGCCAGTGAGTAGGAGCTTCCTCGGCGCGCAGTAGCTGCTTCGCCAAAGTTATCAAGCGAATAGTCCTTGTAGAAATCTCGAAGGAGTCGGTCTGCGTTGGCTTTGAGCGCGATCGCCTTGTCCTTGTCGCAGTGTGCAGCCTCGTGCAGGTATTGCGCGGCAGCGAGGCGCGCATGGAGGTATTGTTGAACATCGTGCGCCTGGTTCTCCTTCGCGTTCATGTAGGTCGAAGCAATGTCCGGAAGCTCGCGGCCGGGATTTGGAAAGGACCAATCGTCTCCGACCGCATCGAAGTCACCACCAGAAAGATAAGCTATGAGGCCCGTTTGGCAGATGACGGGAAGCTGAGAGAGGACGAAGACGCCGGCAATTAGCTGAAGCAGGGCCAGTCTTTGCTCGACAAGGTCGAGGGGTACCCGAAGATGGCATTCGTAGGCAGAGGCTTCGTTGTCAGGGTCAGGGTAGCCGTTCTGAGGGTTGTTGTCGCCTCGTTGGAGTTCAGCCTCGTCAATGAGGAATGTGTGCTTGAGCTTGAAGTTGCTGAAAATTTTGACTGCGATCTGCCCTCTGACGTTTTTGACAAGTTCGAAACGTACGGGCCAGTTTACGGTAGATCTCATTTTGCCAAAGTGGCTGGTAGATGGAGGCGAGCTTTGTTCTGATCTCTCGGCAGAGCGTCCTGTAGCTCCTATCGCGAAGCTGGGTGAGCTTCCCGGGTCCTCTGGGGTCCGGGTTGGCAATGCGGACCGCACCATCCATGATCTTCTCGCGGAGATTCTCCACCGCAAGCATTTTCATGTTGTGGGTGGTTCGGAAACCTGTGTGGATGCCGTCGTCTCGCATTCGTGACGACAAAGTAGCCGATGTTCTCCTCAAGCATTTTGGCCATGTGATCGCTGTCCATGCCCAGATTGCTCTCAATGATGAGAACAGACACGTTGTGTTGCAGAAGCGGGTGTCCGAGCGGAGTTGATTCACGTGTTCGATGATAAGGCTGTGGTTCTCCTTGGCCGTTTTGCATGGAAAGGATCCGAGGCCGACGATCAAGTGCATGCCGCCGCGGCGGATGACGCTAGTGATTGCACTTTCCGATTGCTTGCCCGCCGCAGCAGGGTCGATCGAGTGGAAGACATGGTCGTAAGTTTCGTTGTAAGGTAGCGATAAGCGTTCCATGTTCGCAAATTGGTTGATGAGCTTTGTCGGGAACGCCCGCTGATGCAGCGCAGACGCGACACCACCAATGCGCAAGCATCTCCTCCTGACCTCTCATGATAGCATCGAGACTCTTGCGCTTGCGCTTCGATGACCACGCTGGAAGCAAGTGCGCGTTGTGGTTGCATTTGTGCGCCTCATCATTGTCGCGACATGGCTTGCACGCAAGGTGGATGTTTGTGACGGCGAAAAGAAGCTCGCCATGCAGATCCTTCTGCTCGACGTACTTTGTGAAGAAGTTCTCTTCACTGGTGATCGTACTGATACCAATGATGCTCGTGCGCTCGAGCTGGTGCAAGGACACCACCACCTCCTCGCAGAGCACCACGTTGGGATCTGAGCCTGACCTGGGCGTTGAAAGAAGCTTTCAGCTCGAACACAGAGACTCATTTCGCGGCTCATCTCTTGCTACATCCATTCCCAGTTGCAAAGCCGTAACTAGCATAAGTTTACCAGAAGAGTCACTTCGTGCACGAGATGGATTTGATGTAGATATTGCGAGTTGATGTCTCTGTCAACAGAGAGACCACAACGATCACAATTATATCGTGTATTCCCACCAAGATTGCGTTTCACGTATCCGCATCTTGTGCAGGTTTTTGAAGTGTTACTCTTCAGGAACGGCCAACGTGTTTCTTACATGTCCGTGGTTTTGAATGAGTCTGTCGTGAAAGCGGCAGTGAGAAAGCAGTTGTATCTTGCGCTTCGCAGTTCGATGAAGCTTGGGTGATTCGAGGATACTCTTGACACCTAATTTACCAACCCGGATTTCTTGAAAGTTGTCCAGAAGAAAGCGAATGATCTTGTCGTGTGTTTCTTTGAGTTTGTTCTTCATTTTTGCCCGAAGCATTTGCTCTTTGCGCTTGTAGGTCTTCTTTCTATGAATGCGACTTCCAGTCTTTTCATCCCAATTCCGGGGGCTTCTGATCTGGTCGATACGCTTTGACAAGTCGAGCATACTGTAAGACTTGAAATTTCCACGTTTCACAGAACCAGTGGTACGTGGCAAGACGTTGAGTGTTGCACATAGTTTCGCATCGTTCGAATAGAGTGTTTGAAAGTCACGAGCGCCTGGATCGAGAGTCGCGTCTTTGAAAGGTGCTGGTTTGAGCTTCTCTCGCTTTTTCTGATATAGAATGATCAGGTACCAACGACCAGGCTCTTCGTAAACGATTTTGCAGTCCTTTTCAATCTTGGGAAGCTTTCGATTTCGCTTTTTCGAACCTTGACGTTTGTTTCGCAGTGGTCCAAATGGTTCAGCGTTGTCGTCAAATGCATTGTTCTTGGCGAACATACACTTTTGAACTGGAATAACACCAAAACCTCGCTTGTCGCGCCTTGACTGAAAGCGCATTTCGAACTTTTTCACATTTCCAGCCTTTTTGTTCGAGAAAGCGGATTTGTAAGCTGCTCCTAGACGACGCAGTGTGTCACCACGCATATGGTATGGAAGACTCTCAATCTCGTCATCGAGCTTTCGTTCCTTCTCGACTACACGATTTAACGCTTTACGGGTTGGTCCAAGAAAGTACTTTTTCATCTCCGCAAAATGAGTGCCTACATTTCCTTTCTTGATATGCTCAAGAGCCAGGTTCCACAATGCACGTAGTGCGTGGTGAATTTTGGTTAAAATCTGCCTTTGACGAAGTGTTGGTCGCAGCTTAACTTTCATCGATCTTAAGTCGCTTTCTTCCTCGTCGGCTGCTTCGTTGACCGTGGAGACGACATCCAAAGACGGTGATGATTGAGACGAGGTCTTTAACGAGTTCATCTTGCAGTCCTCCATCGTCTTCTTGTCCATTTGGATGGACAACTCGAATTGAGGCTCCTTTGGAAGTGACAATCCACTCGAGCAAGTCGAATGCGAATCGACAGAGACGGTCTCTATAGGTAACCACGACTTCATCGAGTTCTCCTTGCATTGCGAGTTCCAGAATGGAACGAAGACCGCGCCTTTTGAAGTTGATGCCCGATCCAATGTCTTGGATGACTTGGTGATTGGGGAAGTTTTCTTCGAACCAAGCGACTTGTCTGGACAGGTCGTCTTTCTGCGCTTTGCTACTGACTCTTGCATAACATAGTCGACGTCGCTCAACTTCCGTTTGCCTAGGAGTGTCCAGGTTATTGTCAAAGTCCTCGATACATACTCGCCAGTGTCCGCCTTTTGTTCTGTAACTTCTGACTTTGTTGTCGTTAGCGTAGTTTCGTATTGTATCTCTGTGCAGTCCGAGCCGCACAGCGGCGACTCCAATGGAGACGTAGTGTCGCTCATCTGACATTGAGCGATACCACCAACCCGAGTTTTGGTTTTGCTGGGAACGAGCTGGTTTTGCTTTCGATTCAGGTCGCTTCCACACCCGGTCGTATCGTATAAGCCACCGAGAAAGAATGTTCATAAATCGGCCTAACTGCTTGAACCCCCCAGCCCACCGCGCGGCCGCGTCGCCGCGCGCGCGGCTGCCGGCCCGCGCGAAGAGGCGGGGGGGGGGGCACCTTTTCCAGGTGTCCCAATCGGAGTGGCGCGGGCCCGGCTGCCGAGTCGCAGCTCGATCAAATCCGGAGAGCAGACTCGCGAGGTAGGTCGGGACGCCGAGGCCGCGGCGCGCGGCGGCGGCGCTTGCGCGGCGCGCGGCGAGGCGCGCGGGAGGGGAGTCGGCGGCCGCCGCACGGACGGCCTGCCGGGCGGACGCTCGCAGGGATGGGCGGATGGATGCACGGATGGATGGATGCATGCATGCATGCATGCCGCGAAATGCGGCCATGGAAGGACTGAGCTCGCGCCCGTGCGCCTGCGCCTGCGCGTGCGCGTGCGCGCGGGCGGGGAGAGCGGAGGAGAGGCGGGGACGCGCGGGCGAGGCGAGGAGAAAGGCGGGCTGACTGACGAGGAGAACCGCGCGGCGATGTTGCTGCCTGCGGACGGCGAGACGCGGCACAGCCAAACCCGCGAATAGAAGCAGGAAGGCAAGCAAAGTACAAGCGAAAAGCTTTATCAAGGACACGATGCTCCGCACCATGATGCCCATGGGCCGCCAGCTCGCCTCGGCAGGCCTCGTCGGCGCACGGCCTGCCCTGCGCCTTACGGCCACGCGCTCCATGGCTACCAAGTCAGACGCACCCTTCAGTCTGGTCGCAGGTACGTGAACGACAAAAGCAAAGCCTCTTCTTGCCCACGAAAGGCAAGGGGGCGGAGAGAAAAGAACAGTTTTTGGCGCTTAAACCCTTCCGAGGCACAGCGCAACAACGAGAACAAAAACAGAAAACAAGAGGAGAGAGAGAGACGGGAGAGAGAGTCAATGATCGATTGCGGGAACTGCGTTTACTGACTAATTAACGAACATCTCCGACGGACCGGCGGACCGACGATGATCCTCAACTCGACTCATCTCTCTATGCACACGCCATTCCATGTAACTTGTTGTGTGCTGCTGCTCACAGCTGACCAGTCGATCGCCGTGCAAAAGCTCTTCCACCAGACTAGCCTCGCGTCGCTGGCTCTCACGCCCATTGCCGTCCTGGCGCACCCTAGCTTTCTCTCGATGCCCATTGACATTGTCCTCTCTGTGGTCTTCCCGCTCCACGCCCACATTGGCATCAACTGGATCCTCACTGATTACGTCCCGGCCGCCACGCCTAACAGCGCCATCCGCTACGGTGTTCTCGCCGTCACCGGTCTCACCATTCTGGGCCTTCTCAAGGTGAGCATTGTCGACGAGGGCCTCGTCGGCACCCTCAAGGCCACCTGGTCTAGTCCCGAGGAGCTCAAGAAGTCGCGCGATTCCAAATAAGCTTTGAGCTAATCTTGTGGGCGAACCCTTTATGGTTGTCCTTTCTTTGCCTCTACACGCCGTTCTTCTACATCGCCTCCACTTCCCTCTCCAGTCCTAAACACCTAACACATTGAAACACAGTTTGGGGTCACGTCGCTAGTGTAGAGGGCAAAGACGGAGTCTCTCCGGAATTTGGGCAGAGTAAGCAAGGCATTGACAGTGAGTGCAACAGGAGAGTGGGGAGAAAGTTGAGTTGCATTCAAAACTTCTTCCTCGGAGGGATTAACAGTAAGTGCGTGTGTATGCATCTGCTCGTTTAAATGTGTACCTGTCTGCTCACTTGCTTGCTTGCTTGCTTGCTTCCCTGTCCATAAATCCTTGTTGCCAGATATATTATAAATCTTTCTCAGTCTGAGACGAAGACGCTTCTTGCGTGGGAGAAATCTGCTCCTCCGCAACTTCTTTGATTTCCTCCTTTTTGGCAAGAAAACCTAGTCGCTCGAGACGTGCTACCCCTGTCTCGGCAGCTAGCCGCGGCACGTCCAAAATTCCAGCGGCACGAGCTTCGCGCATTTCCGTCTTGGACCATCGTCGCAAATTGTAGCGATCCAAATAAAGCTCTTCGAGCTCCAAAAGCTCGGTCTTGAGTGTTGCCATGAGCTGGTGCACATACATACGACTCACAGGAACCTCGAGGGATGTGATCTCGATGCGATAGGTCCTTGCCATCCTACGCGACCAGGGCTCAATGTAACGATCAAAGGCGTACGCGCGAAAACGCGCGCCGTAAAGATGTTTGCGGAGTCGGCTGTACAGCTCATCAGGCTCAAAGTGGTCTGGGTCATAGTACATGCCAAGTGAGCCTTCCCAAACGAGGGGAAATCGCGCACGCGGACAAAAGGTCGGGTGCGGCCACGCAAACTTGTGCGTGATCGAACCGACCTGGTGAAAGCCCGCGTCACCATCCTTGTAGCCGCGAGATCGGTAGCCAAGCTCCGAGTCCGCTTTAGCTAGTCGGTAGAGAGCCGGCTGTGCTGGCTCAACGTCCTTCATCAATAGACCTGCCTGCGCAGCTTGGTCTTGGACCTGCCACGTATTCGCCCAGAGTAACCTCTTGAATCGCTCTGCCTGCGTGCCACCCTGGCCTGAAATGAGGCTGACCCAAATCTGCCCCTCGCCGGCGCGAATAAATTGCCGCGCGCACAGGAAAAAATCTCCCAATAGTTTGCGATTGACCTGAACCTTGCTCTGGCCGCCGTAATGAGGAAAGTTGAACAGCACGAACTGCGCGTACGGCGGACCTTCGCCGAAAATCTCTCGTTGCTTATCACCCTCGATCTTGCGCGCGTCAACACCATGCACGAGACGCACGTTGCTAAATTCCTCCTCAATGCGTTTGCGAATCGCAGGGTACCGTTTGTACTTGAGCATCTCCTCGGCCGTGTCGAGCGTCGTGCCCACAATTCTGGCACGGCGGTTCTCCCGTTGAAGTAGAATCGCAAGCGAAAGCGTGTAGGAGCAGTCGCCGTCGCCGCACACCAGCACGAGCGGGCCCTGGTCCCCCTGCTCGTTGTCGAGTCCCTCCTTGTTCTCGCTGTCGCCACCACCAATCGTTCCAGCATCGGCCGGGAGACCCAGCGTCGTCAAGTCTGCGCGTACATGGTGCTGCGAGACCGAGCCATCGGGGGCGCCCAGCCTCCGCAGATCTGCCAGCTCCAGAGCCCCGTCTGCAGCCGCCATCTTGCCCCGCGCTGCGCAAGCTCGCTCGCCCGCTCGCTCGAAAGCCCCCGCGCCCTCTCCGCTTTCGTGCTCTAGGCCTCCAAAAACCTCATTGGCAAAGAGCGCCTCTGCCCGGCCCCCACTTTTGCGTTGCGCAAAACGAATTGGGGTTGCGCAGCTCCGGGCGCGTCCCCTTCCGTTGGGCCTGCCTGCTTGCTCGAGTCCCACGCGCTCAGCTTGGAGCTCGAGCGTGCTGGACTTGAGCCTTGGAGCGGGCTAGCTGGCCGCGAGGCGGTCGGGCTCGACGCGGAGGGATCGTTTGCAGAGTCAATCGACCATCGCCGGCGCATTCTCCCACGCCCTCTTCTTGTCCTCGTGCCGCCCGCTGTCGCCGTGGCCGTCACCCGCCAGCTCGTGCAGAGCGAACGGTAGATCGAGTCGAGCGTCTCGCTCGGGAAGAGCCATGGGACGAGGAGGAGGAGGAGGACGACGACGACGACACGGAGAAGGCAATGGAGGTTGCGAAGGAGGAGCGACGATGCCTGCACAGCCTGCACAGCCTGCACAGACGCCTCGGCGAAGGCCGAGATCAGGATGCCGCGGGGGGGAAACGATCAAGGCCGCGTTGATTACGGTGCTCGTTGCGCTAGCTATTCCCGTGCACGCCCTCGTGCGTATCGACACAGAGCTGACAACGACAAGCGCCATTACATCGACAACAGCGATGACGACGTCAACAATAACGAGCTCGAGCCAGGTAGAACAATCATCATCGCAAGCCGTCCGCCTCGCCTGGACGCCTGCTGAAGAGCAGATTCTAAACGGCCAAGGGTTCTCCATTGAGCGCGCAGAGCTTGGCGGCGCTTGGTCAGAGATTGCGCGTCTCGAAGCGTCCTCGAGCAGCCAGGGCCCACGCGAGGTGCAGCTTGTCACCTCCCGCGCAGATGAGGGCCAGTCCATCACCGCAGGAAGCTTTCGTTTGTCCCTGCAAAAAGATGGAATTCACGACGCAGACACAGAGACACACTCCATGACTGATTGGATCTCGTTCGACGCATCAGCATCCGATCTAAGCGGCGCCCTCGAGGCACTCGGCAACATCGGCTCCGTTCGCACGACAAGGTCAGGGCCAGACACGCAAGGAGGATATCAATGGACAGTGACTTTTATGGATGCTGCTGAAAGTTATCCAGCCCTGCAAGTTGTTACAAGTACATTGGATGCGCTTGCGTTCGGGGATCAGCTGCGAACGGTCACCGTCTCGGAAATACGTCCAGGGACCTCGCACACATTCCCGTGCATCAATGATCCTGATCGACGAGCGCCTTCAAAAAGCTCGTGCGCCTTCTTCGATGACTCGGTCCTTCCGTACCACATCTACATGTACCGGATTCGCGCCCTCTTGCGTGGCCCCGCTGGTGAACGCTTATGGTCTGCATACTCCGAGGTCTCGGCACGAGTGAACATTCCTGGCTCACGCGTGCTCGCAAGCGCAAGCAGCCTCAGCCTCGCTTCGGTGAGTGCCGAGGGATTTCGAATTGCCGTTCAGGACTCTGCGCCGGAGGGCACAATTGTACAGCTTGAAGCAGAACCCGGAGTTTGGACTACGCTTGCAAAGGCAACAACCGGAGATACAAACGACTATGAAGCCACAGGACTTGATTCGAGTGCAGAGTATGCGGTTCGTGCTCTGGTCCCGGGTCAAGACGGCGTGCACGCAGACACCAAGGTCTTCCGCACCGCCGACGCCTCTCTCAGCGGTATTGAGCTCAATATTGTTCCCGATGGACCCGAGAGTGTCTTGGCTACGTGGACGCAAATGCGCGACCAAGTGACTGAATTTCAGCTCCAGGCGCGCGAGCTTTTAGATGGTCGTCGGTCAACAGAGTACTTGGATGACGACAACGGCGCCTGGACGCATGTCGTTCTTGAAGGTCTTCCCCAGTATCATGTCGGTCGCGCCGAAGTGCAAACAATTACAACACGAGTTGATGCAGGCAGTGGCTCCATTGATGGAGGCAGCTACCAGCTTGCGTTCCGAGATGCAAGAAGCCCAAGCGATCCTATCGCGTATGATGCTACTGCAAGCGAGGTTCAGCTTGTGCTCGAAAGCCTCGGCGTCAACGCTCGGTCCGTGACACGGTCAGCGCCTACAGCAGAGGGAGGATATACGTATTCGGTCGTCTTTGATCCTCTTTTGCACCCAGGCGATCAGCCCCCACTGCTCGTGATAGCAGAGACCTTGTCGACAGCGTCGAGCGGCTCGTGGTCAGGCGCGGGCGGTCCCGTTACTGTGTCAACCGCACGAGATGGTGTGGCTCCAGTCTATGCAGCCCAATCAGAGGTTCTTGAGGCCTCTATCGCAGGTCTCAAAGCCTATACCTGGTATGCCTTTCGTATTCGTAGCGTCTATGTTAGCGCCTCGACGGGCCGACTTGAGGCCGGGAGTTGGAGTACTCCAGTGGGACCCGTAAGAACCGACATGGCCCCGAACGCCCTCGTCGATGCACCGAACGGTCTCGATTTGCAGGATGCACGCGCACGCGCGCTGGCAGATGTCCTTGTCGAAGCGGGCGAGGCTGGCGTGGCACCGCGGTCCGACGACCCACTCTTTGTAAATGGGGTTGGCCTTGGCGGCGGCGCCTCCACAGGCGCCAATGGAGATGCTCAGGAGGGTTACCATGGAGGACCTGGCCTCGTCGTGATTCGCCCGCGGACATCTCATGGAGCTGGGATACACGATCGCACTTGGGCAGCAAAGGTCTTCTTTTATACAGGCACCACCCAAATTTACGAGCTCCCTGCGGATGCGCGCATTGATCAGCTCGACATCAAGATGTGGGGCGGCGGCGGCGGCAGTAGCTCGAGTCTCGGATCCCTCGACACGCACGGTGGTGCCGGGGCCTTTGTTCATGCACGTATTGCTCTTTGTGCCCTAAGTGGGCCTTTGCATGTTCGCGTGGGTGGCGGAGGTGCATCTGGAGGTAGCGGTGGCATGGGCGGCTGGAATGGTGGCGGTAACGGCGGCAAGGGCACCTTGCGACGTGGTGGCGGCGGCGGCGGCGCATCCTCCATCTTTCTCAGTGACGCAAGCTCTCCGATTTTGGCTGCAGCCGGAGGCGGTGGCGCCGGCGGTGCCGACTACTGCTGTGCACATGGCGGCGATGCCCATGGAGACGGCGCGGTCCCTGACGCTGCAACAGTCCTCCTGGGACTCCCCGCAGTTGATGACAACACGGCCGCATTTGCGGAGCACCACAACAAGGACCTGGGTCTTGCGCCTGAGGCAAATTATACTTTGCTCGCGAGCGCAGGTAGTGGGGCGACGAGCTCCCGAGGCGGCCAAGGAGGCAAAGCAGGTTCATTCGAATCGTCCCTCAAAACGCAAGCTTCCAGCGGCGCCCTTGGGCGCGGCGGAGATGGAGGCAGTGGGCACGAAGGCGGCGGCGGAGGAGGAGGCGGCTTCATGGGAGGCGGCGGTGGAGGGAGTGGCGTGGAAGGCGGTGGTGGTGGTGGTGGAAGCTCTTTCGTGCTTGCCGAAGTACTTTTTCTCTCGCGCGTGAGCCCAGAGACCCCATTTGCCTCGTTTACTTCGCCACACGTAGAACTTGTCGAGAAAACTTCGCAAACGCTTTTGATTACCTGGCCTGCGCAACATGGGGCGCGGTACATTGTTGAGATTTCGCGAGGTCTTGGCAACGAAAATTTTGCGGTCGCGAAACATGTTTCTGGCGCACACGAGGCCCTGTTGCAAGGTCTTGAACCTGACGCCGTCTATGCGGTGCGCGTGCGCGCCGTATCGTCACGTGGCGGACCGGAGCGCGTAGGCGAGGCTCTTGTGGTGCAAATGTTGAGCAAACCACTTCCTGAATGGTCGTCCGTAGAGTTCCAGCCATTCGCCATGCCTTTGCAAACGCGACTGCGATCGAGCGAAGATGTGGACGAACATTTGCTGAGCTATGCCTGGGAGGATGATCCGGGAAGCGGGAGTGGGCGCGCAAATCCGGCAACAGCGCAGCTGCAATCTGCAGAGGCGCGTTGGATGCCTCGCCATGGACACACAGCCACTTTTCTCGATAATGGGCGCATCTACATGTTTGGGGGTTTTACCGATGGTCGGCCTTGCGCGCTGGCCTCAGGCCACATTTCCATGGACTGCGTCCAGGGTAGACGCACGACAAGCGAGTTGTGGGTTTTTGACCCCACTGCTAGCACGTGGGAGCTGGAAATGCGCGTCTCGGCGCTGCCAGCTCCGCCGCCAAGAGGTCTGCACACAGCAGCTCAATGGGAAAATCGATTGTACGTATTCGGAGGTATTGTCTACTCTCGCGCGGACCGCGAAGAAGTTGTTGGGGTATCCGCTAGCGAGCAAAGGGACGCAGGTGGGCGTCTCACGTCATTTTCGATTGATTCGCCCCTCTCGTTGAGTAGCGCGCCCGACGACTGGGATCGCAGCGCTCTCGCGGACTTTTATGTGTATGATCCAACGCAAAATCTGCAAGCCATCGTGGAAAGCGCCGCAGAAGTCAGCTTTGAGTCCGCGGTTGAAGGCAGCATGCTAATTTCCCCTGGTATCGAGGCCTCAATGACGCCTACAAACGCGAACGGCGAGGATCTTTGCGTGATTGCCATTGAGCGCATCGAACTCGAGATTGATCACCCATGCCCCAATTCCTTGCGCGTGTGGTTGCGTGGCCCCGGTACGGAAGGTCGTAACGTCGACGATACGTTTGGCACGCTGCTCATGGACCTGCGCAGTAGTGCGCGCCAAGGATGCATTGTTGGTCGCAACGACACCCTGACGTCACTGATTCTTGAGGACGATGCTGCGCTGAGCTTTCGCGACGGGTTTCACATGCAAGCGGAAGGCACCTTTCGGCCAGCATCTCCTCTTGGAGGGTATGCCGGCGTGCTCTATAAAGGGAATGGATGGTCAATTGCTGTGGCGGATGAGGAGTTGAACGGAGATGTGACGGGAGCATCGCTGGTTTCGTGGCGAGCCCACGTTGCCGTGCATCCGTGCGAGCCGAAACCTACATGGACGCAGCTCGCAGGTGGACCACCAGCTCGCTATAAACATACGAGCATGTCGGTGAATGGGCAAATCTTCATCTTTGGAGGAAAGGACCCCGTCGCAGGGCTTCGACATGACCTCTGGGTGTACGATATTGCCAGCGGTGTATGGGAAGAACGAGGGGAAGTGGACACGAGCGCAGTTCGGGACAGAGAAATGTTCCTGCCCATGCAAAGTTTGGGCCACTTGTTCGTTTTTGACGCCTCTATGCCCCATACCTTGCACACGATTGACATGTTTACGGAGGAGCGTGTTGTTGTCAACACGTCGCTTGCAACAGAGATCCCGGCAATGCGCACCGCACCAGCTGTGGTCAGCGTCGGCACTTCGCTTTGGGTTTTCGGGGGGTATGCAGGCGTTGAGAGTCTGGACGATACATGGCGTCTTGCGTTGGACTGCGTGCCTTCCAATGCGGAAGCTCTGGAGGCGAGATGTTTTGGTACTGATATTGATGACACGCTAGCCTGTGCAAGTACCTGCACGGCAACGAGCCTTTTTCGAGCAGCTCTGTGTGCTACAACAGCATAGGCTGAGGTAATTAGACTAAGGCAGCTTTGCTTTGATTTTTGATACGCCATTGCACAGAAGTGAAGAGAAACCAAAGAGAGAAAGAGGACGTGTGGAGGCAAGTCTTTTGAAGAGAGATCGGATGCGCATAGATTCATTGAAGGGTACGCGGGGTGCGCAAGACCTGATAGACATCGACGCCGGTGTCCTGTAATTTGTCTTGAGCCCATTGGGCCTCTTGAATGAGACGGAGAAGTTTGGCTTCGTCAGAACGACCTTGGTTGCGCAGGATGGCCCCATTCAGC
Source organism: Aurantiochytrium sp. KH105 (assembly GCA_003116975.1). Lineage (NCBI taxonomy): Eukaryota > Bigyra > Thraustochytrida > Thraustochytriidae > Aurantiochytrium > Aurantiochytrium sp. KH105. The sequence continues at coordinate 101,020 of BGKB01000073.1, forward strand.
ATCCGGGCGGTGTCTTTTACTTCGCTGTCGTGCAAGACATGCGCAACGGGAGAGGCATCGATATCGTCAAAAATGAGAAGCGCCATGACCTGCTCGAGATCGTGGCGCATTTCGAGATCATCAGGACCGATGAGCGGTGCAAGCTTCGTTTGAGCAAACGTGATTGCTTCGTTGATATCGCCTTGTCGAATGAGGCGAATGAGCATGTGCTTTCGCAGGCGAAAGAGAAGCTTGGGATTTTGACGCAGTACTTCGGGTGCTACAGCGTCAGTGAGCTCCATGGCTCGCTCCATGTCCCTTGACAGCACGGCATCGCGGATGTCGTTGCGAGATCCAACTCTTTCGAATTCGCTCTCATCGGCGTCAGCGCCTGCTTCTTCTTTGAGGAGCAATGCCGAGCGGACGTAGCCTTCAGTCAAAAGGTACTCGATCAAGAGGTCGTCGACCACACTGCAAAAGGATATCAGGAGGCAAGAGACGCGTTTTGTCGAGCGATGATCGGTCGCAGCCAAGTTTGGCGGGCAGGAAGTCAAGTCGGGACGTCGGTTGGGCAATCAGTCGGTCGGTCGATCGGTCAGTCGGTCAGCTAGCTGCTCGATTCCTCGGTGCGGGCCTAAGGTTTGCGCGCACCTCTTCTCCTGACGTGTCTGTCTCATGGCCATTCCGAAAAACTTACCGCTTCGGGACGGCTACTGCGTCAAGGAGCTCCTCCCAGGCGTGTGGCGCAGCGGCGGCGGCGCCAGCGGTGCTGCTGCCACCATCGGCGCCGATGGGCATCGTAGCAAGCTTTGCAAGATGACCCACTCGGCTCGGCTCGGCTCGGCTCGGGCGCGGCGTCAAATCAAGATCAGAGAAAGTTCTCGGATCATGACAACGAAAGTAGGATGCGAGTCCGAGACAAACGGGAGCTCGACAATGCCGTGCGGGGCCGCAATGAAGGAAAGAAAAGAGAAGAAAAGAGAAGAGGAAAGGAAGGAAAGAAAATGCAACACATGTTCATGTTCAGTTTATACGTACTCCCAGTCGTTGGAATCCTCGTCATAACGGAGCTGGCGAAGCTCCCAATAAAGGTCATCAAGCTTGACCGTGGACACATCCTGGATGCCCTCGAGAGTGGTGGTATGGACACGCACAAACTCCCCATCAGGGAGACCGCTGACGACCTCGGCAAAGGCATCAAGATCCGGCGTTTCGGACTCGTTGATGGCATTGATAAAGACATGAGAGCGCAGATGGTACTGGTGTGCCGGGGATCCGCCATACAAGCCAGAGCAGAGCACACCCTTGCCCTCCGAGCCTTCGGGAAGAAATCCGCGAAAGGCGAGATCGAGAGGCGCCTGCTGCATGATCGCTCCGGCCCAGAGAATGACGCGGTCCGTGCCAGAGTACGGCAGCACGGTTGTGGGCACGGTGAGGACTTCCTCGGCGAGGTCGCGCAGAACCGTGACCTTGACTTCGTCCTTGTCGGCCGTGGCCTGCTCGACTGCGCGATAGTCGATCATGGGCTTGTCATCAATGGCGAGAATAATGTCGCCAGGCTGGAGAACCTTTTCGGAGTTTGATCCGATGAGGACCGTCGACACGCTCAGCACGTGGCGGTTCTTGGAGCTTGCGCTGAACTCGGCGACCCATTCGTCAGACAGGCCCATGGCGGAAGCGGCCTTGGACAGATGCAAGGTTCCAAGCTCGGCAGCAAGCGTACGGAGCGGCTCGCCTTCACGAAAGCGGTTGACTGCGTCGTAAATGATCGACGCGGGCACACCCGTCTTCCAGCCCCAAAAGTCGAACCAAAAGGCCTGCACGAGACCGTCATCGTCGAGAAGGACGCCGCCAATGTTGTCCATGTTGTTGTCGAGTTCAATCACAATCTGGTTTTTGGCTCCGCTCGAGGACGCTCCCGAGCCAAACATCATGAGAAAGTCACCCATGGCATCCATGCTTGCGGTACCGGACTGCATGTGCTTAACGACCGTGACGGTGGCCTTTTGGGCAACCTGCTGCAGCTGTCCGGAAAATCCAACAAAGCGCGTCTTCATGCCGCTCTTGAGCTCGATAGGCGAGGGCGCCGGGGCGTCAAGACCAAGACCCATTTGGGCGGCCTCACTCTCGCCCAAGTCAACCTCGACCTTGCTGGCATCGTACTTGATCAGCGCGAGGTTGTGCATGGGATGAACGAGAAGCACCTGCGCCGGCAGCTCGACCGTGCCACCAATAGTGACAGAGACGTTGCCGAGGGTGGAAGGAACCGTGTTCCGGTCACAGACCACGAGACCCTCGCTGGCGTCGATAATGACACCGCATCCAATAAAGGAATTGGCCTCGATCTCCATGATGGGAATGGGCGACTCGAAGGAGACGGCACAGAGACGCGGATCTTCGTCGTCGAGGATTTGCACCTTGCGCGTCTTGTCGCTGTCGGCCTTTTTCGCAGCGGCGACGGCTTCGGACTCTTCCGAGTCGTCGCCATCGAAAAGCCAAGGACGCTCTTGCCATTCCCATTGGCCGTTTTCAAAGACGCGCTCGCGGCGGACCCAAGGGAACCAGCGGCGATCCACCGTGAAGGGCTTGACTTGCTTGCGGTGCTTGTCCATGACGCCGGTAAAGGTGAGACTCACCTTATCGAGATCATTGAGCTTGGACATGGCCAAAGCAAAGGACTGGATGTCAGGCGTGGGCTGGTCACCAACGGCCTTGAGGACGATGTTGCCGGGAATGCCGGAGCGGTTGAACATGTAGCCAGGCGTGTTGATGACGACGCCGCCCACGGGACGATGCGAGCTAACGGCCTGCATGTACGAGAGCGTGTGGACGGCGCCGTTCGAGAGCTCGAGGAGCTGCGTGGGCATCATGTCGTGAAGGCTCTCGGTATCAAGAGTGAACTCAATGTCCTCGACACCGCGACGCATGGAAAGCGTGACAGAGTCGGAAGAGTCAATCATGTCCTCGAATGAGACAAAGTCCCAAATGCGCTTTCCGTTCATCTTGACAAGGATGTCGCCTGGCTTGATGCCGAGAGACTCGGCCTGGCTTTCCGGAATGACCTCGTCGACCGTGAGAAGACCCGACGACTTGGGGAACTTTTTGCGAAAGGTGGCCTGCTCCGTGTCAGGGAGACCGAGGCGCTCCACCTCGACAAAGGACTTGTGCACCATGATCGTCTGCACGGTCCGGCGCGGGGGCAGCTCGCCGCGTTTAATGTACTCGAAACTGCGCACCACGCGCTCGAGGGGAAGGTAGAAGCTGGATGCCGCAAAGAAAGCGCCACCAGCGTTCAGGCCGACAGCGTAGCCGTCGCGGTCAAGCACGGGGGATCCCGAGGATCCGCCCGAGGTGTTAGATGCAGCGGACAGGTAAAAGGTATTGTGGTCCGAGTACGGCCCACCATAGCGCGGGGCGTTACGGTCGAGACGGGCGAGGGTCCCGCTGAGAATGGCGAGCTTCTCACCGTTGTCGTTACCGCAGACGCGAATATCCGTGCCAACCTTGGCGCGCTCGGGCGCGAGGGGGATCTCAATGAGTTCCTGGTACTGTACCTTGGACGGATCGAAGCGGAAAAAGCCAAAGTCGTGGATCGGGTCCGAGTAAATGGGCTCGAGCTCAACCTCCTCTTTGCTTTGAAAGGTGGCAAAGGCGCGCATGGGGGCGCCGGTGACCACGTGGCGATTGGTGAGGATGATGCCGCGCTTTTTGTCGACGACAAAGCCGGTGGCACCGCCGGATCCGCGCTGGCCGCCCTCGTAGGGGCGCGTGTACGTCATGCTGAGGACCACGACGCCGAGAATGGCACGGTTGACGGTCTCCTCAAAGTTGGGGTTGGTGATCATGTTCGACGAGACGGAGACCGCGCTGGACATGCGGGCGAGCGACTTGCGCAGGCTTCCGCGGGGCGTCGCGGATGCCGAGGACGACGCCATGGCGCCGTTGAGCGCCGGCGCTTCGTCGGCGTTCACCTTGGTCGAGGCCGCCGCGCTACTGGCCTGGGGGCCGCAAAACAGCTTCTTCATCGTCTGCGGCTACTCGCTCGCTCGCTCGCTCGCTCGCTCGCTCGCTCCCTGGCGACGAGAGGAGAAAGGGGCTGAGGGCGGTCCGCGCTGCAGCTGCCAGCTGTCCTCCGCGAAGGGTGATTGATCGCAGCGCACCTGCACGCCGCTCGCTGGATTTATCGACGGCGAAGGAAGAGCGACGCGCGTGCAGTGATCCTCCACAATGGAAAGTTGATCGATGGAGGGAGGGAATGGACTCTCGCTCTCGCTCCGCGCGCGCGAGCGAGGGAAGCGCAGGTGACTATTTTTTTTTGGGGGGGGGGGGATATGGAGGGGGGGCGGGGCCAAGAGGCACGTACGGCTCGACGACTCCGGCCTCGCGAGCTCGTTCCGGGTCTGCTCCTTCCTTCGTGCGCGCCCTGGTCGCTCTCCTTTTGAGGTACTGTTTTAGGTCGCAGAGCCGCGTCTGGCGCTGGAACCGAAGAGGTCCTCGTGCACAGCCAGCTGGCACCGGCCGGAGCCGCAGGTTCTCCCCCCGCGCTGGCCACGGAGGCAGGCTGGACGGCCGGCACGCGCGCGGGGCGGGGGGGGAGGAGGGGGGCGCGGCCGGTGTGGCGCGCGAGAGAAGAACCGGTCCTGGCGGGGAGGGGAGTGGGGAGGGCACAAGGGGGGGGAGGGGAATCCTTCGGCCATGTCACACATTGAAGAGCGGCCAAGCAGGCAAGTCCCACGCACGCCCGCGCCGCAAATACACCACAAATGTGCCTCTGCGGCGCGTGCACCGCCGCGGCACGTGCGCGCGGCCAGCGGGGAACGGGGGGAATGCCCGGCGCGAGCCCGTTCTCCGAAGCGCTCTGGAACGGGGGAGGAACGAATACGGAACGCGGAGAGGGCGGCGGGGCCCTGTGTGAGAGGCACAGACGCTAGATCATTAGTTGGATCATACGGGACTGTTTGGCGGCGCACGGCGACCGGGAGGGCGACACGTGGGGCGCGTGCTCGGGCGGCGAGCGCGCGAAGCAAGGCGCATGATGAGGTAGAGAGAGGAGCACCAGGAGCAGAGCAGGGCAGAGAAGAAGCAAAGCGAGCCGGGGCCGCGCGAGCGAGCACGACACGAGCGTCGCGGCGGCGGCGGCAAGGAGAGCGAGCGTGCGAGCGGAGACGACGGGGAGAGAGCAGAGCGACAGACAGCGACGGCGTCCGAGCGCTTCCTTGCTTGCTTGCTCGCTTGCTTGCTTGCGCCTGTCCTCGGAGCGAGCCGAGCCCCGAGGCCTTGGACGGTACGTCGTCTCGCTGGCGTCGCTGGAGGTGCTCGGCGTCGAGCGCGTGAGCAAGAGATAGACGACACACGAGCTCGCTCGCTCGCCTGCCTGCCTGCCTGCCTGCCCTGCCTGCCTGCCCTGCCTAAAGGAGGCGGGTAGGCAGGCCTCCTCGTCCCTCGAACAGGAGGCAAGCAAGAGCTAGAACAGCAGACGGAACTCAAGCAGGTGGCGAAGTGGCTTTCCCGCAAACTTTTCTACAAAAAAGCATGTCGCTGAGCCCGCAAGAGCTGACGAGATGCAATCAGCAGCTCCATGGCCGAGGAAGCGTTCTCACTGGGGCCATGGCCACGGTGTTCTACTCGGTGTATGATCCTCGTCAATGCGCACAAATGCCATGGAGAGAAGCTGGTGTCCAAGGCGCACTCTGCCTTGTCAGCGACAAGCAGTCAGGCGCATACGCATTCATGATCTTTGCTCTTCACAATTTTTCAGTCCTCTACTCCTTCGAATTGTACCCGGGCATGGACTATCGCGAGCTGCATACGAGCTTTCACGCATACGAGACGAGCGACGGTTTGCTAGGGTTCAGCTTCGTGGACGAGCGCGCTGCGCATCGATTCTTCACCATGGTGCAGGAAATTCTTAACGACACGGGACACATTTACGATGCAACATTTTTCAATCCTGACGGTACGCTCAAGCTCGAGAATCTGCCTTCGTCCTGGCTGCACTTGCTCACACAGGCAGGCTTCACGGATGCAGATCTTCAGGATCCGTCGCTTTCAGATCTCATCCTTTCGTGTCTTGAAGATATGGGTATATCGACGCAGGCCCCACCCCGTGACCTCGCACCGGCTGATTTGCAAAAGGCTGGCGCCTCTCCGGCCGAGATTGAGCAGTACCAGCGTTACCAGGCCGATTTGGAAGCCTACGAAGCTAGTGTCCGTGAAGAAGTCAAGGAGCAGCAGCGTCAACAGCGATCATCCGCCCGTGCTCCAGCTCGAGCTCCAGCGCCCGCCCCCGCGCCTTCACCGGCAGCCCCCGCGCCCGTACCTCGTCGTGAGCCACTGACGAAGCGAAAGTCGTTGGCTGCGCGACTGTCGCGCCGCAAGCCTACTAATGCCGTTGAAATGCCAGACTTTATGCGTCCCACCCCTGTCGCCACCGCCAACGAAGCACTGGGACTTCGCCCTTCGGCTCGACAGGCCGCACCACCAGATGTCTCGTTTCGCCCGGCGTCCAAGCGCGCCTCGCTGAGCCAGCGTCTTCGCCGGTCTCTCAGTCGGCAGAACAGCAGCGCGACAATGGCATCGGGCATGTCGACTCTGACTGAGCAATCTGGCCCTTCGTTGCCGCCGCGCGTGCCGCCGCGTGTGCCGCCGCGCAAGGCTGCTCGGGCGCCCGCAGCGCCAGCCTCGGATGATTTTTATAACGAGACCTTTGACGACGACGACGGCGACGACGACAACGGTCGCGGAGGAAGGTCGCCGGCGGGTGAATACGATAGCAGCTCGCGCGAGCGTCTCCTTCGTGCTGGGCCTTCGCGTAAATTTGAGCCCTCGCAACACCAGCCGCCTGCGCCTCCAGCCATGCCAAACACGCTCACTGCTGGTTCCGGTGTCCCGCGACCGGCTGCTCCTCGCCTTTCTCTTTTGCAGCAGTCGAAACGTGGACTGACTGCCCCCGCTCCACGCCCCAACTTTACAGTCCAGCGCATTCGGCAGAGTGTTTTGCCAGACCTTACGCAGGTCAAGCTTTTGCAGCAGGAAACTCTGGTCGACAGACTTCGTCAAGGACTCATGGAGCGTCGCGAGCGCATTCGCTCCGACAGTTTTGACAGCGACGACTGGAGCTAACTAACTTGGAAAGCCCAGCTTTGGACGTCAAGCTCAGCTTTACTTTACAATAGCTGAGTCATGCATGGCTGTATGTGTGCGTTGATCGATCAACGAAGTGGACAAAGGAGGAGCGAGTAAAACGTCCAATGGGATGATCAAATGAATCCAACGAACGCAACAAACGAATGGCCTGCATTTCTGTGTTCTTCTCTTCAACCAGCGAGGCGATATCCCTAATGAGTGTATACGTGTAAGTGTTGATTCAATTTGTTTTCTGTAGTCAGAGCTGGATGACGATCTTGAGGACTCAGGTCTTGTCTTGTTTCACTTCGCTTCACACCCTTTCCGGCCGACCGGCGGTGCAGCAGCTCTTCGACCTGAACGTGCGTCGTCGTCAAATTTAAGCTTAACAGTAGCGATGATGAACCACCAGTAGGCAGGCCTACGAGTAAAAGAGAGAGACTCGCATCGTTGAGACAATTATCAATCAAAGACGTGCTTCGGTACGCGCGCGGGCCAAGAGAATGGAGATCGCTGCTGCAGTGGCCAGCAACGCCAGCGGTCTCTGGTCCGGAGCCGCGCTAGAAGTCCGCAAGGAAGGCAAGGACAAGGTGCGCGATGTCTTGCGTGTCGGCGAGCTCGCCAAGACCGTCGTGGTGGTGGGGCGCAAGCGTAAACACTGCGACATCGTCGTAGAACACGGGAGCGTCTCGCGCGCGCATGCAGCGCTCATTCCCGTATACACACTTGCCGGCGAGGCGGAACTCGTTGTGGTGGACCTCGGCTCAAGTCAGGGCACCTTTGTAAACGACGAGAAACTGGAGCCTTCCGTCCCAGTTCCACTTCGTACCAAAACGGATGTGCTTCGCTTTGGCACGAGCACACGGCGCTATCAACTTCGCGAAGCAGGCGTGACTAAGGACGTCTCGACCAGCAAGAAACAAAGCGCTCAGGGTGAGGTTGCCCGAAATGAGACCGAGCTCTCGCGAGCGGACCGCGACGCAGAAATTGCACGCCTTGCGCTCGAAATGAGTACCACGGCGCCAACGTACTCTCTCACGCCCGCAACCTCGTCACTCCCGCCAGATAATCCTGGAGATAAAAAGGTTGAAAACGAAGACGATGACCAAGATGAAGACGATGAGGGCCCCAGACCCGTGCAGGCGCCCGCGTCCGTCTTTGAAGATGTGCCGCGCGCAGAGCAAATTCGTATTTCAGCACACACCAAGTCTGTGAGCGCTATTGCCATCGACAAGGCGGGATCTCGCTTCGTGACGGGCGGCAATGACTGCAAAGTGGCCTGTTTCGACTTTGGAGGTATGAACAAGGCCAACAAAGCGTTTCGTGAATTTCAGCCCGTTGAGGATCAAATTGTGCGCGCACTGAGTTTCAATCCGTCGGGCAATACGTTTCTCGTCGTTCTTGCCGACTCAGTTGCTCTGGTTTATAATCGCGACTGCGTGGAGCTCGCAAGGACGACCAAGGGAGACCCGTATCTCATGGATATGGCCAAGACCAAGGGGCACCCCTCTATGATCACAGACGGAGCGTGGAGTCCGATCTCAAAGACGCAATTCCTCACGAGCGGAATCGATGGTACACTTCGCCTTTGGGATCTGGAGCGCAGTCAGCGCACCATGATGGACAACTTTCTCATGTCGCAACGGATCATCAAAGCCAAGAGCGCACGGGCAACGCGCGTTGCTGTGCATTCTTGCGCATGGACTCCCGGAGGGGACCGTATCATTGCAGGATGCTCGGACGGCTCTCTTCAAGTCTGGAACGTCCGACCAAACGCGACGTACATTCGTCCCGACGTAACCATTCGAGATGCGCACCTTGCAGACAATGAGATCACGAGCGTTTCTTATTCGCCCGATGGAGCGCAGCTTGCCTCTCGCAGTCAAGATGGGACGCTCAAGGTATGGGACGCAACGCCCTTGCGTGGTACATACAAGAGTGTCTTTACGTCATCGGACCGTCTCGAAAACAACCGATCCCAAACGGGGGTTGTTTTCAGCCCTGATGGTCGCTTTGTGGCGACGGCGGAATCCGGCTTTGGCGACCTAGTTGTGTTCAGACTCGACTCCAAGAGTGCGCCGCCTCTGCGTTTGCGTCTCGCTGAGCAAGGGAGTAAGCCTGTCGCCGTGGAATGGCATGGCAAGCTGAATCAAATTTTTGTGGGCTGCACAGACGGTAGCACCTATGTGCTTTTTGACCGGGAGAAGTCGAGCAAGGGTGCGATTTTGAGCAGCAGTCGCGAAGCATCAAAGAAGCGCGAGTTCTTTGCGTCCACGGAGCCTAACAAAATTCGCCAAGAGGACATTATTTTGCCTAATGCTCTTCCCATGTTCCGCAAGGATCGCGTCAAGAAAAAGCCGCGAACAGACGTTGGCGCTGCCACGGTCCAAGCTGCGCCCCAAGGCCAACCTTCTTCTTCTTCTTCTTTTCTTTCTTCGTCTACCCCGCACCCTGCGAAAGAGTCTGGATCTACAGAGACGTCGTCAACTACGGGTGACAATGATATTCGCGCACAGCTCTTTGCTCATCGTGACGACGATAAAGACAGTTCCAAACGTGTGGTGCTAGCTGACAGAACAATGGAGGCTGACGAGGAAGAGCTTTCTGCAAAGCGGCGATGAATTTCGTTCAATAGATCAATCCCCCAAACAAGGGACAAGTTGTTGTTGTTGGACATTCAAAATAAAAAAATTGTGAACAACAAGACTTGAAAGAAGATTCATGAGAGAGAAAATAAAAAAATAAAAGTAAAAGAAAACGATCCGTTGAAAGAACGAGTGCCCGGTGCCTAGCCCTGCTTAGCTTAGCTCATAAGCGGGTCATCTCACTGGCAGGACGCGGCCAAGGCAACTGGAAGGGACTTACTTACCTGCCGTCGATAGGCAGAACGTGCCTCTCTGTTCGCAGCGCCAACCTTTTGCCAACTCGTTTAACTTCGGTAGTCATTTTCGTAGTAGCGTGCACGCTTCGAAGAAAAGCGAGCAAAGCAAGAGACGCATTTGTGACGAGCGAGCAACTCGTCGCGGGGTTGCTCCTCGAGAACGCAATCTGATTCTCTGCCAAGAAGGTAGGCAGACCGGCAGGCAGGCAAGTCGAGAAGCTGGCCTTCTTTGCGCGCGTGCACTGGTCCGCACGGCGTCTGATCGCCAGTCTTGCAGAAAGGCGCAGCGCCTAGAGAGACAGATCAGCTTGAGCAAGCACATACACTTCTTTGGGGCAAAATGCCGCGTCGCATCAGCCAAGAGACGTACGATGGCTTCAAGGCGCTCGTGGCGCCGCCCGCTAAGACGGAGGGCGCCCGACGCAAGGAGGAGAAGCAAGCTATGTCGCAAGCGCGTATGAAAAGATGGCCGGACACCATCGAGGCGCAGCGTCGCAAAAAAGAGGAAGACTACCGTGCACGGCTCGCTGCGCAGGAGGAGGAGCGGCGCAAGATTGACGCCGAAGAGGACATGCTCCGCGCGCAACGTCGCAAACAAATCATCGACCAAGCGGCGCAAACAATTTATAGAAACACGGACAAAGCAAAGCGTCTGGCGTCCGCCGAACGCCTCAGTGACTGTCTTCATGTGCGCGATCACCAAGTCGACCTGAAACAGCGTATTCGCGAGGCAGAAGTCGTGTACAATCAGCGCTTTGTCGATATGGAGCGCGAGAGCATGGCACGCGCCAAAAGCAGAGAAGACAAAGAGACTGCCGAGCGCGAAGCCATGGCGAAACACATTGCCGAGGTGCAGCAGGAGCAGCTCGCTGAAGTTCGCCAGCGGTACGTGGAAAATCTCAAGGAGGAACAGGCTATTGGCATCAAGATGGCAGAGGAAGCGCGTCGTCAAGAGCTCTTGGCCATCGAGGCCCAAAAGGAGAAGGAGCGCGCGGCACGGCGCAACCAAGCCGAAGTCTTGGCCGCCAACGAGAAGCTTCTCGCTCTCAAGGCCGAGTTGGCCGCTCGCGAGGCTGAGGAAGATGCTAAAATTGCAAAGTACGCTGCCGACAAAGAGGCACTAAAGACGCGGCAGCAGGCGCAGTTTGCAAAGATCGAAAAGGCCAAGCAGAAGCGACGGGACGAGATGATTGAGCAGGGCATTCGCCGTCTCAAGGAGATCAATGACTCGAACAACACGCGTCTCGAGAACGAAATTGCCGAGGCGCGTCGCATCGAGGACGAGCGTCTGCAGAGGCTTGCCGACAAACGTGCTGCGTTTGCGCGCACTATCGACGATTCGCGTCAGGCCCAAATCCGGGAGCGCCAGGCGCAGCGTGAAGAGCAGCTGCGCCTCGACCACGAGGCTGCGGTCCGCTGGCGCGCGCACAACAAGGACGCCGAGGAACTTGAGCGTCTTGAGAATGAGGCCGAACTCCAGGCAGCGCGTGAGCACCAGGCGGTCTTGCTCAACCAGGCGCAAGAGAAGCGCGAGCGCGAGATTGACGTGACTCGCCAGCGTATCTTTGAATCTCAGATTCTCGAGAAGCAGGCCGAGGTTGATCTTGAGGAGTTTAAGCGTGTTGCGCGCGAACGCATCGCCATTGTCAAGGCCCAAGGTAAGAACCCACACCCGCTCATCAACTGCGTGAATGACGTGATCCGTGGAAAGTAAGTGTTGAGGTTACTTATCTTTGACCCTCGTCGTGATCGTAGTAGTAGTAGTAGTAGTAGTAGAAAATTGCCAACCGATTTGCCATCCATTTACAGTTAGTTGATTACAGCGTTGTTGTTGCCTTTATCATTCATCGACGTCTGTTGTGGATATTTCGTTTCTGAATAAGAGGCACCAATCTTGCCGTTCATCGATACCAGCCCGTTAAACGCACATATCTCATTGGATTTTCTAGACAGTGAGTAAGCATGCTTGTCATGCAGAGAACAAGAATATTGCCCATGCCATCCACTATGCCATTCGGACGTTGATGTAATGTGTTGCGCACTCTCTCCTAATCGAGATTCTTTATAATCAAGTACGTGGCAATCTCATCCAGGCAACGGAGCTACCAAGCTACAAGCCTAGCTTCCGACGTGGTGTAATGGTTAACATTCCACGCTTTCACCGTGGGTCTCCGGGTTCAATTCCCGGCGTCGGAATTTCTTTTTGCGGTTTTTCTTTTTTCTTTTTTTCACTTTTGTTCTGAAAGCACGCTTTCAAGAGCAAGTGTAGGCCAAGTTGCACTCAATAAGATCCGACGTGGTGTAATGGTTAACATTCCACGCTTTCACCGTGGGTCTCCGGGTTCAATTCCCGGCGTCGGAAAATATTTTTTTCTTCTTTTTTTTTTTTCTCTCTCTGCTGCAGAAAACACGAGCCAGGGAGCAACACCAAGAACCAGCAGCAGAAGGGCGAGCGAGTCGTTGAGGTATACAGCTGCAGCCGGCGGTGCGGATGCATCTCGCTGCAAAAATAAAGCAAATGAACGACGGACGAAAAGATTGAAGTTGATTGTCCCCAATTCATTTTCTGATGGATTGATTGATTGATTGATTGATTGATTGATTGATTGATTGATTGATTCACAGGGTCGACGGAACAGTATCTTTCGTGTCCCCTGGCAGGTCGAAGACAAGTTCTCCGTCGAGCACAAGTTCTCCGTCAACGCAACCTTTGTGATCCAAGTTGGCAGACACAGAACCGGATCTTGGGCTTGCCTGTGCGGCCGCGGAGCGCAGCCTGAAGGCGGCACGGCACGCTGAGCGACAACGATGGCAGCCATGGCAGGCAACGAGGTGACGCGATACGACCGCTACCTGACGGTGCAGGCGCGCAAGCGCGAGCCGTCGGCAATCCGTTCGCTCCTCAAGCACATGTCGAAGCCGAACGCCATCAGCCTCGGGGGCGGCATGCCGAACCCGGACACCTTTCCAATTACGAAGCTGTCGTTCACCATGCTCTCCCCCGAGGGCGACGAGGTTGAGATGAATATTGACAACATCTCTGAAACACTCCAGTACACTCCTTCCGCCGGCCTGCCCGCGCTCGTGAAGCTGCTCGGAGACTTTCAAGATCACTTTCACTCGCCTCCGGCGAAATGCCGCGAGAACCGCGGCATCTTCGTGTCCACGGGTAGTCAAGACGCCGTGACCAAGGCACTCGAGTGTCTGGTCGAGACCACTGACACAATCCTTGTCGAAGACGTTACGTATTCGAGCGTGCTGAGCTTTCTCAAGGCGCACGGATGCAAGATGGCCCCCGTCAAGACCGACTGGTTCGGTCTCGTGCCATCGGAGCTGGACACCATGCTTTCCTCCTGGACGCAAAATCATCCGGACCAGCCCAAACCCAAGGTGCTCTATGTGATTCCGACGGGATCCAACCCGCGGGGTACATCGCTCAGCAAGGAGCGCAGACACGAGCTCTACGCAGTGGCTTGCAAGCACGATCTCCTCATTCTCGAAGACGACCCGTACTACTTTATGCAGTACTGCGACGACAAAGATTGGCTCCCCTCTTTGTACTCCATGGACGTGGAAGAACGCGTCGTGCGCTTTGACAGCTTTTCCAAAATCATTGCGGCTGGATTGCGCATTGGTTTCATGACGGGACCCAAACAGATTATTGATCGTGTCCTTTTGATGCAGCAAGTAACGGAACTTCATACGAGTGGCGTCTCGCAGAGCATCGTCTATGCAATGTTGCAGAAATGGCAATTTGATGGGTTTCGTGCACATGTTCGGCATCTTGCTAATTTTTACATGGAACGCCGCGATGCTCTGTACATGAGTATTGATACGCATCTTCCTGGTGAGATGATCAGTCTGGCCATGCCGGACGCCGGCATGTTCATTTGGCTCAAGCTCGACTTCGTCAAGGATACGCGCACCTTTGCGAAAGAGCTTGTGGAGGATCTCGGAATTCTCGTTGTGGCGGGGCACTGTTTCAGCTCGACGTCTGAGAATATTCCTTTCGTGCGCCTGTCGTATTCTCTGGCTGCAGAGGGTGACATGGACAATGCCATGTTACGCCTTGGCGAAGCCCTTCGCAAATATGATCGTGAGCATTTGGACGGTATCTTTTCCATGAGAGAATATCTATAGGAATCAGATACTTTTCAAGCGCACCTTCCTTCATATCAAGAAATAGGGAAAAGTGCCGATCAAATGATTTCAGTTTCTTCTCGATTCGTCTCGATTTCGTATATTTCTTTACATGTCAGCTGGTCTACATCTTTCTTGCGCGCAGCATGACATGATAACATTTGCCTCGTGCATAGCAAATTGGATATAATACCGATACATTTGCGGGAAGCCTTGCGAACATCTTGTCAGCCTATCCATGCTCCGCCGCAAATGTCAACTGACCAAGCCATTGTCTCAAACATATTATCATCTCACAACGAGTCTGTGAGACATCATCAAGAACTAAACCTAGGCCAAAAAATAAGACGAGCTCACAACGTCTGCGTAAAGAACTCATGTAGCAGTCTCAAGGCGGGCTCCGGCGAAGTCTTGGTAACCTGCAGTACGGCCTTGAGCGTCTTGGCCCGGGGCTCAACGTGGTCTCGAAAGGTCTGCTGGCCCACACGAGGCACAGAAACGCAAGCTCGCTCAAGGTCGAACTTGGAGGGCGGAGGTCTTCGCAGGCTGGCGCCTTGGCGCTCAAGCGACTGGAGCGCCCACGCAAGCGTCTTGAGGTCGCGCGTCACAGGAATACATCTCACGTTGCGCTCGAGAGCCAATTTTTGCACCTCAACAAAGCCGCGCAGAGTCTCCTTGGTGCGGGTCACGAGCAGCACGAGAATGTTCTCCCGCGCCGCGTTGGCGTCGAGGCCGGCCTCGGCGTCCTCGCGCGAGGCGTCGCGGATCCATAGCACCACGACGCGCTTGAAGGAGTCCCGCGGCGTCACCACGAAGTCCGGCTCGCGGCGCAGCGGCGCCTGCGACGACGCGGGCTGCGCCACCAGGCGCACGCCGCTGCGGTACAGCGCCTGCCGCACGCCCGCGTCCAGGCCCGCGCACGCGAGGACCATGGCGGCCTCGCGATGGTTGGGCTTTGGAACCTCGCTTTGCTTGCTTGCTTGCTTACTTGCACTGTCTAAGGACCAGACCAGGATAGTTATGCTACTATACAGACTTCACAACATCGTCATCGGCAAGCTGTTGGTGAGGCGCCATGAAGACGCCTCCGTTCATGTTGGCTGTGCCGAAGCTCACTCCGCGCCTGGTGTTGCGGCCAGCCTACGCAGGTGAACCCTGTTTGGCGCTCGAGCGTCAACGCTCCTGCGATCAGCCACCTTGAACCTAACCACCATTCAGACCGATTCAGACTCGCTGTATAGATAGTAAAAAATCATTCATTCGCAATGCCCTACTACTCGTCTAATAACGACACGAAGAGCGACGGGCGACGGCGGGATGCAGAACACCAACTCGCGCGACCTGCTCGAGAACCTCGAGCCGGTCGACGGCCCGGAGCAGACGGGAGCCGAGGCCAGCAGGCAGAGGCTGGCCCATGGCGGCGACGATCGTGCGCAGCGGCGCGCTGCGGCTGCGAGGCAGGCCGGGGCCCTCGCTCTTCTCGCTGGCGGGCCTGGGGTCGCAGCCGATCTGGGGCGGCGCGGCGCGGCCGGCCTGGGCCGCGAGCCTCGAGCGCGAGTGGACGACGGTCCGCGACGAGTACGAGGCCGTCAAGGCGCGGCGCGGCTCCGACTACGCCGTGGCCGACGGCGAGCACAAGCTCCACGCGGGCGACTGGGAATGGCGCTCCTTCGTGCTCAAGGGCGAGTGGCAGGGCGATATGGCGGCGCAGTGCCCTCGCACGGCCGAGATTCTGCGCGAGCACGTCCCAGACCTCATGACGGGCCTCCCCTTTGCGTACTGCTTCTTCTCGACGCTCAAGGCTGGCAGCGCCATCCAGCCGCACTATGCGCCCTGCAATCTCCGCGTCCGCTGCCACCTCGGACTTTCCGTTCCGTCTGAAAACGTGGACGACTGCGGGATCCGCGTCGCGGACCAGGCGCAGGCCTGGCAAGAGGGCTCGGCTCTCGTCTTTGACGATGCATTCGAACACGAGACTTGGAACAAGACGGAGGAGGATCGGGTGGTATTGCTCCTCGACGTTTGGCACCCCGACATTTCTCTGTCGGAGCGGCAAGAGATTATTGACATGTTCGCTTCGGTGCGCCGGAATTAGGCATCAACCCTTCAAGATCGTACGAATATGAGATGTAGGCCTCTTGCTGCGTGGAGTGGTGAGACGTCTCGGTTGCGTTGTTGCTTTTCTTTTTCCTTTTCCAATTCTTTCGTCCTGACGCCTTTCGCCTCGTTGATCGTGATAGTTGCGGGCGTGAAGAGTTGGGGGAATCAAACTAGAAAACGTTGAGCTTTTGGGTCGCTTTGAAAACACTGACTGCTTACACCGTATGTATTTTACAATAAGTCGTCGTCGCCATCGTCATCAACGTCACCGTTGCCATCTTTGCCCTTTGTTCGCGAACCCGCACGTTGGCGTCGTTTTTTTTTACTGCTGCTGTTGCTGCTTCGCAGAGACCCTTTGGACTTTAAACTCTTCACGTCACCCTCCTGCTCTCCGTCAGCTTCTTCAGCAGGCTCGCCCGTGCTGCTGGACGCCAGACTTGAGGTTGGCTTCTTTTTGTTTTTCTTGGAGCTGTTGCTTGTTTTTGACGCCTTTTCCCTCGATCCCTTTTTCTTTGATCCAGACTTGAGTCTGGGCAGCATTGCCTCCTCTAGATCCCCAGCATCCTGTTCGAGAAGGCTTTCGTCTTCGTCAGAGGCAGCAACAACGCGAATTCGTGAAGGACGTGCATGGGCTGCTGGCAAACTTCGCGAAAAGTACAGTGTGTAAAGCGCGAGGGCAAGCTGGAAACATGCGAGAACCATGACGATTGCACCATGCACTGCCGTGTCTCCCTCACTGTTTGCAAAAAGCACCACCGCAATGCCTGAGAGCGCGATCGCAGTCAAAATTGACAAGACGCCGGCCCATCGCGCGTTCTCTCGCGTTTCGGACCGTGTCAAATACGCGCTTACTGGCAGCACAACGCCGATATTTATCGCAGCGCTGCCAAGCAGCAATATTACCGTACGCTGGCTGTCATACTCCGCGTACAAGCATAGACCTTCCACTGCAAAGACCCACGCCGAGACAATCACCATACTTAGCACGGACATGACATGGTGCTGTCGTGAGAATACCATGTCCGCCACCACTTGCGTACGTACGTTCGAGCTCAGGCCTCGAAGCTGTCCCAGGACCCTGCGATCGGCGTCTAGAATAGCTCACGTGCTCAGCCACCCGCGAGCACATTTGGCGCTGCGCAGGGCTCGAGCGAAGTGCCATTCTGTGTTCTACATCTTACCGTTAGGTAAGTTCTAGTCTCGGCCTAGGACTGGAGACAAGCCCATGTGATCCCCTATTTCTGCTATCATTTTTTTGACCGTTGAAAGACCCGAAAGTCATGGTCTGACTTGGAGAGAGACGACTTGGCGCACTTCAAGTTGCATCCCCACTTGGATGGAGTCAACGACCGGAGCCATACAAGAGCAACCAACAGCAACAAGAGCGGGCTTCAATCTGGAGGACGAGGGAGGAGGAGGAGGAGAAAGAAAGACCCAGGTCTTGCCCGCGCGCTCGTCTTACCGGCCCGCCGGGTATACGTACATACTCCACTCCATCTCGAGCTCAGCGAAACGAGAGCCCACCCGGCGGCGGCGGCGGAGCTGCCGAGGTGGCACGCGGCCTGCCTGGCTGCTGCGCGCAACGTCAGCGAACAGCCACGAGCATCGTAGCTGCAGTAAGGCGCGGTGAGGCGCGCAAGAACGAAGAAACAAACCAGGGGCGAGCGGTAAGGGCCACGCTCGCTTCTCCTTGTACTGCTTCTGCTGCTGCCCCGTTTCCTTCTACTTTTACCTTCACGAAGGCGGAGTCGAGACGAAAGCGAAGGTCAAGAGAATAAATTATGGCTTTCCAAGCTCGTCACCGATGGATGATCGGCAAAATAAACGAGGGCTTTGGCCTGCGCGACGAAGACTTTGTGGAAAAGAGCTTGCGTGACGACGAAACACTTGCGCAAATCAACGCCTTCTTCGCAGCAGACGGGCCCGACGTTCTTCTCTTCTTTTATCAAGACGGCCAGCTCTTTCTCACGGATGGAAAGTCACAAGGACTCACCGGTCTTTGCGTTTATTTCGTGCGCGTCCGCGTCGCCAACAAACCGAAACGAGAACTCGCCGCAAGCGAGGCAGGAGACAATGCCATCAGCTTTGGGACGCTTAATGGCGCGCTTCTTGACTCGTACGAGAGTGTCTTGGCCAAGTCGCTCAAGCCGCTCATTGACGCAAAAAGTAGCTGGTCGCAAGCTTCCGGCAAGGAGGCTCGTGAGTTTTGCGTCGGCCTCGGCAAGTTCACAGACTCGGTCCAAGACCAACTCAAGAGCCTCACGTCGGGCCTCGAGCTTGCCAAGCCGCAAACAGCCTTGTTTGAGACAGCTCTTCAGAACACGCGCGTGCCTCCAGAGGTCGCTGTGCACTTTGTAGATCTGCTCAGCAACTGGTGCGAAAAGGTCGAGTCCTTTCTCGAGGATGAGGATCAAACGAAACGCGACGCAGGAGAAAAGGGACCCATATCAGAGCTCGAGTACTGGCGACGCCGCACTCAGCGTCTCATGTCCATCACCGAACAGCTCAAGAGCAAAGAGTGCAGGACTGTCATCAGCGTTCTGCAGAGTCTTACAAAAAATGCGCAGCAGCCGCGCATCATGTCTGCTTTCACTGCTTTCGGCCAGGATTTTGCTCCGTCAGCCGGAGGCCCGGGCGCTGCGGGTGGCCCGTCAGGAGGCAGTGGGCCGTCGGTGGGCGGCAACAACGTGCATGAGCTCAATATGCAAAGCGTTGTTTCCTTGCTCAAGCGCTGGCGCCAGATCGACATCAACATTACTGAGGCCGCGAATGAGGCAAAGGACAATGTCAAGTATCTCGGGACTTTGGAAAAATTTATCGAGCCCTTGTACAGCGGCACGCCACAAACCATCATCGATGCGCTTCCCGCGCTCATGAACTCGATCAAGATGATTTACACGATTGCGCGCTACTACAACACCTCCGAGCGCATGACTACCCTCTTCATCAAGATCTCCAATCAGCTCATCATCAACTGCAAGCGGTACATCACGCGCGCGACCAGCGCCTCCAACGGGACAGGAGACGCCGCGGCCCAGGAGAAGAAGCAAGCCGTTATTGCGGCAGCCACAGCCAGCTTTTCCTTCAAGGGCCCCGTCGTCCCCGCAACCTCGAGCCTCGCGGCCGCCGGGCAGTCCGATGGCGACTCCGTTGAGAGAATCTGGGACCAGGATCCAGAGAGGCTCTTGCAGGCCCTCGAGGCCTGTCTTCAGCTCAACGAGGCCTACCAAGAGCAGTACCACCTCACAAAGGACAAACTCTTGGCTGTCCCCAAGGGCCGGCAGTTTGACTTTAGCGAGATACAGATCTTTGGCAAGATTGACCTTTTCTGCAGACGCGTCATCAAGCTCATGGACATGTTCTCGACTATCCATCAGTTCAACAGTCTTGCAAGTCATAATCTTGAGGGCATGGAGGGCCTCATTGCGCAATTTAATCGCATTGTACACGACTTTCGCTCACGCCAGCACGATCTTCTCGACTTTTACAACAACAAATACGATCGTGACTACATTCAGTTCAACATGCGTATCACCGACCTCGAGTCGCAGCTGCAGCAATTCATCAACCGCTCGTTCGAGTCCATCACCTCGATTGAGGCCTCTCTGACTTTGCTCAAGCGCTTCCAAAGTATCCTGCAGCGTGACACCTTGCGCGCAGACCTCGATGCCAAGCTCACGGTCATTTTTCACAATTACGGCCTTGATCTCTCCACCGTGCAGGAGCTCTACGAAAAACACAAACACTCCCCACCCATCTCGCGCAATATGCCCCCAGTTGCCGGTAGCATTATCTGGGCCCGTCACTTGCTTCGTCGCATCGAGGAGCCCATGCGCAAATTTGAAATGAACGCGTCGGTGCTCTCGACAAAGGACTCGAAGAAAATTATCAAAACGTACAACAAGGTCGCAAAGACCCTTGTTGCCTTTGAGTATCTCTGGTACGAGGCCTGGTGCAACGCTGTCGACGCTGCGCGCGCCGGGCTCCAGGCTACGCTCATCATCCGCCACCCGACGCTGAAAAAGCTCTTTGTCAATTTTGATCCGGAGATCCTTCAGCTTATCCGCGAGGCCAAGTGTCTGTCACGGCTCGGCATCGAGATCCCCAACGCCGCAAAAATGGTGCTTTTGCAAGAGCAAAAGTTCAAGCACTACCACAATGAGCTCACCTATCTGCTTCGTGAGTACGACCGCGTTGTGGGAATGATTCTGCCTGTTGCCCGCGACATGCTCGTTCCGCACATCAACGATCTTGATTTGTCGTTGCGCCCGGGGATGATCTCTCTTACCTGGACGAGCATGAACATTGACGCGTATAAGCACACTGTTCAGGCCAATCTGATGCGATTCGAGGAGCTCATCATCAATATGAACGACATTATCGAGAACCGTATTGAGAAGAACTTGAAAAAGGTCGGCAAGGCGACTCTTGTCGACCTCCCCTCTGGCGATGGTCTCCTCACCCTCGACGAATTCGTTCTCAAACAAGAGACCTTTGTGCGTCTGCAGACGCGCTTTCTCGATGCGAAGAACCGAGAAATCGAAATTGCAGTGCGCGACCTCATCGAGCACGTTCGCAACTACAAGCTTCAGCATACAACCACGCAGCAGACCGTTTCTTCCTCTGCCGAAGCAGATGCCGCAAGCGCGGACCTTCTCGACCACTACAATCGCCTCATGTACCAAGCGCTTCTTCAGGCGACCAAGAACTCGCTTGCTGCCATCAAGAAGCGGGTCTGTGCCAAGGGCTCGACTGGATTTCTGTATCTCGTTCGACCCTTTTTTGAGGTCGACGTTCAGCTCAGTGTGCCATCTGTGCGTCTTGTGCCGTCTCTTGACGAAGTGCAGAACTGCATCAACAAAAGTGCTCAGTCCATTCTTTGGTGCAGCAAGTCGATCTGGGACTGGGGCCAGCTTGACAAGGATGGCGATGACCGCGTTAGCTTTTTCGAACGCATTGGCAAGGACGTTCAAATCGTCCGGTCCGTGCTTTTGCTCACTGGCGCCCTGCTCGGCACAAAGAATCACGTGCGCGACTACCTGGCCCAGTTCACCGTCTACGATTGGCTATGGAAGGATGACATGGAGTTCATGTACAAGCGCTTCATTGATCGAAATCCGTCCATTGACGAGTTCGAGGCCGAGCTGAGTCGCTTCGTCTCGATCGAGAGCCAAATCCGCCAGATCCCTGGCGTACACAATATTGGCGCGCTCTCTCTCAATACGAACAATCTCAAACTCCAGCTTCAGTCCGAGGCCTCCCAGTGGAAGGTGCAGTATTCGGACAAGGTACATCAACAGGCGAGTGAAGCCATGGAGAACCTTCTCGAGTACATTCGTCTCACACACCAGCGAGTAGGTCGCGAAGTCAATTCGCTCGAGTCCTTGCGCTTTGTCATGAGCGTGCTCAAGGAGGTTCGCGAGCGCGAGTCTACCATTGAGCAAGAAATTACGCCTATTCTTGACATGTATGACATGCTCGACCACTATCTTCCCCCCGGCGTAGTAGGCAAAGAGGAAATGGACAAAAAGGGCATTATCCGGAGTTCCTGGCGCAAACTCGGCGACTTTGCCGAAGAAGTCACAGACCAGCTCGCGGGCATCCAAGGGAGATTCAAGGCGCAGCTCACGCGCGACGTCAAGGTCTTTTCCCGGGAGATTGTTTCCTTTCGAGCCACTTACCTGTCCGAGGGACCAATGGTGGCCGGTCTCAAACCAAAGGAGGCCGTTGATCGTCTGCGACGCTTCAAGTCCGACTTTGAGGTCCATGCGCGCAAACAGGAAATCCTTTCTGCTGGCGAGGAGCTTTTTGCGCTCAAACAAACCGACTATCCGGACTTGGTAAAGACGAAAAAAGAGCTCGCCCTGCTTGATCAGCTGTATTCGCTCTACATTGATGTGGTGGACACCATGGAAAAGTACCGAAACCAGCTATGGACCGACTGCGTAAAAACGGTTCCTGCAATGGCAGAGCGAGTCGCAGAGTTCGAAGCGCGCTGCAAGCGTCTCCCCGTAAAGCTTCGTGACTGGGACGCCTACAAGGACCTGCGGCACGACCTTTCTGACTTCCAGTCTGTTCTCCCGCTTCTTGTGGAACTCTCAAAGCCCTCTCTGAAGATGCGACACTGGGCACAAGTGACACATCTCACTGGAAAGCAGTTCAACACAGAGACAGGAAAGCTCAAGGAGCTTTGGCACCCGGCCATGCTCAATCATCGCGATGCCATCGAGGACGTCTGTCACGCCGCAGATAAAGAGCTTGAGATTGAGGATAAGATTTCGTCCATCAAGGAGCAGTGGGCCGCAGAACACTTCACCTTTGCCAAATGGCGCCAGCGTGACTGCCTCGTGCTCAAGGGATTCAGTCAGGTAATTGAGGACCTCGAAGAATCCCAGCTCGCATGCCAGAGCATGCTTTCGCTTCGATATGTGGCTCCATTCAAGGAAGAGGTGGTTGGAATTTTAGCCCAGCTTTCTGAGACGGGCGAAACCCTCGAGCTCTGGGTCAAGGTGCAGACACTTTGGATGTCACTCGAGAGCGTTTTTACGGGCGGCGACATTGCAAAGCAAATGCCCCAGGATGCCAAAAAATTTGCCAAGATTGACAAGGACTTCCACAAGGTCATGGAGCGTGCGCAGGATTCGCTCGGCAACGTTTTGCAATGCTGCTCAAATGAGCTCCTGAAAAACACTCTGCCGAATCTCTACACGGAACTCGAGCGGTGTCAAAAGAGTCTCGAAGGCTATCTCGAGCAGAAGCGTTCTCGGTTCCCACGTTTCTATTTCGTTTCCAACCCGGTGCTGCTTCAGATTCTATCGCAAGGCTCCGATCTCGACGCCGTGCAACCCTTTTACGAGAAAATTTTTGATGCCGTGAGTCAGGTCTCTCTAGACCCAGCGAATACGCGTACAATTACGCACGTAAAGAATGTAATTGGGGACGACGAGGAAGCTGTTGCACTGTCGACTCCCGTTCAAGCCTCGGGCCACATTGAGGACTGGCTGCTGAGTCTCTTGACGGAAACGCAAACTACAATGAAAGATCACTGTCGCGCGGCGGCTTCCGAATGCATAGACGCTGAGCTCGAAGACTTCATTTCGCGTCATACGGCGCAGTTTGCGCTTCTGGGCCTCCAGCTTAAGTGGACTGCGCAAATGACGCATGCGCTTACGCACTGCAAGGGCAACAAGAATATCATGGGTGAGACGAGCAAGTTGCAGCTGGCAATTCTCACCAAGCTTTCGTCTATGTGCCTCACGGACCTTGGGTCCGCCATGAATCGGAAAAAGATTGAAACACTCGTCACCGTGCAGGTACATCAGCGTGACGTGTCCGCGGACCTCTTTCGCATGTTTAAGGACCGCCGTGTAGGCTCGGCGCAGGACTTTGACTGGACCAAACAAGCTCGCTTCTACTGGAACCCGGATCCCGTGCAGGGCGGGTGCTCGATCTCCGTTTGCGACATGGACTTTACTTATGCCTACGAGTACCTCGGCTGTAAGGAGCGACTGGTTATCACGCCTCTCACAGATCGATGCTACGTGAGTCTTACGCAAGCGCTCGGCATGAACCTGGGCGGTGCTCCAGCAGGGCCAGCGGGCACCGGCAAGACTGAAACCGTCAAGGATCTCGGTCGCGCTCTCGGCACGTACGTAGTGGTCATCAATTGCTCGGACCAACAACGACATACAGACCTGGCCAAGATCTTCAAGGGACTCTGTCGTGCGGGTATTTGGGGCTGTTTTGATGAGTTTAATCGCATCGAGCTCCCCGTACTCAGTGTAGTCGCTCAGCAGATCCTCGCAATCACCAACGCGAAGCGTATGCAAAGCGCCACGCTCACATTTCCCGGCGATGCAGACGCGATCTCGATCAAGCACACCGTAGGTACCTTTATTACGATGAACCCGGGATATGCAGGTCGCCAGGAGCTCCCCGAAAATCTCAAGGCACTGTTCCGAACAGTGGCAATGATGGTTCCCGATCGTGAGATTATCATCCGCGTCAAACTCTGCAGTGTCGG
The DNA here is from genome assembly GCA_003116975.1 of Aurantiochytrium sp. KH105. NCBI lineage: Eukaryota > Bigyra > Thraustochytrida > Thraustochytriidae > Aurantiochytrium > Aurantiochytrium sp. KH105. Next base: position 125,268 of record BGKB01000073.1, read on the forward strand.
CTATAGCAAGTTCACCGAGCTGGCCAACAAGTTCAATACCTTGTATCGCTGCTGCGAGATGCAGCTTTCCGCGCAACATCACTACGACTTTGGTCTACGTAACATCCTCTCTGTACTGCGCACGGCTGGGCAGATTAAGCGCGACAATCAAAGCCACGATGAGCACGCGCTTCTCATGCGGGCACTCCGTGACATGAATCTCAGCAAACTTGTCGCGCTCGATGTCCCGCTGTTCTTATCGCTCTTGCTCGATCTCTTTCCTCAGCAGCAAAGCCAGCAGCAGGTTTTGCAGGACGAGCAGAATGGCGAGGGCGGCATTGGTCCCGCGCTTTCTCTCGTGCTGCGAGAAGGTGGGCTTCAAGTGCATCCTCCTTGGGTACGAAAAGTGCACCAAGTGCACGACACGACGCTTGTTCGCCACGGCATCATTGTTCTCGGTCCCGCCGGTGCTGGTAAGTCGGCTTGTCTCGAAGTCCTCGCGGAAGCACAGACCCGGCTCAACGGCGTACCCACCAAAATTGTTCGAATGAATCCCAAGGCGATAAGAGCCCAGGAAATGTTTGGCGAGACGGATCCTGCAAGTCATGAGTGGGTCGATGGCGTTTTTGCGACCTTGTGGGCAAAGCACAATGACCGCTCGCGTCGCGACCGAACCTGGCTCGTGTGCGATGGCCCTGTGGATGCACTATGGGTAGAAAATCTCAATACTGTGCTGGATGACAACAAGATCCTCACATTGGCCAACGGAGAACGGATTTCCATGTCAGACAACGTCAAGCTCGTGTTTGAGACCGAAGACCTCGAGAACGCCTCTCCGGCAACAGTGTCCCGTGCAGGGATCATCTTTGTAAGTGACTCGGATTTGGACTGGGAGCCCGTCCTTGAGTCGTGGATCGCCCAGCAGCAGGAGGCGCACCGTCCCATCTTACGCGATCTCTTTGCAAGATGGGTCGGAAACTGCGATCTCTTTGCTGCATTTTCGCGGCTCTTCGTCTCGACGCTGCCACGAACACGCGTCTCCTTGATCACGTCAACGTTTCAGCTCATGGAAAAACTCATCGCACAGGCCAAGCTCTCGGACTCGCCGAGCGACGCGGAGCAAGAGCTGGAGCGGATTTTGCTGTTCTCCCTCACGTGGACGTTTGGAGCCCTTGTTGATGCTGCAGATCGCAGCAAGTTCGACCAGCTGCTCCGTTCTGTCGCGGGGGAGACCTCGAGCGAGGCGCTTCCGGCGCGCGCCAACAACGACGACTCGTGCTTTAACTATCGTCTTGCTTTGCCCGAGACATCCTGGGAGCCCTGGGAGGAGCCTGCATGGAAACCTCGAGGGGGTGAAAGTCATCTTTCCCGGTTTCGGCGCGACTTTGCAAACTTGCGCATCCCCACGTCAGAGACACTTCGTGCAACCTTTGTTCTCAAGCAAATGCACGCGCGACGAAAGCCTCTGCTGCTCGTAGGCGACTGTGGGACGGGCAAGTCGACGCTGGCGCGCATGTTCGCAGACAGCATGCAGGAAGAAGATGACCAGCAGAGTCGACAGGTCTTCAAGGCCATCAAGCTCAGCTTTTCCACGACGCCTCGAGTGCTCCAAGACGCCATCGAGGGCGAAGTCGACAAGCGCGGAGGCAAAACGTACGGACCGAGCAATGGGCAGGAAATGACAATTTTCCTCGATGACCTTTCTCTTCCCGAAACAAACCTTTGGGGCGACCAGCCAACGATGGAGCTTGTGCGCCAGCTCGTCGAGTTGCGTACGCTTGCCTTTCTTGATAAGGACAAGCGCGGAGACTTTAAGACGCTCGAGGACGTTCAGTTCATGGCTGCCATGACGCGCGCCCGTGCTGGAAGTCTTCAAGCGACCAGTGCAGTCGCTGAGAAGGACAAGGACTCAGCGGTGGCGGCAGCCACCGCTGACTCCGAGGAAGCTCACGACGCTCAGGCCTTGCGACAGGTCGGCATCCCACGTCGCCTCTTGCGGCACTTCTTTGTGCTTAATGTGTCGCCACCGAATCAACAGACACTGTCCGGCATCTATCTCACCATGATCCGAAGCTTTGTGGCTTGCGCTGGGCTGCAAAATGCGGAGTGGGATCTCAGCAAGCTTGGAACGATGGCCGACAAGCTTGTTCCCGCGACGATCAACTTGTGGAACCGAGCACGGGATTTTCTCCTGCCGACGCCGTCAAAGGCACACTACATCTTTACGCTCCGCGATCTGAGCCGTGTCTTCCAGGGCGTTATGCGTGTGCCCGTGGACGTAATTCTTGAGTTGGGCGAGAAGACCATTTATAAGGTTTGGCGCCATGAGGTGGAACGCGTCTTTGCTGATAAGCTGATCTGCGAGACCGACAAGTCTCGGTTGCGATCAATTGCTGACGAGGTCGCGAATCGAGATTTGGGCAAGGATGTCGCTTCTCAATGTTACTATGCCAGCGCTAGTTCAGGTGCAAGCGCAAGCTCAAATGCGAGCGCATCCGGAAACAGAAAGCAATCCAAGAAGGAAGTTGCTCAAGGTGGTAAATCGAGTGCCGGCCCCAAAGAGCTCGTGCAATTTGTGGACTTTTTGCGAGATCCTGTCATTGACGAAGACGACGGGTCGGTCGTTGCCCCGGCGCCGCGCGTGTACGAGCCCGCACCCTCGATGGAGGCTCTGCAGGAGCGGGTATTTGAGTTCCTTGACCTGCACAATCAAGAGAGTCCTGAACGCGAGCTGGACCTTGTCCTCTTTCGTGACGCCCTTTCACATCTCTTGCGTGCGGTTCGGGTGCTCGGACTCCCTCGCGGTAATCTCTTGCTTGTTGGTGTCGGGGGCTCTGGCAAACAGAGCATCGCTAAATTGGCTGCTTACATTGCCCAGCTCGAGCTCTTTCGCATGAATGTGTCCAAGTCTTACTCTCGAGCAAACCTTTTCGAGGACATGAGAGCATTGTACAGGGTGGTGGGCAAGGAGCGCAAATCGCTAGCATTCCTCGTCAGCGAGCCAGACATCCGCGAGGAGTCCTTTTTGGAGATCTTTAATGCGTATCTATCGAGTGGCGACATCGTGTCCCTCTTTCCCAAGGATGAGCTTGCCGTGATGGCCTCGGACATGCGTAGCATCGCCATCAAGGAGCAGCCTGGATTCATCGACACGCCCGAAAATCTGACGCGCTACTTTGTTGACTCGATCCGCGACAAGTTGCATATGATTTTGTGCATGTCCCCGGTGCATGCAAAGTACCAGGAGCGAGTGCGAAGATTCCCGGCTCTTTTTGCAGAATCCTTTATTGACTGGTACCTGCCGTGGCCCACTGAAGCCTTGCAGGCCGTGGCGGATCAACGCCTTGCTGACTTCGAGCTGACTTGTAGCGACGCGGTGCGTGCATCCTTGGTCGCGCACACGGGCTCGGTGCACGCCTTGGCGCAAGAACAGGCCCGCGCCTACAATTCACAGCTGCAGGGATCGATCCATATGACGCCCAAGTCCTTTCTCTCGTATCTAGAGCAGTTCAAGGACATGTACGCTCAACGCCTCGAGGAGCTGACGCAAAAGGAGACACAAATTGAGCTCGGACTCTCCAAGCTTGTCACTGGAGCGAGTGATGTGGAGCAGCTCAAGGTGGTTTTGGCCCAGGAGGAGGTCAAACTGCGCGCCGCCGAGGAGGCGTGCAATTCCATGATCAGCTCACTGGAACAGTCTTCGATGGAAGCGAAAAAGGAAGCCGACGCAGTTTCGCGCATTAAAGCTGCTTGCGAGGCTGAAGCAGCACTCATTACTGAGGAAAAGAACGCTGCGGAGGAAGACCTCAAGGCTGCACAGCCTTTCTTGGAAGAAGCTGAAAAGGCTGCCAACTCCATCAAACCAAATGATCTAAACGAGCTCAAGAAGCTGCCCAAGCCTGGTGACATCATCAAACTCACTTTTGATGGTGTCATGATTTTGCGCATGTACAAGCTCAAGCCGGTCTCTATGGCCAAGGTGAACATTGGTATTGGTAAGGAGAAGAAGGAGATCCGCTTTGTCGGCGACTCGTATACACTGTGCCAAAAGTCGATGCTGGCAGATTCGGGCTTTCTTAAGAGTCTCTTTCGCTTTTCTGCAGAGGAAAAGGACAACATCAATGACGAGACAATTGAACTTCTCATGCCGTATCTGGACCTACCCGACTTTTCCCCGTTGGTTGCGCGCAACGCCAGCAAGGCTTGCGAAGGCCTTTGCGCATGGGTTCTTGCCATGGCAAAGTACCACAGCGCTTCGAAAATGGTGAAACCCAAGCTTGAAAAGCTCGGTCTGGCTGAAGCCAAGCTGGAAACCGCACTTGGAGACCTAGCCGATGCCGAAAGCAAACTGCAGTCATGCAAGAACAAGCTCGAAGAGCTTCAGGAACGTTTCCAGGCTCAAATGGCTGAGAAGCAGGAAATCGAAGACGGGACCCGCCAGAGCAGGGCGCGCATGGATAAGGCCACTGCGCTTATTGAGGGCCTCAAGGACGAGCGCACGCGCTGGGGCCAGGATGCGAGTGCTTTTGCCGATGCCAAGAAGCGTCTTGTTGGCGACTGCGCCGTCGCGAGCGCCTTCCTTTCATATGCTGGAGCATTCAACCAGGACTTTCGCAACCGTCTTGTACAGACGTGCTTCGTGGGAGATCTTGTCAAGCGCAAGGTGCCTGTGACGCTGCGCGAAAATGTGACGCCTGGGGAGGACGAGACAAAGGCAAAGGTTACTGCAGGTGGCGCACCTGGGACCTTCGACTTGCTGGGTTTCCTTACAGATCCGGTAACTATTGCCGATTTTGGAGCACAAGGTCTCCCGCGCGACTCGTTGTCAGTGGAAAATGGTGTCCTCGTAATGCAGAGCGCGCGACATCCGTTGCTGGTAGATCCGCAGGGTCAAGCCCTGCAATGGATTCGTCGACGCGAGGCGGCGCAACTGCCTGCTTTTGGAACGACCACCATGCAGCATCCGCGCTTCCGAGACCAGCTAGAGTCATGCCTCGCTCAGGGTAAGAGCCTCGTGGTGACGGGTATTCAAAGTGAGGTCGATCCCGTGCTGGACCCGGTGCTCGACAAAGAAATCGTCTCGCGGGGTCGAGCGCACTACATTGTCATTGCTGACAAGGCAGTGGACTTTGACGTTTCCTTTGCTCTCTTCCTCATCACAAGCGCTTCTCGCGCGAGCTTCACACCCGAGCTCCAGGCGCGAACCACTGTGATCGACTTCACGGTCACGGAAGAGGGTCTCGAGGATCAGCTTTTGGGCCAAGTCATCCAGAAGGAGCAGCGCGCGCTGGAGGACCAGCTGACCGAAGTCTTGGCCTCCGTGACGAGCAACACGCGCCGGCTGCACGTGTTAAATGAAGAGCTCTTGGAGCGATTGACGGAGAACAGCGGCAACCTGTTGGACGATGACGCGCTGGTGTCAGTTCTGGCGGGTACGAAGCGAGCTGCAACAGAGGTTAACGAGAAGCTGCAGACTGCCGCAGAAACGCGAGCCTCGATCCTTGAGAAACGCGAACAGTATCGTGCCGTGGCAACGCGGGGAACAGCGTTGTACTTTGGAATTGTCGCTCTCAGCGCGCTCAACCCCATGTACCAGACAGCTCTGGACCAGTTCATTGTGCTTTTCCGACGAGCGATGGACTTGGCGGAGAAGAACCCGAGTATTGTGCGCCGTGTCTCTGCCATAATCAAGACCCTCACGGCAACTGTGCACCACTATGTAAATCTCGGACTTTACAAAAAGGACAAGCTCGCGTTTGTGCTCTTTGTATGCCTTCAGTGTTTGCTCAAGAGTCATATTGTCGAGCCCGCGATGGTCGATGTGTTGCTGCGAGGCGCTGCGGACATTGATGCAAACACCGCACCGCCAAAACCGATTTCGTGGTTGTCGCAGGAAGCGTACCTGAATGCGCTTGCATTGGCTCAGAATGTGCCATTTTTCGGCTCTTTGATGGCCAACATTGTCGGCAAAGAGTCCCTGTGGCGGCGTTGGTGGGAAAGCGACAGTCCTGAGCTCGGTCAGATCCCCGACTACGAAAGCAAGCTTGCGTCAGACATGACGGGCGACTTCTTCCGGCTTCTCCTAGTGCGTGTCTTGCGCGAAGATCGCGCGGCACGTGCAGCACAAGCTTTTGTAGCCAAGAGCGAAATGATCGAATCGCACGGACACACTCACCCCTTTCTTGGGCCACATTTTGTAACAAGCCCTGCAGAGTCAATGGAGACAGCGCTCGAGCAGACAGAGCCGCACATCCCCGTCGTGTACTTGCTGAGCCCTGGCGGAGACCCGACGGAAGCACTTGAAGCATTGTGTAAACGTCAAAAGCAGCGGCTGACGTGCGTGTCAATGGGTGCCGGCCAGGGCCCTGTGGCGCTCAAGTCGCTGAGCGCAGCCATTGCACTTGGCGAATGGGTGCTTTTGCAGAACGGGCACCTCGACATTGGCTTTATGGACGCACTCCAGGCGATTTTGGAAAAGGTGAAGCACGCAGTATCAAGTGATTCGCAAGCGCCGAGTGGGCCCTCTGTGGGCGACAATGGCTATGTGAGTCATGCAGAATCCGGCGCAGCGGAAGAGCGGCTCGCTGTAAATCCGAAGTTTCGCCTATTCGTGACAACTGAGTCCCGGCCAGACTTTCCCGTCGGACTCTTGCAACAAGCTCTCAAAGTGACGAATGAGCCTCCCGCGGGGATCAAATCATCGATGATGCGCTGCTTTACGGAATTGGTTGATCAAGAGAGGCTCGATCGGGTTGAATCAGACGTATGGAGGAAGATGCTCTTCACTACGTGCTTTTTACACGCCGTTGTTCAAGAGCGGCGGCGCATTGGCCCCATTGGCTGGACGATCCCGTACCAGTTCACAGTCGGTGACTTGCAAGCGTCTCTTTCATTTGTGGAGCGGCATCTGTTTGGTGCTTCTGAGATCTCCTGGCATGCAATCCAGTACATGGTTGCAGAAGTTCAGCTCGGTGCGTCCGTCACGGATGATGTAGATCGCCGTCTCATGGCAACCTTCGCGGACCTCTACTTGCAGCCCGCTTCGTTGGCGCCGGGCGCAACTTTGGCCCGGAGTCCGACGTTCACGTACGAGGTTCCTGACTTTCCTGAAATTGAGCAGTACGTCGCGGCTGTGGCAGCTTTCCCAGAAGGTGACGACAGCGCCGAGGTGCTTGGGTTGCACGCAAACGCACAGGTCAGCTCGCGTGCCCAGACTTCGCAGACACTCTTGGACTCGATGCTGCAAATGCAACCCAAGCACGCTCCTGCGCAAAGTACAGATGATGCTAGCGCAACGGGTCAAGCCGAGATGGACGTCGCCACGCGAGCAGCCAAAATCTTGAGCGAATTGCCAACGCTGCCAGCGCCTTCGGCTTGTGCCGCGCACATTGAACGTCTCGGCGGTCTTTCTGTCCCGTTGAATGTTGTGCTTTCGCAAGAGCTCGCCTTTTTGCAGAATGTGCTGACGACCGTGAAAACTTCGTTGCGAGAGCTGTTAGCTGCACTCAAGGGTCACGCAACAATGAACCCCGAGCTCGCTGAGCTACATGATCTTATCTTCATCGCCAAGGTACCCTCGTTATGGGGTTGGCAAGCTGCGGGTCTAAATTCGTGGATGACAGGGTGTCACGATCGAGTTGACCACTTTGCAAGTTGGGCAACGCACGGCGCGCCGTCTTGCATTTGGCTGGGGGGTTTTGCTCGCCCGCAGGCGCTTTTGACAGCTGTCAAGCAAGAGGTGACCCGAGCTCACGCAGAAGACGGATGGGCTCTGGACGGTGTCGAGTTGTCGACGCAAATTACAAGTTTTGCGGAAAACACCCATGTGCGCGCAGCGCCGAAGCACGGCGTTTACGTTCATGGACTTGTCTTGGAAGGTGCTGCATGGAACGCTTCGGATCTTTCGCTCTCGGCTCCTGCGCCGAAGACTGTCTCGACGCCAATGCCCGTCATTCATGTGTCGGCTACGACGCGCGACGCGGCAAAGCGAAGTGGGGCCGAATACGGCCCGTTTGGGCCTTATGAGGCCCCGCTGTATCGAGACACGGCTCGTCGCGAGTTCGTCGCGTACATCAAGCTGCCTTCCAAGGAGCAGCGTCCCTCGCATTGGGCTTTGCGTGGTGCAGCACTTGTGCTTAGCTGAGGAATTCATAAATTGTCGTTTCTGTTTTGTTTGGTTCTGTGTTTTATTTGTTTCTTTGTCCTTCTCTGTTTGCGTGGATGTCTTGCGCGGGGTCTTGAGATTGAGGCCCCGATTCAAGTTTTCTTATTATTCTTTCTTGAAGCTTTGATGGCCAGGTGATTCATGCGTGATATCAAAGTCCGCATTTGTTTTGCGAGATATCAACCACAAGAGCACATGAAAAGTAGAAGAGTATTCGTGAAATCACGTTGTACAATTTATAAACTAAAAAAGAGGTCTAGGCCTAGGTGCACATTGTTCGCATCTGACAACATTAATGATGCATCGATTACCTGGCCATAGCGCCCACTGTAGATGGTCGCGTCCAAACGAGCGCCAGCGCCACGGCGACTGCTGCGACGGCTGCTGCGGTTGCCGCAGGATGAGAGACTGTCCACCGAGCATGGTGCACTGCCCAGTTCATAGATGCAATCCATGCACGACGTGTCTTGAGAGGTAACCTCATTGCCGATGATTTGGGCAGGTCGACGTTCCGCGTTCGCTCGCCGACGCGAATGAGATCCGCGGGAGGAAATCTTGCCATCATGAAGAGTGCAGACTCGACAAGATTGTCCACACAGTTCTCCTTTTCTTCAGCGCGGGTCGCCGGCACGTATGATGAGCCTGACACGGGCGCGCCTGCGCTGGCTTGTCGTTTGGCAATTCGTTTACGCTGTGCTTTATATTTTTTGTTGCGCTGTTCCCACGAATCCCGAGAAGTCATTGGCGCGCAGGGTGGGGCAATGTTTTGCAAAAAATGATGAATTGTTGGCATGCTACAGTCCTCTTCGGCTACCTCAAGCAAACGGCGGCGGGTGGTAGGACGCAAGACAAGTGCTGCTGCCAGGTAGATGCAGAGGAGCGGGTGCGACGCAAGAATAATATCAAACAGACGGGCAGTCACGTTGAGGTCTTGCACCGAGTGCGCAAATCCGGTGAGAACCCACGCGAGCGCAAACATGGGTCCAACCTCTGCGCGTTCGAGTGTGGTGCTGACCTTGTGGTCAAAATGGTGAATGATCACGGGCAGCAAGTTCATTGCCTGTATGGTGGCGCCAAAGTCCTGCCCATGATGATCTTTGAACTGAAGTCGACTTGCCGCCAGGGTCGTTTCGGACGCTGCGCGAATGTCATTACCCATGACATGAAGGTGCACCGTCGCTACGTCGTGAAAGCCCTGGTAATAGTGCAGAGTAGCGTCAGCTCGTAGCACATTGAGTATAATTTCTGTGAGGGCTTCCCGCTTGAGGACCCGAAGGTCGCGCGGCAGCGCCTTGTCGCAGCCGAAGTGGAACATGCTCCGCTCGATGTCCATGTTGAACTCCTGCACGAGCGCGTCGCGCGTTTTGGCGCGTTTGGGCGAGGCCGCGGACGCGTCGTCGGCGTCCGCGGCCAGCAGCAGCGGCCACGCCCTGCGTCTGAGGAAGTCCGAGACGAGCCCGCCCGGCTCGGCGCTCAGCTCCGCGAGCCTCTCGGCGTCCCGCGCCGCCACGGCGCGCTCCACCTCGGCCGCCTTGCCCGCGCGCCGGCCGCCGCTGCGCGCCACCTCGCGCGCCATCTTCGCCAAATGACGTCCAGCGACAGATGGATATAGAGTTCTGCGACGCTCGCTGTGACGCCTTGTTGTCGCTTGTTAGCGAACTTTTCAAATCGTTTCAAACGATTTCAAATCGATTCAAATCGATTCAAATCAAATCGATTCAAATCGTTTCGAACCGCGCCGTCGACGACGAAGCGCAGAGCAGCAGAACCCCTTCCTCGGCGAGAACGAGCTGCGCGACGGACGGGCTTCGCGCACGCAGCCGCGCCTGCGCCAGAGCCCGGACGCGCGCGCCTGCGCACGCACGCGGGACGTAGCGTGGGCAGCTCGCGAAGAGAAGGAGGCGGAGATGACGATGACGATGAGGCCGAAGATGAGGACCACCTCGAGGCGCCGCGCCTCGAGACCCGGCGCGGGGGTCCTGGCGCTGGCGGCGCTGGCGCTGGCGCTGCTGCTGCCGGTACTGGCCGTCGCGGCGTCGGCGGAGTTCGCCGAGGGAAGCTTGGGCGACGACCTCGCGAACGTGGACAGCCTTCGTGGCGGCGGGCTGAAAAAGTGGGCAGAGGCCGACGGCAGCGGGGCCTCCAAGGTGCTCGCGCTCGCGGGCGACGTTGAAGCGCACCAGGAGGCCCTATTGGCTGTCCTCAGGGAGTGGAAGCCCCGCCTCGCAAAAAAGGATGCGATGCTCAGGATTCGTCGAAGGCGTGGAGCGACATCTGGGGACATTCTGAACACTGTATCGAGATGGTTAAAGTCCCGCATCGTGAGCGACGAACTCAAGTGGTCGCTTGTCTATGTGGAAAATGCGGCGCTGGACAAGGAAACCACTCGCGACGTGAACGAAATGGTGTCCAGTCTGGGCAATCGCGAAAGCTGTATTGATGCGGATAATGATCTCAACATTCCTCGATGCGGTAAACTCCTTATCGTCTTGAGCACCAACTTTGGTGAAGAGGTCGCTCGCATGTCTCGCGATACGCTTGCAATCGAGGCAGACAAAGGCATTTTGCAGGATTCCCTAGGTCGCAAAGCTCGAACGACACTCGACGAGGTGTGTCGCCGAGAGTCCAACGTGGCGTGGATGCGGGCTCCAGAGCTGCGCAACGGCCTCGGGCGACTGATGCTCTCTGGAGCGCGACAGCTCGTGTATCCTGTCTTTGGCTTGCCGCAGTTCTCAAATGCCGGGACTCTCATTGATGAGATGAAAAAGTTGCGCGCGAAAAGGGTCTCCCCGAGTGATGACGGTTCGCTTCCGGTGCCACCTCCTCTCCCGACCTCGCCCGACGCAGTTAGTGACGCTTGCATTGACGAAGACGTAATTCGTCGCGCAGGCTTTGTTGGTCAAGTTCACGCTGTCGACGCGGTCAAATCAATGCTCAAGCAGATCCGCCACGGCTGGCGCTCCGGTGATGGACCCGTCGTACTTCTCTTTGCCGGCCCCGCAGGGCTAGGAAAGACCTTGCTTGCAAAGCTTGTGGCCCGCGCGTATAATTGTGGCATGCCTAAGGGGACGCTTGAGCGTGAAAACTTTTACAAGGAGATTGACATGGTCAACTATCAGGATGAGCGCTCTGTGGACGGCTTTGTTGACCCTGCGCCTGGCCTCGCTGGATCTGGAATCATGGCGGATCTCTTTAGCAGTTCTCAGCGCAATGTGATCCTTCTTGACGAGATCGAAAAGTGCCATCCGAGCTTGGTCGAGAAGATGCTCTTGCCCATGATCGACAACAACGGCGGGCATGTTCAGGCCAAAAAGTCGGGTGATGTCTTTCCCACGCGAGAGAGCATCTTTATCATGACGACGAATTGCTTTGACGAGGAGATTGCTCAGCTCTATCGGCGAGTTCAGCCCACCTCGGAAGGTTTTGATAAAGAGTCCTTTATGCGACTCTCTGAGGCGGTTGCCAGGCTCATGAAGGATCCAACGCAAAAGTGCCGCGGCTCGCACTCCGAGCAGGCCAACCCGTTCTCTTCGGGGCCGTTTTGGCGTCGTTTGGTCGCGGGATCCAGTCTCGTGACGCGTCATGGTGTCGTTCCGTTTGTGCCTCCATCGTCAGCAGAAATGGACGAGCTTGTGCGAATCACTCTCGAGTCATATTGCACTCGCTCGGGCCAGCGAGAAATTTTCTATTCGCATCGTGCCCTATTGTATCTTCAAAACACCGCGCGCGAGAAGATGCGCGCGAATAAGCTTTCGTCCGGGACAGTGGAGGCTTTCATCATTGGCGAGGTGACAGAGGCGATCCCAGAGTCGATCCTATACTCTGATGTGCGGACCATTGTGCTATATCAAAATCCTGTTTCCGGACGCCTTGCTGCCATCGGTTCTGATGATGCTGGCACGACGACATCCAACAGCGCTGACATGAAAATTAATAACATGAAAGAATGCGAGTCGAGCTGGCCAGCCTGTGAGGACAATAGTGAGCAGGACAGCACAGGACAGGATTCGAGCAAGTCTTCTGCTCACAAAGGCTCATCTTCGTCCTTCACACCGGAAGAGGAAGTTGAATATGAACCGGAGCAAGCCCAAGACCATCAGCCCGAACTGAAGCAGAGGCAAGAGTCCGCCTCGGATGTGGACTCGAAAGTAGAGTTTGAAATGGCCCGAATGTTTGTGCATTCTGTGTTGCTCATTGTGACCGTCTACTTTTTCTCTACCTATATGATTCTTCCTGCTGCCAAGATGCTCATGACGACTGTGGCGGTTGTCGCTGCCATTTTGTACTTTGTTGCGCCTCAACTGTTTTGGATTCTCTGGGAGGCAATCAAAACCACCTGGGAACTCTTACGCTGGGCCATCGCAAATCCTTACATTTCTATTCCTCTTGCGGGCGGATTTTATCTGCTGCTCTTGTTTCTACGCAAGCGCAAACGCACAGAGCAAGAAAAGGCAATATCACAACTGAAGGGAACGAATGTTACACTTCAAGCAGAGAGAGACGCTTTGCGCGTGCAAGTCAAGACTCTTGAAATGGACAGAGACGCTTTGAGTGCCCAAGTAGACGGGCTTCGTGCAGAGAATGCGGATCTCCGGCAGCATCAAGAGCAGCATCAAGAGCAGCAGCAAGATACGGAGGAGCTATCGCGGAAGATCGAAAGTCTGCAAAAGGATCTCGACGAGCGATCGCAGCAACCAACTGCCGAGGAGCTGACGCGGAGAATTGAGAGTTTGCAAAAAGATCTCGAAAAGCTCCGTACTGAAAATACTGAGCTACAAAAGGACCGGGAGTGGGAGAAGGCTGACATGCCGCTTCAAGGTAGTAAAGAATAGCTGCCTTGTTCTTTCAAAATCAAATTGCAGAGCTGGGCGGGACGGGAGTGCAAACGACTTATCTCCCTTTTCGAAGCGAAGCAGAAAGATGGATTCACCAATTGCCGCGACAAGTCTTTCTGTATTTCTTGAACCAAAAACTTTATTTGTTTATTTTTACAAGGTGCACCGGAGGCCGACTGCTCTTGTATATTTTCGTCTCGACAAATAAACATGCTGAACACGCAGCAAAGGCAGTTTAAATGGTCTTGAGGCGAACCTTGCAGGTCACTTACTTTGATCAGTGATGAGAATCTGTCGACAGCAAAGTCGAAGTGAGAACCAGGTTCCGCGGCAATGGCACACAAAATCGCGAAGACTCTCGACAATTTTTCGACCGCAGAGGCCCGCACAAGCCCATTTGCATTTCCTTTCTGATTTTAGGCATAAGAAAGGACGACACTCATTCTACGAGAAAAGCTGCTTTGTTTAGTACCGATCAAGCCAAGTTTTATATAGTTTCTATGATGGAACGCAGAGTCGCGCCCGATCGGAAATTCGACCCTGCATATTGTTAAGCCACTTTAGCTCAGTGTCGTGATCTTCGATCGAGGTCGAAACACAATCCTCTCCCTGAGGTAAGGATCCACCAAGGAAAACAAAGCCAGTGCCCTTGTAGGACACGTTGTCTTCCGCCACGCCCTCAGCTCCGGAAACGGGAATCTCAGGCTGGTCGAGATGATCTTTAAAGCTCATGACGCTCTGCACCGTTTCCTTGTCGGCTACATTGCGAAAAACGACAAGAGCAAGGTGATTCGGTGTCGCGTCCCCTTTCCTCTTTGCGAGAAATGTGTTGACGAGGGTCACGAGGTTCTCGTCACCAGAAGCCGCAACATCGATTTCAAGTACGCAATCTTTTCGGCACTTTGCCCCAAAGATCTCGTCGAGAAAGCGGTCGAAGACCTTATTGATCGCAACTTGGTTGTTTGATTGCAGTCGAAGTGACATCGCTCTGCGAGGTGGAAAGTCCGTATCGTCTGCAACACGGTGGTCCACGAGCAGGCCATTTGCGAACTTTCGGAGACGATAGACCAGATCTTCGTCGCTTTTTTCATCGATTCCATCTAATGAGTTGGAAACCTTTCGCATGGTACTCGGCAACTGGCCCTCCGCATACGCGCGGCAAGGGTCGTCTTCAAGTTCTGCGCCAGGTGATTCCTCGTTGAACTTGTAAAGTGCGAAAAAAATAGCCACAAGGACGAGTACAGCAATTGCGATAGCCATGATACGAGTCTGGGTCTGCGGCGCCCTGCCGTCGGCCCTCGTATGATGCCTCTCTTTGGCCTCTGTAGGTTCGTTGCGCAAAGGCGAATTTGATGGAGATGGTCTGGTCTTGGCAACAGGTCTTCGCCTCACATTTTCGTTTTCTGTTGCGTGACCATTTGCGGAGGGCGCAGCAGGAGCAGCAGCAGCTCGCTTGACTGCTCTTTGCATGTCCTTGTACGAGTGGACGCCGTGGTTCGCGAGATCGACGAGCTCGGCTTCGACGGTGCCGTCATGTGCGTCACGGCCACCATTGCAGAGGACCTTGTGCGCTTCGTGGACTTCGCGCTTTACAGAAGGGAGTTCCTTTTCTTCAAACCTGCGCGTAATTCGGCGTCCGAGGAAGGCCTCCAGGTCTGCAGCGTCTGCATCCGCCATCCTGCTCGCGCATACGCACGCACGCACGCACGTACGCTCGCACGCGCGCACGCGCGCACCTCTTGTAATCACCTTTGCTGCACAAGTCCTCACAGTCAATCACGGTCGCTCACGGCCCCTTATAATACCAAGATCAACCAAGAGAAACCGACATTTTGCGTGCGAGCGCGCGCGCGTGTGTAAAATGCTTGACCAAAGGACAGGCGCGGCGACAAGGCATATTTTCGGACACGCCGTTCGGACGCCGCGTCTTGATGATCTTTTTGTCGCTGCTGTATACCGGCACGAGCGCCGAAGAGTTCCACGCCAGACTGGCTCGGTCGACCGCAGGAGCATTTGGACGATACGAAACCGCCCAGATCGTAACGCATGTTGCAACGCTGAAGCTCCGGCGGTTATATGTGAGACAGAGAGATAGACTCGGAGAGACGCCTCCGACATTTCGATTTCTCCAACTAGAACCAACTCCCCGCGCAGCGTCGAGGCGCGGAGGAGCGTGCGCTCGCGCGAGGGAGGCAGACAGCGCGCTTGCTCTGCGATAGCCCTGACGCCTAGCTAGCTGCACGTCGGCTCGCAGAGTCGCTTAGCGCTCTTTGACGCGAGGGCACCATGACGTCGACCTCGAGAGCGTCGTCGCGGCGCCTGGGCCTGACGAGGGCCCTGTGCTTGGGCGCGGGCATCGCAATGGCGCTGGCGCGGGGTGCGCACGCCTCGTGCGCGAACCACCAGCATGATACCTTTGTTCTGGATGACTTTAACGCTCGCGTCAAGAGAGACTTTGTTGGACAACCGGCTGCTGTGCGCGCCGTACGCGACATTCTCGAGACCTTTGTTCACGAGACCGAAGATCCTGTACGCCCTCTGTCGGTGCAGCTCGTCGGGCCGAGTGGCACGGGCAAGACATACATGGCTGAAATGATGGCCACTGCGATTTTTCATGACTGTGAACCGTCCATCATGGATAATGTTCGCGGTGGTCTCGGAACGGTCGGGCGTTGGCTGGGCAAACAGAACCTCTTGCCCAAGCTCGAGGTCCCTGGTCTCTTGGATGCTGTCATGAAGCGCTCCTGTGCCGAAAACGACCCCAAGCTCGACAGCTGGCGCAAAGCGTGCGGCATTGTGACGACAAGCTTTACTAATCCACAGGAAAAGGCCAAGGACCCAGACGCCCACAATATTCAAAAGATCAAGACTTTTTTCCAGCGTGCTGCGCAAACCCTTCGAAAAGATCCTCGCGCGGTGCTGGTATTCGATGACTTTGTATACTGCAAGCGGGGCTGCGTCGCCGAGCTCAAGACCTTGTTGACGGAGGGCTCCTTTACTGATCCGGTCACAGGTGCTTCAGTCTCTGCCAAGAAAAGTCTCATTATCCTCACGACGGATCTTCGCGAGTTCGGCCTGATGCTGGACCCCGGTCTTTCGTACGAGGATGCCGTGCAAACCGTGCAAGACGCTGTAGACGACTATTGGGGCCAAGGCTCGTTCGTTAGCAGCGTGGTCCGGCATGTTCCCTTCACGCCCTTGACAAATCTGGAGCTGATGCGCATCACGGATCAAATTGTCGAGCGCGTTGGCGCCGACGTCAAGAATCGCATCTCGAAAAAGCTCAACATCAAAAAGGATGGGTCCGAGCCCACGAAAAAGAAGAAGTGGATCGGATCCTTTCGTTGTTCCGAGCAGGTGAAGCAGGAGATTCTCGATTACCTATACGACAAGACGACACGCAAGGCTGCTCGGGCTGTGACGGAGGAGCTCTACGAGAGCTTGCGGGACAGCGTGCTGCAGCCGGAGCCAATTGAGAAGCGCCTCACGCAGTGGAAGACCTACGCGACCGAGATGGTCTGCAACCAGGATATCGAGGTGCGCGTAATCCCGGGCCCCTCGCTCCGAACGGACCTCGTCGTGGTTTAGTTGGCCTTCGACAGACCGTAGAGAATGGGCGGAGCGGGGCCCTTTTCGCGTATGTTTACAAACGATTTTTGACCTCTTGATCGTGTGACCTCTTGATCGTGTGACCTCTTGATCGTGTGGCCTCTTGATCGTGTGACCTCTTAACCTTGTGATGTGGCCGCGTCCCTGCCAATGATGGATGTTGTTTTCCGAGGCCGCATGCGAGTCCGCTATGTATCCTCTCTCCCTGCCAGCTGCAGCTGCAGTAGTGCAGCTGCTGCTGGTTGCTGCTCCTGGCCGAGACTTGGGTTTCCTCAGGCAGCTGGAGCGCAGCCTCCTCCCCCTTCGTCTTGCCGCCTCCTCCTTCCCGTCATCGTCTAGTAGGTAGGCTTCCTTTCCTACTGTTGTAGTGACCCACAAATCGCCGAGCACGCACGCGTCTCATAGCACATGTCCCTCGCTCGCTCGCGGAGGTTCACGTTTCTGCTCCTCCACGAGTCAACCGCAGGCAGCCGAGTGCGAGCGAAAGAGCAAGCGTCGATGCCCTTGTCGGTCGCCCGCTCGCAGTCGTCGCGGGCAGGAAGCGCGCGCCGACAATGCCGAGCGCGCAACTGCAACACAAGTGCAAGCAAGCAAGCCACAACAAGCTGCGCTCGCTGCCTTATAAGTTCCTTTCCGGCGGGTCGATAACGACGCGGTGGGTCCAGCGAGGCGAGGCAAGTCAAGGCGCGGCAAGGGAGGTCAAGGCCAGCCGCGAGCAGCCTGCGGTGGTGGCCGACGCGGAGGTCGTCGCATCTAGACGGCGGAGAAGGAAAAGGTCGCGTCGTCTTCTTCCGGAGAGGTAGAGCAGTGGCAGCAGCTGCGGCTGCAGCGAATGTAGAAGCAGAAGTAGCGCTGAGCACGCGCCCTCTCGCTCTGTTTTTAGGGACGCCGGAGAAGTTCGACCGCCGGCACGCGCAGTTCCGGCTTGGTTCCTGTGCAGTTCCGTGCTATGCGTGAGATCACTCTCCGTACTATCCTGCATGTTTCGTAATATTCTATTCTATAGAGAAGCCGGGAGCGGCTCGGAAACACTCCCGTGGCGGCGAGCGCATGCTATCGGACTCGGTGTAGAGAGACAGTGATAAAGTACTTATAGTACCCCTGTAAGCACGTGCCACCGACTCCAGGTGCGCCGAAGTTGTTCGAGAGCGAAGGGGGTATCTGAGAAGAAATGTTCAGAAGTTCGACCGGAAAACAAGGGGGCGACGGAGGAAAGAGCCGTGGGTGTGTTGCGGTGTCTGATGCAAGAGAAACGCCTCCCGAGCCTGGGCAAAGAGACGTATCCCAGATTATTACCCAGCCTCCCTACCGCAGCCGGCTGGCGGCCAGAGAGACAGACAACAGGCAGGAAGCAGCAAGGAGCGAGTGAGTGAGTGAGGGAGAAGCAAGAATGCAAAAAAACCAATCCTCCAACGCGTGCGAGCGAGCGAGTGACCGAGCGTGCAGCCTGCACCGCTTGTGGCCACCTCGAGAGCGTGCGTGCGAGCAAACCACGAGCGTCGGAATACCTACCCGCCTGCCTGCCTGCCTGCCTGCCTAGCCGCAGGCGCGGCCTCGCGCAGAACAGAACCACTTGAGGGAGAGATCGGAGGCCCGGCTCGGGCATCGAGCGATCGGCCGCTGTCTTCCTTAGAGCCGTCCGTCTGAAAAACACAACACGCGACCACGCGCACGCGCACGCGCGAGCGAGCTTTGGCGCAGGAGGTCGGCCTTGTGCAGGGCCAGCAAACCGCGTTCGCCGGCAGACGAGGAGGATGGACAAGACGCGCAGACGAGGCCGGCCCGCACGGCTGGCGAGCGCCATGAGGACCGCGAGCGTGCTGCTGGTGGCGGCGGTGCACGTGGCCATGAGCGATGTGCAGGTCGCGGCTTCTTCGGCGTCTGCTGCTGCTGCTGCTTCAGCGGCTGCAGTGAGCTTGGTGCACCGCGGGGACGACGGAGCAGGCGTCGCGGTCTGCCAGGGCTCGCTCGTGGCGGAGAATTGGGTGTTGACGGCCGCGCAATGCGTGGTAGGCAACGCCGAGTCGCTCGAGGCGCACCTCGCCACCGAGGACGATGGGAACCACGCAGTTGTAGTTCGTCGCGTTTCCAAAACACATGTGCACCCCGAGTACAACGCGAATGGAGGCGATGATAAGGCGCATGACATTGCGCTCGTCGAGCTCCAGTCGGCCATGCAAACCGCTCACGGAGCGACCTCTGTTCAAATCAACCTCTTTGACATGGAAATTGAGTCAGCGAACACGGCCCTATTCCAGGCCACTTCCTTCAATGCCACGAGCCAGACCCTTGTGAAAAGCGGGTGCTCAGAGGACGCACGTGTATTATGCACAGAGGGCGGCGATATGGCGCAGCGTTCCTGTGCGGAGATCATCGGCAGCCCTCTCGTCCACATTGACGAGTCTGGGCACGCTATCCAGGTCGGCGTTGCACGCTCGTGTCCCTCACGCGTCGCTGTAAACCCTTCTCCAAACCCTTACGCATCTCGTGCATTCGAATTTACGCGGGTGAGATTGTATTCGAACTGGATTGCGGCAGTCTCTGGCAAAGACATTCTCGGGTCGATGGAAGAGGTTCGTGAACTTCTTCGCAAGCGAGAAGGCCTCGAGGCGGGTCAGGCATTATCGAAGCGCCTTCGGGTCCTGTCCGCAGCACAGAGCGACGATGAAACCCCAACACCTTACCCCACTGTGGCGGTGCCCACACCACCGACACCAGAACCGACGTCAAAACCAACGCCAGAACCGACGCCTGCGCCCACGCCTGTCCCCACGCCGAAACCAACGTCTGAGCCTACGATGTCACCAACGGTCTTGAAATCAACGCCTGCGCCCACGTTCTACTCCACCCTCAACAATCCTTTCGACTGCTACATTTACAAGGGGAACCCAGGATACGAGACGGATCTTCAGGGCTGCGAGCTTCCCTTCCAGTATAAAGGTTGGCAAGATCAGGTCCTTGATTTCGATTATCCTCCTACGATTCTCGAGGCACGGCCCTTTGGCGTTGACCAGCTCGCCGGCATCAGCGCCAACGATCCAGACATGCGTTGGTGCCCAACCGTTGGTGTGACGACCTACAACGTCAATCGCAGTAACAAAAAGAAAAGGTGGGGCGTGGTCTACTGCTCCAAGCCTCAGTATTTGCCCACCGCAAGTCCAACCAAGTTCCCCACAGCATCACCGACCCCTTTCCCTACAAATCCGCCGACGCCCAAGCCAACGCCGAAACCGACGCCCAAGCCTACGCCTAAGCCGACGAAGGCGCCGACGCCCAAGCCAACGGCACATCCAACCAATGCGCCCACGATGCAGCCCACCATGCAGCCGACGCAACGCCCGACGACGCTCGAATTCTATCAGAATGACCTGATTTGTATGACATATGGAGAAGACGTCGTGGCGTGCAGCGACGATGACTGGCACGAGCAAATGTGCACATGGCGGGAGAATATGTGTCGGGCTCAATACATTGATGTTGAGACGCCCTCACCGACGTCAGCGCCAAGTGAAGTGCCCCAGGTTTCGTCGGGCAATTCAGAAGGCGATGGTTCCAGCAGTGACGGGCCAGATATGTCTCTGATCATTATTATTGCTGGGGCCTTGGGTGGCGTGACTCTAATCGTCTTGACTGTTTCACTCTATATGGTGCGGCGTCGATCACAGCGCAAGAAGGCAAACCCGGATACAGCCATGACGGCCTACTCGGGCGACGCAGGTTATCCCTCGGGCGGGCCAAATGGCTATCCTCCGCAATCCCACTCACCGGCATCGTCTCCGTCTCCCGCAGCGCGAATGGGCAACGTCCCATCGTATCTTCAAGACTGGGGCACGCGAGCATCTACGAGAATGGGCAATCTCAAGGGTTACTTTAGCAGCGCGGCCTCAACGCCGAGCGAGGTTGGCTCATTCCAAGGCTCGACACCGCACACAGCCAAGGTCGACGATGCACCCGTTCCGCCGCCGCCTACCTTTCGACGATTTAATACGTTTGACAGCTTTGATTCCGACATGGCGCCTCCGCCACCGCCACCTTTGGGAGCGGGTCCGCCTGTCATGGGTGCAGGGCGCGGACTTCCACCCCGAGGCACTCCCGGAAGCGGAATCAACGCTGCCCCGCCTCCGCCGCTTCCTTCGCGACCTGGAGGTCGTCCCCCGCCCGGCTTGGGTTTTGTCAACAAGCTTTCGGCGCGATTTCCTCGCTTCCAGCAGCAATAAATGCAAGGCAGATGCGGACAAGGGCGTTGACGACTTTCCACTGTGTTTTTTTCGTGTTTTCTTTTCATTTGCCGTGACGAACCACCCGCATCTTGTCTGGACTCGAAGTTGCATGTTGCTTGCTGATTTGCAAGTCAATGTGTTTGCGTGTCATTTCGGGTACAGCGTTTATACCATTTCGAAAACGATCTTTTTTTTTTCTACCTTCACTGCAGCAACTATCGTATGGCGCCGTGGCGCCGTATTTCCTCTTGTGGCGTCCGCAGCAAGAAACGAAGCAAAGGAAGCACTTTATAGAAGTCCGCTATCGAGGACGCTTCTTAAATATGATGCCACTATGGGTTGGTGGTGTTTTCTCTGCAAGCGTCAGTTTGCAGAACACTCGAACCTTTTGATCTTCTCTCGACCCAGATGCGCCACACTCGTCCCCTTTCTCGTTTTTGAAGATAATGATGGAGGGAGCGAACAAACAAACAAACAAGCAAGCATATATTTTCTATATCAATATCAATCTGAGGCATCAAATGGTGGCACCACAGGGGGAGAACTCTCCTCAAACGTCAGGTATTTTTAATCAGCTATCCTGGCTTAACACGTCGCACTGCCCTTGATACAACGCCAATTTCTAAAAATGAAGCTACCGATTCCATCGACGGGCTACGTCGCATTATGGAACAGATCTTCTCACTTTTCTCTTTGTCTAGATGAGCGACGCACGAGAAAGCAATCGGTACGAGTACGAGTGCTGCTCAATCTTCCTGTTGGCTGCCTTGGCGTCCTCTTCTTTAATAATTCTTGACCCAACAAGGGGCACATGCGCGAGCAAGGCCGCAGGGTTTGCGGCAGCGCTCACGTACGAAGTCGCGGACTCCCAACTCTCGGCAGCCGAACCGAGCATGTCCTCGTGGACCCATCGACGCAAGGAGAGCCAGCCGCCCTTTGACGGCTTGCTTGCTCGTCGCTTCGACTCTACATGGGCAACAGCCGCGTTGGCAGCGGAGACGGCAGCGCGTGACCAGAGCTCCGTATACACAATACCAAGCGCGAGCGGC
Organism: Aurantiochytrium sp. KH105; assembly: GCA_003116975.1. NCBI lineage: Eukaryota > Bigyra > Thraustochytrida > Thraustochytriidae > Aurantiochytrium > Aurantiochytrium sp. KH105. Next base: position 147,124 of record BGKB01000073.1, read on the forward strand.
TTAACGCAGGTCGAGGCTGCAGCCATGATGACCGAGTCGCCGACGCGCGAGACGGACTCGCGTGGCCACGACATGGGCTCACCCGCTTTGGCAGCATCTTGCAGAAGAACGCGCTGTACACGCGCACTTTCTGTGGACACCAAAGACGCGCTTGTGTCGGCGCTGTCAAAGCTTGACCAGCTTCCGGAGCGATCGCGAGCGAGCATGCCGTGGTGGCGCTGCTGCTGTTCTCCGAGCTCAATGATTTCCAGGACATCCCCATGTCCTTGCTGTCCGGGTCGCGGCACGTCAAAAGAACTACGCGAGGAGACCTTGGCGCGACGCTGCATGGGCTTTATGCGCCACTCCTTTCTCGAAAAGGACTGCTGCCGTTGCAGGTACTGGACCATGTCTCGCGGGTCGCTGGCGAGCTTGGCATGGCCGTGTTGGTGGAGCCAGGCCATGCCATCATGAGCGCCAAGCCAGAAGAGCTCGATGAAATCCTGCATGGATGGCGGAAAGACGCCCCAGTGCAATGGAATGAATCGCGAAGGCTTGATGTCAGCGTCCATAAAGTACAACGGGCACACAGTGATTGTGTCGTCCCCAAGAGTGGGCACGATGGCAGTAAGGCCGCCGTCAAAGACCCAGGCGCCGTTGAGATTTGGGTCTCGGCACTCCATCTGAAAGGGCATTCCGGCAAAAGGCGACATGGTGCAGCTGGCCATGATGCACTTGAGATAATGGTCGGCACTGTCGAATTGATTCACAACAACACCCCGGACGGCCGGGAGCAGGCTAATCTGCACGTTGAGACGGCCGGAGCGAAGGGCTTCGTGTGTGTGCGTGGACTCGTCCATGCACCTCCGGACGCACTCCTTTGCGTACTCTCGCATTTTGAACATGTTCCGCGCGGGGTTCTTGTGGTAGTCTGCGAGGCACCTGACCATAAAGTCTGAGATGAGCTTGGCGTCAACTCCGAGGGCCATCGTCGCCGACACGGCGGACCCTCCGGAGGCCCCCACATAGCGAGTCTTGGCCCACTCGTCAAAGCCGACCCTCTGCAGCGAGTACGCCACGCCCAGCTGCCACTGCATGAGCCACCCGCTCGCGGAGAACGAGAACGCGTCCACGTCCGGCGCCTCTCTCCTCTCCGCCATCTCCGTCGCGGCCACCATCGCGGACCTCGCGCTGCTTGTTTCTTCGTCTGCCCCCAAACCTAGCACCAACTCGAAGAAGGAGAAACTTCGAGACAGACTTCAAGCCTGCCCGCAGAAGTCGCAGACCTCGACCACGACGCGCGCGGCAGCTGCCCCTGCAGGCAGCGGCAGCGGCACGGGCGGCTCCGGGTCCTCGGTCCTGCCGCTGCTCCCGGTCGACGGCGGCGCAGGCGAAAGGGTTTTGCCCGCCCTCGGCGCCCTCGTACCGGTCTCGCCGGTATGACGATATGGCGCGCGTGAACGATTGAATGAATGAAACCCCAGAACTCGCGCTCCCAGCCCGCCCGCGACGGGCCGCGCGGCGCGGCCGCCCGGCAGGCGCGCGCGCCGCTGCAGCAGCAGGCAGGCGGCAGGCAGGCGGCAGGCAGGCGGCAGGCAGGCGGGCGGGCAGCCGCGCGGGCAGGAGGGCAGGAGGGCGGGCGCGGGCGTGTCGCCGCCGCGCGCGCGAGTTTCACGCGCCGGACCACGCGCGCGACGGTGACGTCATGCGCAGACGGAGCTCGCTCCCGCCGAAAAGGGGTTGCGCACACACCTCCGCGCTCTCTTTGTTTCGTGCTCCGAGAGAGACGCGTGCTGACGTGCCTGGCTGATTGTGGATGACCGACCGACCCTCCAGCCGTAAGCATGCGATGTGCTGCTGTGCTGTGCTGCAGCTGCAGCTGCAGCTGCTGCTTGCGGTGCACATGGGAGAGAAGGAGCTCGCCGCGTCAGCAGCAGTGCACCGTGCACAAGGGCAGGCATGCACACGGCCGGCAGCGGCTGCGGCTGCCGAAGGGGCAGTCTGAGCAGAGACGTGGTGTTATACGTTTACATGAAATGAAATCATCAGGCCGGAGGCTGCAGGAACCTGCGGTCGAGAGCGCGCAGCGAGGGAGAAAAGAACTCGAGCCCCTGCTCGATGTGGACCTCGAGCAGCGCGTCCGGCCCGCGAAGGAGCGGATCCAAGAGGATGTTCAGATGCACAAGGTCCAGAATCGGATAAAATGCCGCAAAGAGCGCCTTGCGCGAAGTGCCCGGGTAATCGAGCACGTGCACGACGAGAGCTCGGGCGAGCGAGCGCTTAAAGTAGTCGTCCACGCAACCTTCCAGCGACATCCACGGGTGGTGGACTGCAGCAGCGTTGCCGTGGCCGAACATCCACAGACCCATGTGGGAGCGATGAACGAAGCGGTCTTGATGGAACGCGGGCACGCGCACAACCTCTCCACGTCGCAGCAGGGCCGGCAGGTCTTGCGCAAAGCTCCCCACCTGATCATTGGTGACGCCATCCTCACCTGCCTGCGCAATCATTTGCAACAGCGTCTTTTGCTCCGTCGGCCTCTCGTTGGCCGCCTCGTCCCTCGCAAGGCCGAGAGGCTGGTCCTTGCCTTCGCCTTGATCTTGGCCGTTGCTTGGCGGATTTCGCCGATGCTCAAGCGCCACCGCAAACGCCTCCTCCGTATTGCGGAGCTCAGACACGGGGACACGAGGCGCACGTCGGCTCCGTTCCGATTCAACAAGTGGAGGGAGCTCAGTGCTTGCTGTTCCAGCGTCCTTGTAGTCCAACGCAAGTTGTGCCTCGCCCAACGCCAGCATTGGCAGAATCCGCATCAAATCGACACCTTTGACGTCGCCGTCTAAAATTTCGCGCGTTGATTTTCCCGCTGCAACCTCGGCTCGTGGGGACCGCTCGAACTCGAACGCCGATGGTTGAATGCGCCGCGGACGCTGCATATCGGCGCCCACGCGTTTCAGCAATTTCCGAAAGGCTTCTCGATTGATGGCGCTGGCAAAGTACTGCGGCCACTTTGGCGTCGGATTTGCAGGGAGGCCATGCAAAAACCCACAAGCCATAAACTCCTCTAATACAGTTGTCAAAAGGTCCCGCGATACATTTTGCAGCGGCGCGCAGAGTGCTTCAAAAGGTGCAGCGGATGCCCGCGTATGGTCCTGCCGCGCCAGCTGCACAAGGTGTAAAACAACAAGGTTGCGTAGGGCCCAAACTCGACCGTGTTGGTCGTTGGACGGAATATTGGCGCTCGCAATCTTGTACACATCGACTCTCTCTGGCGTGCCTTCGAGTGCAGCCCTCAACTTTTTCTGCGCCAATGCCGTCGAGGTTGCAGAAGGCTCTTCCTTGAGCACGGTGCGTGTGACGTCGCCCATGTCGAGACTCGAAATGTACGCCTCGAACGCCGTCCTGGTCAAATCCGGTGGCCATGGCTCAACGCGCTCGCGCCGACGCTTATGAGCGGCTCCAACAGGGCCTTCCAAAAGACTCGCGCTTCCAATGGGTCGCAAGGCAACGCTGTTTGCGCCGGCTCGGGACTTCTTGCGCCCTCCCTTGCGCTGACCCATGGCCCTCTTGCGCTTGCCTGAAGCCTTGGTCGACTTCGAGCTCGCGCCAGGCGGCCTATACACGGCCATACTAGCAAAAAGTGCCCAATTGACGGCGTGCCACATTTCATCCTCACTCGTCGTTTTCGCAGCGTGACGGCGCAAGGACCACCAGTACGCATCAACATCGGAGTTGCTCTGGAAATCGTACTCATTCTTCTTGAGCGCACCAGACATGCTTAGACTCCATGTGCTGCTCTGATCCTCGCGCCCAGCTTCTTCTTTGCGCACGAGAGAAAGTTCGCGCAGCACGCGCAGAGCGCCTGCCGGCCAGCATTCAAGCAGTTCCGGGCGACCTGCTTCCTTGATCGTGACGCCGCGGAGCGCGGCTTCCACAGCTTTTTCGCACGTTTCCGCGGTCCAAGTCGGGCCGTGACCCGCACTTGCAATCGGCCGCTTTACGATGCGGAGATAGAGCACCACGGGCATGGCTTCGAAAGCTGCGCGCATGTCAATTGGGGCCTCCACTGGGGCTTTGGCGCCGTACTTGTTACGACAGTACTTGAGCAATTCACCATGAAGGAGACGGGCACGAACCATGAGCCGCACGTCGAAAAAGTAGTTGAGGACCCGTGTGGCATCCCCGTGCTCGAGTTTTGAGGCTTGCAAAAGCCCCATGAGCAAGTCTTTATCAAAATCTCCGCCTTCTGGGAAATTTGTAATATTCAGTACCGCAAGCGGAACGTCCTCGGTCTTAAATCTGGAAAAGTTTCCGGACCTAAGCCTTGTCTGCGCAGCCAGTACGCGCGGGTCCAAGGCACCAGGTCCCCTAGGCCTGTTCATGACCTTGTTCCTCGACTGCGTCTTCCTCCTCCTTCTCTTGCTGCTGCCGCTGCCAAGCATCGTCGTGGGGGTTCGCTCTTCGAGCGCCTTTTGGGCAGCAGCATCAAGCCTCGCAAAGACGTCCTCGCCCGTCTCTCCGATGCCCATCTCGCGCACATATCGAGCGAGGTACGAGAGATTTGGAATACGGACGACTTGCGCAGCGGCCGCTGGCGCGTGTCGCGGCACATACTTGGCTCGATCCTGTGCGGCATCTTGCAGGACTTCTGGCCGAGGCACACGATCTGCGCGATATACAATCTCGACAACGCGAATAGTCTTGTCCTTGCGCACCTCTTGCCATTTTCCAGACTCGGTTTTCGCGCCGCTCCCTTGACGCGCAGGAGAAGCCACGGGCCTCGAACCTGCTGTCTTCTCCTCTGTTGCTGTTGGCTCCTCCGCCGGCGGCAGCGGTGGTGATGATGGAGGAGATGATGTTGTCGACAGGTCTTTGCCGTACAAATGCTGCAACTGCGAGATATCGCCATCGGTGCGCCATTCCAAAGTACAAAGCTCGGGCGTGGCCTCGGGCCCAGGAGCGCCCTTGCATCGCCCAACCAAGCGACGCACCGATTCAATGTCGCAGACGCCATCAAACATACCGTCCTCTTGCTCGTGAATCTCGTACATGAGGCGACGCATCGAAACGGCGCCCATGGCATTAATCGCATTAAAAATCACACGCATGCGAAAGGCCTGCCGATCAGTCCGCTGAATGGATTCAACATCCCGTAAGTAGCCTGCTGCCTTGAGCTTTTCGACGCGCGAATCTCGCTCCCGCGCGAGAAGGGATTTGCCGTACTTTTCCAGCTCGCTTTCGCCGGCCGAGATGAGCGCCACGGCGTTGTATTTGCCGAGCGCTCTGGACTGTGCCATCTTCAGAGGAAGCGACCGCGGTTTCTTTTTGCTTGGCCCATTCTTTTTGCTTGGCCTATTCTTTTTGCTTGGCCCACCAACGACTCGGTGAAGTGATCTTGCCAAGCTGCGAAACTCCATGCCCATAAGGTCTACCATCTCGGTGATGGAGATTCCGGATTCGCCTGCAGCCACCGCAGACTCAAATATTTGCTGCGTCACGGACACACCATGCACGGCGCCAGCCTGCGACATGCCGAGTGTACGCTGTGCAATGCGCGTACCTTCGTCCTTTTCTTCTTCCTGACTAGGTTCACCATCGTCATCATCCTTGGACGACGATGACGAGGAAGAAGAAGGCACGGGGCCCGCGCCGACGCCACCACCAGGCGCTTTGGCAATCAAGGGCGTTTTATGCAGAACGAGGATGCGACGCACCCCTGTGACCGCCTTGTTGCGCTTCGCCCGTCGTGCAACGCGCGCAAAAAAGTCTTGGTGCGTCGTCCGGTCCTGCGAGCTCATGAGCCGAATCGAAGCAAACCGGGTTTCCACGTACGATCGACCGGCCTTCCATTCTTGCTCAAGAAACGTCCAGAGTGTGCGCGACTTGATGCCAAGCAAGAAGATGACGTCACCGTAAGCAAGGTGACCGACTTTAAGATCACTGCACGCCGCTGCAAGAAGACGAATGACACGACGTGCGAGGCCACGCAGCTTTTCGGATGCCTTGATCGCGGAGCTCTCCTCCTTGAAGTCTGAGAGGTAAGCTTTGCTCGTGAAACGAGCGTGACGCAAACGATTGCGTGATCCGCCGTCGTTACGCTCAACCGTCTTTTCCACGAGCATGAGCTCCTCGAGGCCGTCAAACATGTAGTGCATGCGATTCCCCTTGGCTTTGTTCCCCTCTGCTGGCGCGCCGTCTTGGCTCGCTGCTGCTGCCGCGACTGCGGCAGTCGACATCTTCTTGGTCACCTCGCTCGTAGGCATGCCTTTGCCCAAGGTCGACGCGAGGGCCTCGAGCATTTGCAGGCCACCTGCGCCCGGAACGTCGGGAAATGGGATACGAAGCGCCTGCAGTCGAACACATTCGCTGGCCACCAGCGTGACCCGTTTCGCATCTGCGTCTTCTGGCAAGGGAGATCCGCGCTTAGCTTTGGCCTCAGGCGTGATGTTGAGCGTCTTTTTGGGCACACTCGTCAACGTGCGCCATACGGCGGCCTTGCGCGTCGCGGCCCAGGGCGCAAGGTCCGCTTTACTGGCCATGAACTGCCAGACCTTGGCGAGCGAGCACCCTCGCGCGCCCTGGAGCGCCACGAAGTCGACCACGCATGCCGCCACGCGCGGCAGCGACCCCGCCGCCGCGCGCGCGCGCCCGCGCCCGCGCCCGCGCTCGCCCTCGCCGTCGCCCGCCTCAGGTTTTTCCCGCGGCGTCTCCATCTCGCCTCGCCGCCCTCTCGCGCGCGTCCCCGCGCCGTGGAGCTCCGCGGCGGCTGGCGCCCGTCTGTCCACGCGCGCGCGCCGGAGACAGACACGCACGCACGCACGCACGCACGCACGCACGCCGCGCGCCCGCGCGTCTCGATCGCGCTCTGGCGCTCCTTCTCCAGCTCCTCGTCCTCGTCCTTCTGCTCCTCCTTCTCCTTCTTCTTCGTCACAAACGACGACGAAAACGCGGCCGCGCAGATCCCGTTTGAAAGCGACCGCGCGACCGCCCGCTCGCTCGCACGCGCGCAGGCACGCGCAGCGGCAGCGGCGGCGGCGGCGTCCGCTGCGGCGCGTCGCGGCGTCGAGGCCTCGGCGAGGCGGGCGGCGCGGGGAGAGGATAGATCGAGAGAGGCTGATGCTGTCGCTGGACCACCTGGAGAGCCCCTGGGCGCGCTCGCTGCGTATGCGCGGGCTGTGCGTGGGGCTCTTCGTAGGCGTGGGCGGCATGTACCTGGGGTTCGTCATGATCCTCGTCGCGCACCGCGCGTTCGGAGACAAGTCCTTTGTGGAGCGCGTGGAACACGCCACGGAAGCAGCGGAAGCAGCGGGCGCAACGGGCAGCGCAACACCAACCGCGCCAACCGCCAGCGACGAACCGGAGTGCATGGCACATCTCATCGACGTCGGGTTCTATGTTGTCCCGGAGTGGGGCGCGCCCGAATTCCTCGAAGTCTGGGTCCTGGTCGCTGTTCTCATCACCTTGCTTCGCTTCACGTTTAGCTCGGCGCTCACCAGCACAATTCTCCGACGTTGGTTCTTCCTCACGGGCGTTCTCTCCGTGTGCAGGGGCTTGGCGCGCGTACTTACGCTACGCCCGCCTACGACAAGCGTCACAGCCTGCGAGATTCAAGATCAACCAGACGTGAGTGTGTTCTGGGTGGCGCTCAGTTCCTATGCGCGTCAAGCCTCTAATTGCGTCGACGTTGTCTTTGCGCTGCACGTTGTGCACCTGACGCTTGCCTCCCTCGTCTGGCTATACTATGTTGAATCCGCGGGTCCACTTGGGGTGAGCGCCAATATTGTCCGTTTCGTTGTCATTCTCTACTGCTTTGCGGGATACATGCTCGTGTTATCAACACGCGCCCACTACACGGCCGACCTCTTCGTATGGTCATCCTTCACTGCGGCGATATGGGTCATGTACCATCATTGGGTGGTGCTGCTCCGACTCGACGCCCTTGGCATGATTGGGTCCGAGTTCCGCTACAGCCGCAAGAACATTTTAGCCGCTTTTGTGCTGTGGTTCGAGGCCGGTGCGGAGGATCTTTATTTTGCAAGCGCCTTTGAATCTCCCTCGCGGCAGCTCGGAGCCGAGGGGAGCCACCACCTTAGCTTGTATAGCTCTACCCCGCATCCTTCACAGTTGTCCTTGTCGGACGACCCTGAGTTTGACGAAGGCTTTGATGACGCTGGGCCCCACGTTGTCTTTGATAGCTCCAGCACGCAGGCCCAGGCAGGACTTTTGCCGTCGCCTAGCTCGGACAGCATGTCGCTGAAGGGTTATGAGTCCTTTGGCAAGCTCGGCCGCCCAGATCGATAGATAGCCAGCCAGCCAGCCAGCCAGCAGGTGGCCTTCTTTCTCTCTGTTCCTCTCTTTCTCCTTGGTTGCAAAAAGGAAACGTTGAAGCTTGCTCTCTGTACCATAATTCATAATCGATGCAGCGAGCTGAAAGCGTACATGCGCGTGACTCAGACGACCAAGGAGAAGTTTCCCCAACACACACAAAAAAGAGACACGGACACACGCAGAAAGAGAGAGGGATTTGTGGATAAAGACGACCGAATGGATGTATACATACAAGAAACTAAAGACAAAAACAACAACAACATGATTCGCGAACGCGCAAATTAGACAGACTGCCCCGTTGAGCATGCAACGTTTATAATAAGCTTGCCCCGCGTGTGCTTTGTTGCGAGCTTGTCTACCATAGCACGCATTCCACGGGGCGTAAACTCGAAGGGGGAGTCTGGATCAAGCACTGGGCGCAGCTTCCCGCTTTGGACAATTTTGGAAATGTAAATGAAATGGTCGTAGTTTGAGAGGTCAACGCCGTCCACATATGTATATCTTTTGCCTGCGAAGAACGATCGCATAGGAATGCCAACCATGTAGTTGAAGAACTCTACAGGTCCATCCACAGTATCAGGAACAATGGTGACAAAACGCCCACCACTGGGGTTCAAGACCATCTCACTGTGCTTCCATGCGCTATAGCCCACGCCAAAATCCAAAACGAGGTCAAAGTTGTACCCTCTGAGCTGTTCCCACCAGTTGCATTTGCTATAGTCAAGCACCTCATCGGCACCAAGGCTCTCCACCATTTCAACGTGCTTGGATGCCGTCGCGTACACTGTCGCTTTCTTGTACTTGGCCATTTGCACCGCGAGACTGCCAACGCCGCCCGAAGCGTTGAGAATAAGAACTTTCTCACCCTCTTTGAGATCGCCATACTTGTAAAGACACTGAAAAGCGAGCAAACCACACATGGGAAAGGCGGCTGCGTGCAAATGCGACATATTCTTGGGTTTGCGCACAAAGTGCATCTCGGGCGCCGAGACATACTCGGCCATTGCGCCGTCGGGAACGATGCCAATTACTGAATCTCCGGGCCGAAACTTCCAGCACCGCTCGCCGACGGCCTCCACAATCCCGCTCACTTCGGTTCCCAGGATGCGAGGCATCGCCCTCGATTTGACGCTCTTAAAGTCGCCTCGCACTTCGCGGAAATCTCGATACGAGACAGACGCTGCCATCACCTTGACGAGAACGTTATCGCTGTCTTTTTCAATAAACGCCCTCGGGAACCTTTGCTCGAGGTCCAACGCCTCTTGCGGCGGGCCCCACGCATCGTACACGACGGCCTTCATGGAGCCCAGCCCCTCCTTCTTTCCCTCCTTTCCCGCCCTCTTACCAATAGGAACACGAAGCGAAGACCTCGCCTAGACGCGACGTTGCGGGCCTCTGCGCCGCTTCTCGCGCCGCGGCGCTGGCCTCGTGTCCTTCCCTCGACCGGCGTCCAGCGAGCCAGCCAGCCAGCCAGCGACTTGCACGTCCGTCCGCACGCACGCCAGCGAGCCCGCGACAGACAACTCGGGCGCGTGGCCAAAACGCCGCCCTCGCGCGGGATGCTGTTTTGCAGGCCTCGCACACATGGACTCCGCGCCACCGATAAGGTGGCGCGCTCATATTACCCGCCTAAAAGTACCCGGCCGCAAGCAGGCAGAGGTTAAGGCGATACAGATTAACGACGTGTGCACGGGAGAAGCGAAGCGCAGTGAAAGCTCGACTTGCGGCGGGGTATAGCCGACTTGCGGCGGCGCAGAGCAAGTCCCAGGAAAGGTTCGGAAATGGAGCACTTGCCGGGCGTGTCCGAGGCGCGCAATCCATGATTCTTGTACCCGAGCGAGGAGGACGCGGCGATGGACGCTGCGAGCGCGCGCGCGCCAGGGCGCGGGCGCGAGCCCCCGGGCGCGGGCGCGGGCGGGGCCGGCGGCGCGGAGTACGGCGCGAGCCCTGCGCAGGCCGCAGCCCTGCACGCGCACGCGGAGGTCCCGGAGCAGACCCGGGGCGCGCTCGCGCCGGGCCCGACGGGAACCTCGACTTCTTCGACAACGACGACGACGACGACGACGACGCCGACGGCGAGGCCGACGACGAGGCCAGCGGGAGCTGAAGAAGCAGCGGCAGACACGAATGCGAGCGCAGGTGGCACAGCAGACAATGCTGGAAAGATCCAAGACCTAGATGAAAATGAGACTCCAGAGGCGAACATGAAGAAGAGTGGTATTGTAGCAATAGTAGACAAAGATGACGAGAAAGACCACGCGCTGGGAGTCATGCCGCGTCACGGAGACGAGAATGGCCTTGAGCGGCGGCAGGAACGAACAGCAACAGAATCAACAATGGTTGACATGGATGCCGAAGATGAGCCTTGTGTCGAGAGCGTGCCAACATCCAGCGATGCGGACACCGACCGACAAGGGCGGCGTTCCAGTGACGCAACCATCATGAGCGAGTCCGAAGAGGAAACGGAGGAAGACGTGCAAGCAACCGAGAAATTCTCCGTAGGCAAGGACAAGAAGTCTTACGTAGAACAAGGAGGAAGAACCGAAGGGACGTTAAGCGATCATGCGAGTGGAGACGGAGCGCAGGCTAACGGCGGTAGCGCCGTGGCCGATGGTTCGCGTCGCGGTAGCAAGTCGCGTTCGAATAGCGGAAGAAGCGCGGGAGCTCCCGCGGGACCAGCGGCAATAGAACTTCTGGACGCGGTCCTCGAGCAAGAAACGGCGGATGCTGATGCCGGCGCGGGATCGCCAGCGGCTCTCAAGCTCAACTCGCCTGCAATGTCACAATCAACATTGCGAGAGGTGGACATGGCGTCTGTTCGCACAAGCGAGTCGACCGCCACATTTGCATCCGGGTACAGCGAGTCAACGGAGGGCGAGCGAACGCCAACGGAATCGACAGTAAAGATCGGCTTTGAAACGGACTCGGCGATGATGAAGCTATTGAGTCGCGGGATTCGGATTTTTAACCTCAATCCCAAACGTGGAATTGAGTTTATTCAGGCCAACGATCTTGTGCACCGCGTTCCCAATGATGATGCAGGAAATGCGCGTCGTATTGCCATCTTCCTCCGGCACACCCGCGGTCTTAACAAGGAGCAAATCGGCAAAGTTCTAGGCGGGGAAAATCCGCAGCAAATTGCCATTCTCAAGTACTACTTTGTCCAGTTCGATCTATCCGAGTACGGTCCAACGGTGCGTGGTCTTGAGCGCGCGCTTCGGAGCGTTTTTGAATGTTTCAAGCCGCCGGGCGAGAGTCAGAAGATTGAGCGCATCGTTGAGACCTTTGCAGACAAATTCAACGAAGACAACAGAATGATCGGTGCTGAGCCAAATCCAGATGCAGAATTTCTCCCCACCACCACCTTTTTGCTCTCGTACTCGATCATTTTGCTCAATGTGGACTTGCACAACCCCAATAACCCTCGCAAGATGCTTCGTCGCGAATTCATCTCAAACCTGCGTGGTCTGGATGATGGTAAGGATCTTCCGCACGAAGCGTTGTCTGCGCTATACGATCGCATGTCGCGCCACCAGATGCGGCATAAGGTCGACCGCGACGAGGTGGCTGGCGACCTTTTCACGCATCCGGATAAGGCTGGTTGGCTGCAAAAGAAGGGACCTACGCGTCTCTCCAAGTGGCGTCCACGTTGGTTCATTCTGAGTGAAAGCACTCTCTGGTACTTTAAGCACAGCGAGGACGTCGATCCGCAGGGCTTTATTCCGCTTGAGAATGTTCTTATTCGTACCTGCTTTGACGTTCCCGCGCCTCGAGGCGCTGCGGCGGCACGATCGTCGGCGGCGGCGCCAAAGACAGGGGTTCCCCAAGCCACAGCCGCCACAGTCTCGACCACGGCGTCCACGCTGCCATCTTCTCCTATGCCGCCGCGACAGGTCGCGTCAGTCGGTGGAGCGACGGCGGCGGCAACAGCAGGGAAAGCCTCAGTAGCTGCAGCTGGAAACGCAAGCAAAACATCGGGCATTCTTCTATCTGCAACAACATCGGCCTCTTCTTCGACGTCTTCGTCTTCTTCTTCTTCTACTATGTCATCTTCCTCGAAAACGTGCTCCGCCTCACCAAAGCCTTTCGCCGAGAATGGAGAAAAGGCTTGCACGGGCGATGCCCATCCTCCGACTGCCGGCGTAGGGATTGGCGCTGGCGCTGCCTCCCTCTTTCCAAGCGGAAGTGGCGCCACGGGCCCAGCGTCCCGGCTGGCCAGACCCCTTTCCATGCCACTTTCGGCTGTCCCGCCCGATCTCATGTACTCTAGCGAGGACGAGGTCTCAACGCCAGGATCCGCGAAAACAAGCTCCGGGTCCGGGCGTCGACTCGTCTCGCGCAAGTCGGCGACAATGCGCTTCCTCCCGGGATCAAACCCGAACTCCCCGACAGCCGCTGCCGCCTCATCGGCCTCGAGGCAGACACGATCGCGCAACTTTTGGTTCGAAATGTACATGTGGGACGATCGCCTCAACGTCAAGAGCGCACGTCTCTCCAAGCGAACCGGCAACTTTGAGCTCGGTCAGCATCGAACCATTAAGCTCCGCGCCGACTCGCGCCAGGAGATGGAGCAGTGGGTTGAACTGCTGAATCGCAAGGGCCGATTCTCCCAGAGCCTGCAGGATCTGACCATGCGCGCAAGGTTTGAGCAACAACTTCACCCGCCGCGCTCTTTTGCCGGCACTCCGGGCCCCAAAACGCCCAACTCTCATGCTCACCGGAAAGGTATGCTCGCCGTTTCCTCGTCGCCATCTGTTCCGACGACGCCACCTATCGCCCCTCGGCTACGCTCGTCTCGTTCAAGCTTTTTCCGCGCCGTTTTTTCTTCTTCGCGGGCGTCCAGTGGAACGGACTCGAGACCATCGTCTCCAAACTGCATGTCTCAACCGGGAGACCTAGCTTCTTCCGAGGAGGATCTCCTTGCGGTCAATGAGCATATCAATCGCGCCTCCTCGGTCGCTTCTGCGCCCACTGTGTAAACGTTTTCGTCCTCATCGATCATTCTTTGCAAAGAACATTATTTTCTTTCCTACATTGCTTGTCTATTTGGTGCCCTGCGCCCGATGAAAGTATACGAATTTCCAAAAAACGTGGGTCTCGTCAATACGACGTCGGTCTTGCCGAGCTTGTGCTCGGTACGAGGTGGCCCTTGCATGATAGGTTTCTTCTACGATTTGCAAGCTCTGTGTTAGCCAAGGCGTAGCACGCACCGCCTCCAACACAACACGTGGGTTAGACTTCGCCAGAGTCGAAATGAATAACGCCCAATCCTCGAAATACAGCGCAACTTCCTCGGGCCGTCGCACAATTAGCCGCGTAGCCTGTGCACAATCCGCAAGGTATTGCGCCGCGTGCAGCCAGTTGCGCAAAAGTCGCGCAATCTGAACGCCGTGAAGCCACCCTACACTTGCGTCGTCGTGCATTGCAAAGACGGCTTTAAGCACAAGCTCGCTCTTTGTGCGCGTCCAGACATCTTGCACCCACGTGATGGCATCCAAGTCTAAAATACGGCCTGGTGCTGAAGGACATAGGATGCTGCGTCCCACTCGGGATCTCCGCATTGGTACCGAAGCCGATGCGGGTCGACGAGGCTGCTGATGCTCGGAGCTCTCGTGCAACGGCAAGGCAGACGGACTTGCTGCTCCGCTTTCAGGCTTTTGCTCCGCCTTGCGCCACGGAATCTGCAAGGCCATGGTAGCATGTACAAGCAGATCCCGCATTCTCCCTGGCGGCCCGCAGAGATGAAGAGATAGGAAAAAGAGTGTGGATTGTGCGCCTGATAGCGCAGGTCGCAACGCTTCCCGAGCAGCCACAAACGAAGACGACATTCGCTTTGACGTGACTGTACGAGAATGATGCACTTCGCGAATGCACTTGGCTGCGGCCTGCTCCGCCTCCGCCGAACACACTGCGAAAACGACAAATGTTCGAGGACCGGCCTCAATCTCGAACCGATACATATCAATCAAGGCGATATCCCTCGTATCGTCGGCGACGTCACGAGTGACCTCGTCCGATTTATCGACCGTCTCGTCAGACGATGCGCTGCAAGAGGGAGCCGCACCGGAGGCGAAGAGGTGGAGCCTAAACGAAGATGCTTCATCCACGATATGAACACGTTGGACCCATTTGTCAGATCCTCGTCGAATATGAGAAATCCGCACAGTGACGAAGGCGAGATGAATGAGTGCTCTTTGGATGATGCGAGTGGCTACCTGCTCCGCACACGACATCTTGCCTTCAGTGAGTGGCGACCCCACGCACACTACGTTTAAATTCCCGGTCCTGTGCATGTCAAGCGCGCGGTCGACGTACTTGTGGCACGAGCGCGGCGAGCCATCTTTTCGAGGTCGCATCAGGCAGTCCTCAAATTTGAATCGTGTCGACTGTCCCGATTCGTGTTTCACGACAAGTCGATCGTTTTCAACTAACTCTGCGTTCAATTGTTGAACACTCGCTCTCTTTGTCTCTGTTTGAATAACGACTTTGATAGGCCCACTTGGCGCGGGAGGTTTCGCGCGTGCCGTGGTTGTCGAGGTGAGAGCAGCGCTGTTCTCGCAAGAAACCTCTGTGCAGCTTAGCACGCCGTCCCGATGCAGTAGAACCGCCTTGCCATCTGCCTTCACGCAAACACTTTGCGCAGGAAGACAATCAAATTCGAGAGCCCATGGCCCATCGACGCACACGCTCTCGTTTCCAAGACGCAATGGTTCTCCCGTTGTGGGATCAAAAGTCACATTGTGCAGGGCGTAGACGACTGCAGAAACCCCTAAGCTTGTATCATGTGTTGAACTCACCGCAAAGGCCGACACATTGTTATCTTTGCAGAGGTCCGAAGTTCTTGGAAGCTTTTGCAAGCAGCCTGGCTCGAGAAAACTCATGAAGCTGTCCAGTACAAGATCTAACGTCCCAGCAAAAACATCGTAGACGCACAATTTCCCCGTGGCATGAGCAACCATAAGACGCCCGTCATTTAACGCGTGAATATCGATCGCAGTCCGAGCCAAGTCAGGAATGAGCACTCGTTCGTAAGATCGCAGCACTGGATTGTGACCTGGGAAAGCTTGATTGACACGGTCTCCAGGTAAAGTTTTCACCTCCATACGGGTGTCTGCTCGCGCGTCCAGAACAAAAATTTCCCCGCTTCGAGGGCTCACTGCCACCGCGCGCGGATTTTGAAGACGCGCAAGTAGAACACATGGAGGGAGTTTGCGCCGTACAAGGAGGAGTTGTCCGAAGGACTCGCCATGGTTATCTATGTCTGGCCCTTTGCAGACTACAAAGACTTCGTCATCACTAGAAGCATCCACTGCAACAGGCTTGCCAATATTTTGCGCCCACGAAACAAGTTGAATTCCAGTTCCGGAGGTGTTAGTGAGAGCTTCCCCTACTGCCTCTTGGCTTGCGCAGGCCCAAAAGACACGCTTCTTTCCGATGCATAAGGAAAGAGACGCTCGATCTTTGTCCTTTGTGGAATCTTTTTCTTCGTGCGTAGAGACGATGCGACAACATGGGTCGCGGGGCGTACAATACGCCTTGGTACCAAGCTCGCTCAGCCTGCGTAGACTTGTCTCCAATTCAGGAGCAGGACTCGTTTTGGGCACTTCGCTTTCGCGAGCGAGCGCAAGAATTTGCTCGCCGCGACTGCTTCGTCTCGATAAGCTTGACCTCAGGCTATTGCTGCTGCCGCTACGAGCACCAAGGCTTCTGCTCCTGCTTCTGCTTCTGTTTTTGCTTTTGCTTTCAACTCTGCTTCTACTCCTGCTCCTGCTCCTGCCCCTGCCTAGATTCCTGCTTTTGCTTTTACTTTTGCAGCTTGACAGATTCCGGCTCCTGCTACGTCCCTTTAGCTTGCTTGGCCTTCGAGGAGTGGGCGCGTGCGGTGAAGGCGCAGCGTCCATCTTTCTCAGACCGTAGACTCTTCCCCACGTCGCACCTCCCGGTTTACGTCTACACTTTACGACACGTCTCGAGGTTCTCCCTGCCTTCTTGGCGGTGCTCGGCGGTCCCATCCCTCTCCTTTCCTCTCTTCTCCTGTTGTCTCCCACTCTTGGATGTCCTTTCACGCGCGGGCGCCATGATGTTCTCGTCGGCGCGGTAGTACACACTTTTTTCTTACTTTTTTTTTGTGGCGAGTTCGAGTAAAACGGGTGTGTACTTTTGAACGTTGACGCAGTATCGGCCGCTACCAGTCAGAGAGAGAGGGGGTGGGGGTGAGGAAGAAGTTGTCAACGGCGATGGCATAAGCACAGCGCAAAGGCAAGTCGGCGAATCTGACTCATAGCATCGCAAGCATCAACCGAGGCGCGGAGGAGAGACGACGAGCGCATTTGTTGGCAAGCATGTCGCCGAAAACCACGCGCGCGGCGAGGCCGTTCCCGTGCACGGATGCGGAGCGGCCGCTCACGTCAAGGCCCTTTTGCGGCTTGCTCGTGCCGCCTGATGTTTTCGCCAAATCTGTGATGAACCCGGACCTCTTTGGCGAGCGGCAAGTCGCAACTCGCGACCCAACGCGTTGGCCGTGCTGGCTGTGCGAAACGAAGAACAAAACGGGCACGTACGAGTGCACACGCTGCGGCAGATCGCGCGTGCCAGATTGGCTCGAGCTTGCGTCAGGCGATACGATCGCCATGGGTAATTTGGTCAAGCTCTGGCGCAACAAGCAACTCTTCGTTGCTATTGTGACACGCATTGACTACCTACACAAGACGCTTATGTTGCATGCTGTCAAGCTAAAGCGCAGCGAGACAGACGAGGAAACAAAGATCAGTGATAGTACGGCAATCCCAAGCCAAGCGATTGGTACCCCTCAGGTGCTTTCGGTGCCCTGCAACGAGGTTGAGGCCGGCAAAGTCACTCTTGTCTGGGGCGCCAACAGGAATGATGATGACGACCTTCCTCTTGCACTGACCATGTGCGAGTATCTCTTGTGCGGAGAATGCGGCAGTAAGTTTGACTATCTTTTCCTTTCTTCTCTTCGTCGTTTCCCTTATGGCAAATTCTTGTAATGACGGAAATGCCCTGAGACTTGATGCAAGAGGATGTGATGAGGGTGCTGACGATGACGTAACAACGCGCAATATCCGCTCGCGGAAATACAGACGTGAGTAAGCTCGACAATGGCCGAGCAGCTCTTGACTCGGACGCTGTTCGGGAAGACAAGCGGGGTCGGCTTCGTATGCTTCGCGAAGAGGTCGCGCAGCTTGACAATCAGGCTCGCTATCTCGGCCGCAAGTGGCGTGAAACCAAAACAGGCTATGACGCTCTGGCGGCGTGCAACGAAGAGCTCGCCGCAAAAAAATCTGCCGTCGAGGCTCTTTCCAGCGAACTTGCCCCCTTGCAGCTATGGTGCACCTTTTGCGGCTGGGAGTGGCCGGCCTCGCGTCCCTTTGCAATATGAAGACTCGGCAACTGGCGCCTCCAAAGTCTTTACACGATCTCGGATATGTCCGCCCCGCCGAGACCCATACTACTACTTGAACGTACCTCGTGGCAGGAGGCAGATCGCGAATGAACGAACAGAAGCGAGGGACGGAAAACACGGGTTGGTTGGCGCACTCCGCGCTTCCACGGCTGGCCTCCACGGCTGGCCTCCCGGCGACGTGCGACGCAAGGCTGCGTCTGCGCGCAAGAGAGCAGCTTCGGAAGTCCGAATCGGGGAGGCAGCGGCCATGCCGCTCTTTGAGAGCGCGCAGGGCCAACCCCTAGCCGGGCTCAAGACCGTGGAGACGGAGCTGTCGCCTGTGTGGACGATGAACTTTGCTGCTTCTTGCGACGACGTAGCCGACGCCTTCATGGACACCACGGACGACCGCACGCCGCTCGTGCACCCCGTCTTCATGCCGGCTTGCGTGGAGGTCGTCAGCGCCTTTGCGAGTCTCTATGCCGCCGGAGTGACCAAGGAGGAGATCACCAAGCACACTTTTCTTCATCATTTTTGCGACACCACCTTTAAGAGACCCATGCTCGCAAGCGGCCAAGTGCGCACCGAGACTGCCCTCGTACGCGTCGAGCAAAAACGCAAGGGTGTCTTTACCGGTACCAAATTCTCGCATTATGACGCAGACAATATTCTCATCAGTACAGGGTATTTTGGAGGTGTCGTGGACGGTTTACAGGGCGCTGATGCTGCCAAAGCAACGACTGTCGCCGAGGTACCAGGACGCATCGATTTCCCGCCCGCCGACGCGTTCGATGAGACCGAAATCATTGATATTCCGCCAACTGCAGCCCACATCTTTGATGCCTGCATTCGCAACCCGCGCAAGCTCAAATCTAAAAACTCCGATATCAACGTGCACACAAGCATTGGCTTTGCCAAGAAGGCTGGTCTTCAGGCGCGCACCATGAATGGTCTTGGCGTGCTGGGCCGGGTCGTGAGCCTTCTCCTCAAGACGCGTTGCAATGATGACCCAACACTATTGAGGCGTATGTGCTGCACCTTTTCCTCGCCTCTTTTCCTGCGCAAAGAGGTGGTGCCTCTTCTTGTAAGGATTGCTGATCGTGTGACCAAGGAACACGGTCGCGTCATTTTCTTTCAAGTCTTTATCAAGTCCAACATGCAGAAGATTCTCAGCAATGGGGCGCTCATTCTCCGGGGAAATGAAAGCCGGCTATGATAATAAAAACCAGTGAAGTTTCTAATTATAACAAAAAAAGGCTTGGAGCTGAGACTCGAAGAGCTCGAGAAGCAAATTCCTTTCCGCAAGAAATGATTCTCATCACAAGGGGTAAAACTAATTTTGCATTATCCATCGCATCGAATCTGCTGACGCAGGTTTCTTACTTGTGCCGCGTCGTAAGCATGAGACATTCGTCGTTCTGACCATTAACGTCATTGACAAAGATGAGGACCTGACGCGAAGTGCACTCGTGTACCGCTGCGAACCACAAACGAATGTATGCCTTCGACTTTGGCGGGATCTCGAGCTGAGGGTCCTTTGCTCGCGCGTAAGCTGGATCACTCGTTCGGATGTGAAAGATCCGAGGCTCGCTCCATGGATTAACATAGGCAATTTTCTTGTGCGAGGCGTGATGCAAAGGCAAGTCCACATCAAAGGTTTTGGACACGTCAGGAAGCGCGGCAGACGCCTTGACGAGCCAGGCGCTTACGAGCTCGCCCGAGTCTAGATCCACCATGTGTACACGAACCTCACGCGTGCGACCATGCGGCGTCTCAACAAGAGGCTGGTGCACGAGCTCAATGCGGTTGAAGGCACCTGCAACGAGCTGAAAGGGATCAGCTGGATGCAGTCGTGTCTCACCGGGATTGGACGTAAAGCACTGCACGCGACGTGAGAAATGGTCGCCTTTGACGATAAGCTCACTGCTCGACGACTGACCCACCACACCATGAAAGTTGACGCGGAGCATAGGTTGGACGGAGACATGCCACACCGCTTCCACTCTTGCATGGAAGGCGTCTTTGTAGAGAACCACAAAAAAGTCGCTGCCCGATTCACTTTCGCGGTGCTTGATCGATACCGCATTGTCCTTCCATTGCACAGCAACGTCTGGGTTGCCGCAGTACACGAATCGCTCACTGTCTACAGCCCCGGTGCACAGGCGCACATGGGCTTTTGCGAATTCTCCTGAGCCAGCATGGAGTTCGATCGATCGATGAACAACAAACGGGCGAGGCTTGATGTGCACTTGAACTTCGAGAATTGCACTGGCGTGCCGCATGCTGATGAAACGCACAAGAATTGTCCTTTCACGAATGCTGCCTCGCTGATCGCGACCTGGTTGCCCAGATGCAAAGCTCACAAAAGAAAAGGGCACCGCCACGGCCTCGCCACCCGCGAGACTTAACTCCAAAGAGTCTGTTGTGATCATTTCGCTTTCCACTGGGTAAAACTTTTCGGGTTTGTGCGCTGCAGGCACAGACTCCCGATAGTACCGCCACTCCACGCCATCTGTCAAGCATCGAAGCTCCGGATCCTCGTACTTGATCTGGATCGCCTCCTCGTGGGGAAATGGGTTGGCAAGTTCGATCTCAAAGTAGCTTGCGCTCGCATAGCATGGGTGCAAGGTTACTTCCCTGGTCATGTTCGTGCGAAGTAGGCTCCCTACAACGTCACGCTTGTGGCCTTCGCGGAAGCGCCTCACAAGCTGTAGCTCGGATGCTTGGCGAGCAAAAGCATCACCAAGATCCTCGTCCTCAAGTCCTAGATCGTTGTACATGCCGGATTTGCTTGAGCGGATCATCCGTGCCTCGCGAAGTTTCTCAATCCTACTCTGCTGACGGCTGCTAAACGCATCACGGACAATGTTGCGGCCCTTTTCACCGCCCTGCTCGAGGATCGAAAACCCGAGATCAACAACGAGGCGTCGCATTTGTGACACGCTTACCTTGCCGAGCCCCTGCCGGTCAAGAGACTGTAGCATATCGGCGACATTGAGTCCCTTGTCGTATGCCTTGCTCACTGCTTTGACAAGCTTTTCACGGACGCTGTCCTTTCCAATCCGCTCATACTCGACGCGGCCGTCATCGGTGACGAGGTCGCCCAGGTCTTGAGGCGACATCTCCTCGTCGCCGTCCCATCCACATTCTTCGACAATGCGATTGAATCGAGAAAGAGAAATCGTTCCGTTGTCTTTCCGGTCATGCTTGCGACACCTTCTTTTGTCGCGCTCTGCGTTGGCCTTCAAAAAGCCTTCCACCGATGCCTCGTCTTCGTCCTTGTCATCGTCATTGTTCTCACCCCGTGCGCGGCCCGCAGCGTCGAGCGCATCAGCGATAAATTCGCGCAAGGATGCTACAGAGATGGTGTCGTTGTCCTTTTCATCAAAGTGTTGCAGAACACTTTCGAGATGTTCGGGGCGCAATGCGTCATAGCCCAGTGCGCGGAGGCTTTTGGCAACTTGAGGTGCTGGAACATGCGTGGACACCTCCGGGTCCTGCAAGAATGAGAACACGCGCTTCACGTGAGCGCGGCCCTTAGCTTGTACAAGCTCACGAAGATGACCCAGCGCTGCCGAAGCAGTCTCACTCATCTTTGCTGACGAGTCTTGCTTTGCGCTTGGGCCTGCGTCTGCGTCATCTTGGAGAAGAAAGGCAATAAACTCCACGGTGCTGAGATTGCCGTCATCATCGAGATCCAAGGTTGCATAAAATGCGTCAAGCTCAGTGGTGGAAAACTTGCAGCCGATGCTCTCGAGCCCTTGAGCACACTCCTCCCTAGAAATGAGACCGTTCCCATCCTTGTCGAAATGTGCAAAGGTGTCGCGAATATTGACGCCACGTGTCTTGGCCTTTAGCACAATGTCTCGCACCTTGTCGATGAGTCCTACGCTCGAGTCCGGGCGAGGGCTTGCTGACGCCGGTGCGCGCAAGAATCCGATAAATTCATCGAGTTCGAGCTCACCGCTGCCGTCAACGTCGACTTTGGCAATCAATTCTTGGATTTCTTGTGCGGGCGCATCAACGCCAATCTCGCGTAGACCCTCGCGACATTCCGCCGGAGATATGCGCCCATTGCCGTCTTTATCGAAGTGTGCAAAAACCTCGCGCACGTGCACGCCTCTACGCTCGGATTCAAGCACAATGGATCGAACCTTGTCCAAAAGAGTTTGCTCTGAAGCAGGAGTAGCAGCAGGAGAAGTAGCAGAACCATTCGAACCTTTGGTGGCGTCTTTGATGCCCTCACGAGCGACGTCGTGCAGAGCACTCGGGGCACTCGGGGTTCTAGCCTCTGCAAGTGCAACAAAGTCCGTAAGTAAAAGGCCAGTTCCATCGCCATAACGTTTCAGTAGCAAGTCGATATCGGTCTTTGACGTCTGGTGAAAATCGAGGCGCTCAAGACCGCGCTTGAGCTCACGCGCCTGGATACGTCCATCCCCGTTGGCATCAAAGTGATGCTGAAAGGCTTCCTTGTAACTCACGCCGCTTGATGCGCGTGCTTTGCGTAGAACGCGGCGCAACTTGGATTCAAGGTCGCCCACGTGGCTGCCGATAAGATGTTTCAAGAAGCGTTCGTAATTAACGCGCGTCCCAGCCTCTTGAAAACGCTTGCAAAGCAAGTCGAGCTCCGCATCTGGCACCTTGCTCTCGCTTAAAAACTTGCGCAAGATGTCGCCAAAAGTTACCTCTGGAACGCAACCCGAGTGATCGACATCTGCGTTGTTGAAAAGGTGGTAAGTGTCCGGATGACAGAGGGGCTCACAGGCTCGCAAGGTTGCCCAGACGCGGCTCGTGTCCCTCGCAGCGGTCTCATCGATGCGAAGATAGGAATGTAGAGCGGAAAGCTGAACAAGTCCCGCGTTGCCACGGTCCAAAGTTCTGGCAAGCCGCCTTAGTTCCCTTTCCGAAAGAGCCCAATCAGATTCCAAGACTGCGCCATTGGCAATCTGCAGGTGAGCCTCGTCCTTGCGACGCATGCGGCGATGCGAAGTCGACTGCGCAGCGCGCAACAGGCCTTCGAGCTGGGCATTTGTTTGAGCGAGGGGTCGTGCAATCACCCGATGTCGTGGCCCACTCCCATCGAGCGCATCCTCGCCGCGCTGTTGACCAAGAGAAACATCCTCGCAACCACGACCGCTGTCGCTGCCGTAGCCTCCAAAGGCTCTATCCATATGCCAGCGCGCATCTGCGATCGACGTGGACCCTGCATTGGCGCTGCTGGAGGCCCGCGGAGGTCGACCTCGGCCTCGTAGCCCATGATTCGTGACCACGAGTTGCACCTTGCCACGAAGATTACCACGCGCCGCGCCACCCTCGAATAGCTCGATTTCTTGCACACCCGAGGCGCTCGAGGTGTCACTGGGAGCGATTACATCGAATTCTCGCGCGATCTTGGTCGATCGTTCGCCCTGGCGCATAATGTCGGCCAGTCGCACAGCAACGAAACCGAGGCTCAAGAGCGAGTCCCCGTCCCACACCTGCACATGGAGCGTACTTTGCTTAAGGTACTCGGCGAAACGTTTCGGCTCTGCTTCATCCACAAGGGAGCAGTCGACGAGGTAGCGCAGCGCCTGACTCGGCGAGTTGCGATGCTTGCCGTCACGATCACCGCGCATCAAAATGTATGGCTTTGACAGTCCAGCGGCCGCTGCATCTTCACTATTTCGCGTCTCGGGCGCGCGGAGACTCATGCGCTCCGTACGAGTGGGAAGCGCGTTGTAAAATTGAAAGGTGAAAAAGACGCTTCGCGGGCGTGCGACTTGAAAGGCGCCCAAAGCGTGGCGGTAGGCCGCAAATTGAAAGGTAATTTCGCTCGCCTGGAGGCGGTCGCGGAGCTCAATGTCGATGTTCGGTTCGGTCTGGGACGGCGCCACGACGGTGCGCAGACTGTCAAGCACCCCCATTCGATTCAGCACCGTGCGAGAGGCGCGCGAGAGCTCCATCGGCTTGTTCGCTCCCTTGTTATGGTGATCGAGAGGAACTTGCGCAAAGGTCGTGTACGACTGCGTGTTGCCCACAGTCGCGGGCACATTCTCGTCGTGAATACGGAGGTTCAAGGTGCGCGTAAGAATGGAGCTGTCCACCTGAGCTGCGAGTGGCGCACGGCCAGCAGCAGCAACTTGGCTGAGTCTGGAGGCCGCTCGTCCCCGGCGAAGGCTCCTCTCATGAGCCGCACTTGCGCTTCGTCGGCCGCGGCGATCGCGATCTCGTCCTCGCCCGCGGTGACGTTTCTCTCTTCGGCCACGAGGCGAACTCCACTCTTCGTCGGACCCGTCGTCATCATCAGAGCTTCTCAAGCTCGAATGCATCGAGGACGCTGATCCAGTGGAAGAATCGTCAGAACGGTCGCGAGGGCTGCTCGACCGACGACGGCCTCTCGAGGACGCGCTGCTATTTGCGCTCGAGTGCGATGCGTCGTCAGACTCGTCATCGGATTCGTCGAGCCAATTGTTCTCACGGTGTCCGCGCCTCGGCGAGCTTTTTGAGATTCCTTCATTGTGTTGGATACGAATCTTTTCTGCCTTGCGTCCAAGATCAATGCCAAGAATTGGCACAATTGAGTCTGGACGCGTTGGAAGAAAGAGTCCATCGTCCGTGAAAGGGCACTGGAGATCAGAGCGAAGTGGTATCTGAAGCGGACACCGGGTTGATGCATCCTTTGCGCGGATATTTGCGAGCACGAGGTTTGGGCCTGCATCATCGGCCCCAAATGGTAGCCAGACACCGCACCCCACTACAATAGGACCCGGCGCATCTTTACGTCTCTCGGGATAGAACTCGAGCTGAAAAGCGATTGCAACTTGAGCATCCTTTGGGAAATTGCGCAGTCGAACGGACTGGCTGTGGCAAAGCACCCGGTCATAGTCGGGGTGGCCTCCGTAGTCAACATCCTTGAGCGGAATCTGGGTCCACCCATTTCGATCAATGACCGCCCTGCCGTTGTGAGGCGCAACCTTGAGAATGAGACGAGATTTTTCTTCTTCATCATCTCGACGATTATTGCGCCGACCGTGTCGAGATCCATGCCTCGGTCCATGACGATAGTCTTCCTCGGTGTCAGCCTCGTCTTCTACGTCGTTGTGCTTGCGTTTGTCCTTGACCATGCTGTCCCCGCGAAGTCGAAGGTACTCTTCAGCCTGCTCTTCCCATTGGGCGGGGAGCAGAATGGCAACGCTGTTGATGAATAGATCCATTTCGGAGGCAAACTTGATGCTGGTTGATACCTTGGCTGGAAATATTCCGTCGCGCAATCCTGCGAGTGGCTGTCCAGGACCAATGAGCTCATTAAGTCGCACAAGGTGCGAGAGCTTGGCGATTTGTGGATCTGCTGAGCATGAATAATTGAGCGCGCATCCAGCGAGCGGCTGAAGGGCATCTTCGTGTCGACTTTCGTTGTCCTCGATAAAGAGCAGGGCGCGAGGACTGCCCGAATACATTTTCACCTTTTGCTTGAGGGAAGAAGATTTTGCGTCGGTTCTTGCAAGTCTAGACGTTGCAGCGAAAAGCGGCAGGCTTGTCCATCCGCAGCCATATTGCCCCAGTATTTCAGCCCCGGACGAGCTTTTTTCCACAACGACAACCTCGACCACCGCGAGACATGCTGGATCAGCGATACGTGTGCAGAGAGCGACTTGAAAGTTCGAAAGATCGAGTCTGCTTGCTCGTTTGCTCGACATTGACTGCGCCGCAGCAAGCGGGCTGACCCACGTGTTACCAAAGAAACTCTGCGAGGTCGTGTGAAAGAGTGACACATGCACGCAGAACTCGAGCTTCGTCTTGGCGGCGCCTTTACGCTCCTTAAGAAAGGCGGCGGGAAGTTTGAAGCCATCGACGCGTCCAAAGCTAAGGCGCATGCCCGTCTTGTTTTTGACACGCCGAACGCCTTGCGCGAGCAAGGGGACCACGAGGCCATTTTGGCGGGCTTTGGCCCATTTGTCAACTCGTGATGCCGACGAAGCTGCCGAAGTTTTCGAAGGACGCTTGCGCACTGGCGAAGAAGACATTAGGGGCTCCAATCACTTCTCCTGCGTGAACGACGCGACCCGCTTGAGCCCCTATGCGCGGTGTCGCTTTGTTGATTTGTCTCGTCCCTTGTCTTCTTCTCCTTGTGCTCGCTTGTCTTGCAGCAAGCAAGACTCTGGCGTCCGGTGGGCTGCAGAGCAACCGCTTTGCTCTTAGTGCGAGCAGATCAGACAGAGTCTGCCTCGCGTCGCGTGCAGAGTGGGCTTGGCTAGACTTGGCTTGGCTTACTCACCATGTTGCCACAGCACGAGACGGAAAAATGTGCAAAAGTACCGTTAGGCCTTTGATTAGGCCTTTTTATTTCTCTCTCTTTTTCTTCCCCTCTCTCATTCTGCACGATGAAGGATTTTGGGACTTTCAGTGCAGTCGAAGCAGATCGAGATGTCAGGGCATCTTATGATAGTTGCAAGCAATGGTTCGTAGAGGTTTACTTTATTTGATCGTATCTGTATTTTTTGTCTTTGACGGCAATCATACATACACCTGGACGGGGGAAGGACCAACAGTCCGAAAAGTCGTTGTTACCAATGTCACGTCATCATTGTGATGTCTATCTATGCATGCATGATCGCGCCAAGGCGAGCACGAACGAACGCAGCAATTTTCCTTCGCCGAAGTCTCCATCCAATCGATGCCAATAAAAAAAACTAGGATCCAGACACATCGGACTCCAGACTCTAGGCTAGTCATTCACTTCCTCCATCGCGCCAGACACGGAGCTCAGCGCGAGCCCTCCTCCATCCGCCTCGGACCCAGCGCGGCGTCGACGCCAGGCCGCTCGCGTGAACATGCAGTGACCTCGGGCCTCAGGCTCCTGCAAGTTCAAGTTGGGCCAGCCAGTTGCGGCCCCTTATTGGTCAAAAACCTTTTTTCCCGCGGCAGACCCCGAGCGCGCAGAGCCCGGTCCCGGCAGCGCGAGCGAGCGAGCGACGGACGCCGGTCCGCGCGCGCGCCCCGAGGCGGCCGAGCCGCGGCCGGTGCTGCGCGCGGCCGGTGCCTGCGCGCGGGCGGCCGGCATCGCGGCGGGCGAGCTCGGAGGCGCGGATCGGCGTCGCCATCCATGCTCGCGGGCAGCGCCGCCGCCGCCGCGCACGCGACGCTCGCGCGCGACAACGCGCTCGAGGACGCGGCCGCGGCGCGCGAGCCGCCCGCGGCCTTCCCCTCGGCGGCGGCCGTGCGGCCCGGCGCAGAAGGCGGCGGCCTCGCGGCGGTCGGGGCAGACGGGCTCGACGAGGGCGCCGCCGACGACGGCGACCACGCTCCCGAGACCCCGTGGGCCTTCGCGGCGCGCGGGGACCTTGGCGTGGAGGAAGATGTCCGGCTGCTGTACAATGGCCGCGAGAAGACCGCCATGGACGGCGCCGTGCTCGAAATGCAGCGCGCCCGCACGGTGCTGGGGCTGGACCCACAAGCCGCGCTCTCGCACGAGCAGGCGTTCATGGCGTGTCTTCCTCCGCAGCTCGTGGAGGAAATGCTGCAATGGCTCCTTGCGGGCGAGGCGTTCAGGGTTGGAGCTGCAGAATTCGTAAACTACCTGCGGGTGGAATGCATCTTGCGCTACAGTGGCGCGCCCATCGATTTCGTGGAGCGGGCGGGCTTCGCCAATGTGACGCAGCTCCAGGCGTACCGGAACATCAGCTCTCGCATTCGCGCCATCAAATGCCCAGTGGAGGCCATGGAGAGCATGCAGGAAGCCGCGCGGATGCATTGGCGCGGGACCTTTGTGCATGAGGAAACCTCGGATGTCGACCATGATGCCACTGATGGTCTCTATATTTTTGCCAGCAACGCCACGGGTATCGTCCTCGACGCCACGCTTACAACGTCTGGCTCTGGGCTGTCGACGCAGGTCATTGTCGACACTGCGTCGAGACTGGGCGCCGCTACTTCGAGCATGACGATGGCAGTTCAAGGAGAGAATGTCGAACTCTTGCAGGCCGCGAGATTCTCAAATCGACTCTTGCTAGGCAGCAGCTACGATGTGAGCTGGCTCAGCGTCGTGCCGTGGTCACCCAAATTCCCTGTCCAGGAAGGAGAAGTTTCGCCGGAGACACCTTTTAAGAGCGACCAACTCACCATGTCTCGACGAGGCAGACGTACATGTGTGGTGGCCAAAAATGAGGCAATGCAAATGTTTGCGAGCTGGGTGCGGCATGGCGACAGCGCTGAGGGTCGCGTTTCACGCTATGAGACCAGTAAAAGCGACTGGGGGGATCAAACCTGGGTGCTGGAGACTGCAGGCAGCAGCGTGGACGCTTCGAGTCCGGGATGCGTGAAGCGCGACGAGCATGCAAGCCAGGTATTTGTCGGGACAGCCGCGGAAGACGTCTGCTTCCACGAGATGGATTTACGCATTTACAAATTGACTCAACGTTCCTTGACGCAAGACTGGTTTCTCGCGCGCCTGTTTCGGTTCACGCCTGCGATTGTCCATTTCCTTGCAGAAAGCGAGCACGATTCCTGGGTTGGCGACGACGAAGTTTACGATAAGCTCATGTTGGCAAGGGCAGCGCTTGGTCTCGCCAATGTCAGCGATCATGCTGGGCGCGCGACGAAGAAAAGGCGTAAAGAGGGCCTCGACGGAATCGAGAGGCAGAACGCTTTCTTGCAAACCGTCGTGCCCCGTTGGTTTTCGTCATCGATCGACCAGGAATGCTCGGGCAGCGACCTGCTGCCTGTGCTCAACCTGGGGAGTTTATCTTCAGTGCAGATCGTTTCTGCGCAACGCTACGGTTTAGTTGTGTGTCGCGACCAGCCGTCTTTGGCAACGTCTCCGGACGGCGTTGTGGCGCTCCGCAATGACAACGGGACCTTTCTTGCCACTCTCGTGGTCGATGCCTCTGCACCTCTTGGCGAGGATGCAGGTGAGGGCGCGCTGGACGTGATCGAGTGCGAATGTGGAACGCCTTCGTTCCGCGAGGTCGTAGAGGATTCCGGAGTCCGCGCTCGTCTTGTGCATGATGCGACCGTGCTCGGGGTCGACTACGCCTTGCTCGCACGGGCTTCGTCATACGGAGAGGGCCAGGGCGTCGGCGCCTCGACAATCTCAGTCGCGCCCGATGTCTCTGGATTGGAGAACCGGCGGCTGGCTTGGGTACTTGTCCGTGTCCCTGAGACGCAACGTGCCGCGTGGAAGGGCTATTTCAGAGAGTTGCAAGTGCGCTTCATGCGTTTCACCACCGAGGCCGAGCCTCGGATGCCCAGAGTGGCGCAGGATGGGAACGCCGTATACGGAAATGCAGTGGAGCTCCGGACAGTGAACCTTTGGCTTCGTCTCTCGAAGCTTTACGAATCGGATGTCCTCGAGCATGGCACGCCTCCAGCCTGTAAGAGGTTCCTTCCCCTTGTCGCCAACGTTTGGAATCGCAGTCGAAGTAACATGGATACTCTTTTGCAGTGCACACGTCGACACGAACCTGCAGAGGCGACCGTGTGGGAGCGTCTCTTAAGTCTGACCTTTTACAATGCATTTCGTCTGCACGAGCTCGCGTTGAGTCCCGACGGTTCTGCAGTACTTTTATACGATGACAGGATTCCCGCCACGACTCGATTTCGCGACTTTATGCTGTCGCTAAAGAACGAGCTGCACACCGAGCCATTCAAACGCTTCTTCCCGCTTGCAGGACCCGCGTCGATGAAACCAAAGGCGGTGAGACGTAAAACGGGCAAATATAATGCTCTTCGGCACGCAAATACAGACGAACAGACGGTCCAGCATCGTCTAAATGGGGACCCCTCTCATGTGCAAACAGTGATCAACAATCAAAAGGTCAAGGATGGCCGACGATGTGCGCGTCTCACATGCGTCGTGTGCTGCGCAAGCTGTGAAAAGGGGGTGGCTCACAAGTCTCGTTTGGGTCGAAAAACACGCTTTCAGTGTTTTGCGTGCAAGGTGGCGCTCTGTCCCGGGAGCTGCTGGGAGCTCTGGCACAGTATGCGAGAGATCCCGTTGCCCAAGTGCCTCTCTGAAGGATGAGGCTCAGATAACGTCTGCTGAAAGAGGGAGAGAAATTGTCTTTTTCAGTACCTGCGCCACTTTGTGGTTTGTTCTTTTTGGAACAACTTGAAGAATTGAAGAAGATGTATGAATAAGCCGATGAGTAGATTCTCTGCTTTGATTACAAAAAGAAAGAAACGAGAAAGTTACTTGTCCTTGGCAAGACCTAGCACTTCAACAATAGCGTGGAAAAGGGATGAAAGCAAAGGCAGGGCAGAACGCTCCGAGGCGATGCTTCCCCGACTGGTATTTGGCTGGAGAATCTGGATGATCTCTTCCTTGGTGACGGTGCCACTGAGATCGTGGTCCATGACATCGAAGACGAGGTCCATGATAGCCGAGGAGAGCAGCGCCTTCTCCTCGCAGGCGACTGCTCGTACGCACACCTCAAAGGCCCGCCGAGTGAGTCCTTCTTTTTCGTTCTTGAGGTCGAGCACAAGATTCATGGCCAGGTCAAGGTCGTCGAGCCTTGAGGTGAAGCGCGAAAAGTGCATAAAGTCCTCCTTTGAGATTCCTTGTTTTTCAAGATCCGCGCGTGACATCTTTGCTTCCTCTGCTTCAAGCTTGGCGGCAAAAGCCTCGCATGCGGGCACGGTTTCCACCGATGCATGCGCAGCAGCAAGAAATCGAACAAAGGAAGAGGGTCGCAAAAAACCCTCAAGGTTTCTCTCAAAGATCTCAAACTTGAAAACGGCAATGCAATCATGCAGCGAGTCAACGAAGGCCGCAAACTCGTCAAAGGTGATTTCGTGGCCGCCCGCAAAGAGTTTGCTTTGCATGAAGCTGTGCTTTCCACCTTCAACATCTTCGTCGTCTTCTCGGGAGCCAGCCTGACGCTGGGCAAAGTTGTTCTTGTCTGCGGACTGACGGCAGATCCAGTGCATTGCCTGCAGGAATTCGAGCTTGTCGAGCTTGCCATTTCCAGACTTGTCCATGAGGCGGAAAATGAGATGAAGATGTCCTCGTGGAAGATCGATGAGCGACATGAAGAGGAGGTATTCGCGGAAGGAGATGAGTCCGTCGCCGTCGGCGTCGACAAGCTGCACAAAGGGATCATGCCGCCAAAACTCTGCGTTGGTCGTGCCCAGTTCCTTGAGCACCTCGAGATGCTTGTCGAAAGGTAAAACACACTCTCGACGCAAAGCTCGCACCGCGCGCGTTGCTTCTCGATTCGCTGTAGCATCCTTGGCGCCGATAACCTTTTTGCATGCGGCCTTGTAACGCTCCATGAAATCTTGCGAGGGTTCCAGTCTCGAGGCCGGCTGAAGATTAAAGCGAAAGTTGGCCGAGCCTACAAGTCCCTCATTGACGCCTGCGCAGAACGGCACAATGGACCTCACAAAGTCTTCCGGCGTCATGAACATCGTGTTGCGGTCAATCTCGCCCTCCGCTGCGCCCTCGGGGTCTGCGAGATCTGCGGGTACGGACGCAAAATAGTTGAACACCTTTTCGAGGGGAGCATGCCGCCTCAGCTGATTCTCGTATCTCCCGAAAGCGCGCGCGCGGAACGAGCTTTCCTGGCCCTGCGGTGCTGCCTCTGGGCTCTCCGTCGAGGTCTCCATCGCCGCAGGCTTTGCCGTACTGGAGGCAGCGGCCGACGCCGTCGCGAGCGCGAGGCCCAGGGCCGCCATGCCGGGCCCGCCGGGGCCGGGCCGGGCCCTCCGCGTCGAGGCGAGGGCGCGCGCCGCCGCACGCATGCTGGCTGTCTATCTCGCTGCGTCTCTCTCTCCGGCGCCTTCGCCGGGGCTGCCGGCGTCTCGGATCCTCGCGCGGTATCCTCGGCTTTGGATTCTGCGAGACATGCGCGTGTCTGTGCGTCACTGTACTACCCGCCTTTGCTAGGAGCTGTTTCCTCGCCACGCGCCACCGCCGTCGCCGATGTTCCCGGCCCAAGACGTCTCTCGGAACCGGAAAAGATCACCACGCATCGGATCAGAGCATGCTCGCGACTTACCTCGCGCGCGACAGCAAGCTGGTCCCGGCCAGGTCGCTCGCCACCACGGTCAGCTGCAGACCCCAGAGAGGCTTTGGCAAGCAAGAAGACAGTGCAGACATCGTTTACCCGTTACGGAGCCTCCTCGTACTTCTAGTTCTACAAGTAGTAGTTTATAAAATACTACACGGGCTGGGTCATTTTTCTTTTACGAGACGCGTAGGCAGCCGTTCGGGACTCCTTCCTGGCTGACTGACAGTGAATGAATGAACGAATGAATGAATGAATGAATGAATGAATGAATGCTCGAGGAAGGAATGGCCGCTCGCACGTCTAATAACACGACCCTATGGGCTGCTTGCTATGGTCTTGCTAGCTCGCTCGTCCGTCCCGAGGACCCTGGGGGACGCAAGTCGTTTTGAGAAACAGGGGGTTGGGGAAGGGGGGAGGGGGGGGGGTTAGACGTTGAAAAGCAATAATGCGCCAGGAGGTGGCGATGAATTGGCCTGCCAGTGGCCTGGCTTGCTGGGGAGTAGAGGTGTCGTAGAGGTGTCGACGGTGGGCATTACTTTGACGATTTGTCCCAAGGAAAAACTTGTCCCACGGCTCGGGCAGTTACGAAAAGTAGACACTTCGACCTAGGCCTAAACAGTAGTAGACATCGGGAGTCTGAACCGGCGGAGTGAAGAACAACTTTCATGTAAGAGGAAAGTCACAACTCTCCAGCGCCCATGATAGTGGTCGTTTGGGCCAGAGAGGCAGAGCAGATCGCAAACGATGGAATTATTGCTCAGGTCGGGAATTTGGCGTCAAGCAAGCAGCGACGAGCTCAACGCTGCACACATATGCTACGCGGGAGCGCTTGGATCGCTCACCGCATATGCAAAGCTATATGGAAGCGTTGCGGCTATGGCGTTTGCAATGAGCGTCTCCGACTCGAACAACAAAATCTTCGAGGGCGCATTCAAAGAAAGCTCGATGTTGCCCATGCTCTCTGTTGCGCAAGGCATAGCGAGTGTGGTACTTGTTTCTATATTCGACACAAGAGCTGGCGCGTGCTGGAAACCCAAACTAGGCTTGAACATTTCTCTTGGCTTTGCGTTTGCCGCGTTGGCAGTCCAGGCACTCTTATTACTCTCCGAAGACTCGGATGAAAGTGACCCCAGAGAATCAGCGCGCTTTGTCAAAGTGCAAAAACCACTGTTACACTCGAACGGCGCTCTGCTCGGACTCTTTGGCGCTCTCTTAGCACTGTTCACAAGTTGCGAATGTGTCGAAATGTGCCTTGCAGCGCTCGTTCTCGAGCGTCAGCAGAATGAAAGAAGGGTAGCACACGTATCAACGGGCGCCATTCATCTTGTTCATTGCGGCACACAGGTCATTTTGCTTATTTTCGTGGGCACACTGTCTCTCCAAGGGGGCTTGAGCGCATTCGAACAGGGCTCACTCGCGGCAGCAATGGCAATCCTTGTTGCAGCGCTCTGGTTGTTTTGGGGTATTGAGCGAACGACACGCAAGCGGTCCAGCAATCTCTGGTCAGCGCCAGATCGAGCGAGATCAAGGACAATCTCGTGTGGAACTCGGGGTTTTGCCGGATCCGCGGCGCGAATGGCCGTGGAGTTTCCACAATTATGGAAGTTTTGCATTTCGTGGAGCTTTGCATCAGCAGTACAAACAAGTGGGTTGATGTTGTTAGCTTCGTATTTAGTTTTTTACCTGGACTTTTCAGCTTTTCAAGTCTCTGGGACTATTTTTGCTGTTCTTGCGACAGCAGCGCCAGGTTCGCTCCTCGTTCAAGTACTCGCAAGACGTGGAATCTCGCCGCTGCGCATCTATCTTGGGGCATGCGTGGCATCCGGTGTTATTTTTGCAGTATTGTCGGGCATGTTTGCCTTGGAACCATCTTTGAGCACTCAGGCAATCGGTTCGGTGGCTCTTTTAGCAGTCCTCTGGGGCACCCTTTGGGGAGCTTTGCAGGCAGCACAGGAAGAACTTCTCGAGGTTCTCGCCCCTGGAGGCCCAGATTTTTCATACGTCCATGTATGGGCTGCAAGTGCTCGCGTATTGACGTGGATCCCTCCTTTTCACTTTGCTGTCGTCAACGAGCGCATTACTGGATTGCGATGGTCTTTACTTGCGATGGTGCCCTTTTATTGGCTAGCTGCCCTTCTTGCGCTACATATTAATATTGAGCGTGGCGCAGCTGACGTTTCTGCGCAGGCTTTTGCGATCGGGATCGACCAGCGTGGACACATGGAAGAGAATGACGCGCTGCAGGACGGCAATCATACTGATGATGTCGGCTTCTTTGCAATCGCCCACCTAACGACGACTTGAGCTATTCGGAACAGATTTGTTCTGTATTGGTTGACAGAGGAGGGCACATGGCGTTGGATGACTGTTTCGAAGTACGTCTGCTTCAAGTTTCACCAAGAGCAATTGTCACGACTGTGCGCGGACCTCCGACGTAAATCCGGCGGCTCAAGTCATGCTCGGAGCCCGCACCTTCGTCATGTGCAAGATAATTCAGGCACAGCGCCGTGGGGGAGAAGTCGAGCCCACCCGTCCGCAGAATCTCCTTCGAGTCAACATCAAAAGTAGTGACGCGGTGATCCCCACACACAGTGACATACTTTCCGTCGGAGCTGAAGAGGGGATGATAGATTGTTCGAGGTCGGGGCGCATGTCCGACATACTCAGCGACGGGATCCGACGGGCGCGGAGCACGAATATCAAAGAGACGCATTTCCGGACCAAAGCTGGTGGTCATGAGTTGATGCTCGTTTCGCCAGCGCACCGAGTTGGCAGCCTGCTCGTGAACATTGTCAATTGTGACGGAAATACTTTTGGTGCGGATGTCGCACACGTGAAGGCAAACGTCGTTTCCGGTTGACGCAAATGTATTTTGATCCCGCAGACGTACGCTCTTTACGACACCGCCATGAAGATCGGGAAAACGCTCCGTCACAACCAAGTCAGAATCCTCTGTCACGCGACATAAGGCCACAGAGGCGTCTTTCGAGGCCGTGGCCACGAGGTGGTCGTTCACGTGCATGGAGAAGATTCCAGAAGTGTGCAGGTCGGATGGGCCGTTTGCGACAATTCGCGGGGAGCCGTCGGTTTCATCGATCAAGTTCGTTTCGAAAAGAGTGAGAACGCCATCATTGGAGGCTCCAAGAAGGAGACTGGTGTTTCCGACAAAGTGCACGCTCGAGCACCAACCACGGAATGCCTTAAAGGACATGACGGGATCTTCGTGCTGGGCTGCAAAAACACTGACACGGCCACCATGCCCTGCCGCGGCAACAATGGCGCGAGACGGATGTGCGTCGAGTGCATAGATGCGTTTAAGCGAGTCATCCTGCCAAGTCTGCAGTGCTGCCCGCGGCAAGGCCTGCGGGACTGCATCAAGTCCACTCGAGGCATAAACCGGCGTGGAGGTCTCTTCGCCGACAGTGTCGTTTTCAGTGGCCCCGATTCCGATTTCATTCATGACCTGCGCTTTCTCTTCGAGACCAGCGAGGCGCCGACTCCTTCGCGCGGGTAAGTTTCTCGGCGTGGGTTTCTTCCTTTTGGGCCTTTGACCTTTTTTTGGGGGGGCGACTCGTTTCGAGGAAATTGGCGCAAGAAGTCCGAGACTTTCGAGAAAGGCATTGTTTTCTTCAATTTTTTGGCGCCTCCTTGTCTCGTAATCTAGGCTTTCCGCATAACCTTCATCTTCTGAATCGGGGTTTTCGTTGTCCGAGACGGCTTTGGGATCGCCAGCAGATTTGGTGAGCTCCGCAGGCGCAGCTTCTTCGGTCAGCGCCCTTGTCTCATCTGTTTCATGTGTTGGCGCTTGCGCAAGTGTAGTCTTCTCGGGAACTGGCGAGGAGGACAGGCCTTGTGATGAAGGTGCGGACTTTGGCAGCCTCGTGTTCAACCTTTCGGCTTCGCCGTGGATGTCCTGCACACCCTGCACAGCTTGCGGTCTTGTCTTGACAAAGCCCGCGAGGGTGAGTTGCCTCATGGCGAGAGTCGCTTCGCCGACACGGTCAACGTTGGCTCGACACGGTCAACGTGGGGGTGGTCTCTGCCCGCTCCGCGAGCCACGCTTGCAAGCGCGCTTTTTGGTGACGCAGCGGGCGCGACTGCTCTCGGGTGGAGCCTGGCTGACACATTGACTGACGGTGACGGTTAGATTCTGCAAGGCAAAACCCGTCGGCAAAACCCCCAAAAAAGATGACTGACAAAAGAGAAACACATGATAAGGATAAAAAAAATAAAAAGTGGTTGCGATGGCGTGACCCACAAAGGGGGGGATGGGTCTCCTCCAATCACTCGTTCATTCACATGATCCGGGAGCGTCTTTCACATTTAGACCTTGAGAGTGCCCGCATTCTCATTGCCCCATTGCTCACCACGACGACGGTGCATGGTATCGGCAATGTGGGCCTTACCCTTTTCAAAGTCGATAAAAAAGGCCACGATGGCAGCGAGCAAAAAGAGCGGGCCGAGGGGAACAATCGCCCAGCGCAGACTATCAACCTGCTCGTTGATGGTGGTGAAGAGGAGCGGCGGGAGCCAGGTGAGAACCTTGGCAAAGAGGATCTTAATGCCAAAAAAACTGCTCTCCTTGCCACCGGGAATGAGCGCTGCGAAGAGACTGTTAGAGATGACGTAGAGCGCACCGAGGCAGAGACCCCAGGTGACGGTGAAGACGAGCAAGAGGTAGAACGTGAAGCTCGCGGGCTCCTGCCGGGTCTCCTCGGTATCGCCAGTGATGACAAAGTCGCACAAGCCATACTGCGTGAGTGTGGCGGTGGCGTTGACATCATTGACCGGAACAGAGTCGGCCAAGAGTACAGCGGGACCGAGGATGAAGGAGATGCCGTAAATCACAAGAACGAGAATGTAAATGGCCTTGAGGGAAAGGTAGCGCGTGAGCCGATGCGTGAGCAAGGAGCCCGGGACGGAAAAGAAGAGCGCCAAAGCCATGACCGCCGAGGTGAGCACGCCGTCATAGCCAAGATGGAACTGCAGGTATGAGGTGGAAAGAATGGCGACAGAGGTGACGGCGCCAGAGCCAAGGGCCCAGGAGACGAGAAACTTGAGAAGTTCCGGGTACTTTGTAAGGATCTCTCCCAGAGTCTGACCGATGTGCTTGAGTCCGCAGCACGAACGGGAAAACTCCGGGTCGACGGTCTTGCGCTCACCGAGCATGCGGAAGCCTGGAATGAACCAGAACAAGGCCAGGATGAAGGCGATGAAGCCGCCAACGGTACCCTGCTGAAAGGAACTGAAGCCGGCGACGAGCGAGATGCCAGTGACGACAGCGGCAAGGAGGAGCTGCATGGAGTTGAGGGTGGTGTAGCCGAGGCCAACGTAGCGTGTGACTTCGAGGTCGTCGCGGCTGAGCTCAGAGCTATAGGACTGCGTCATGAGAGCGGCAATCTCATATGAGACGACCTGAATAATGACGGAAACACAGAGAATGAGAAGAGCGACGTCGGACTGCCAGAGCGGGCGCTGCAGATAATCGAGGCCCTCCTCATCCTCGGGGTCCAGCTTGTCCGAGTCTTTGGATAGGAAAAAGAGCGCCTGGACGAGGACCATACCGAGAAAGATGCAGAAGGAGATGCCGAGTCCACGCTTGCGATGGGGCGTGAGGTCTGCAATGCTGCCGAGAAAGGGGCTGAGCAGGGCGTTGAGAACACCCTCCACGACGCCCAGCGAGGACACGAGCGAGCTTGCCTTGATGGCGCCGCTGAAGATTTCGCCGTCGCAGTCGCTCACGGAGAGCGCAAAGGCGTTGAGCGCCACCGATGCGAAGAGAGAGGCATAAATAGAGGTGGTGCCTCGCGACGCGCAGCAATAAACGTATCCGCGTGCCTCCGCATTGTCGGGCGCGAAGCCCTTGCACAGGCAGAACACCCTGTCCGAGAACGACTTGGTGTCCCCCTTGACGCCGACCTCGTCCATTTCCATGTTCAACGCCATCTTCGCCTCCTCGTCAACGTCGTCGCGCGACTCCGCCTTCCCCGCTCGCTCTCTGCACTACAATCCGTAGCCGCCAAGCTCCTCGGGACCGGACTAGCTACCCGAACGAGGTCACTGGCACCGCGTTTCGAAACGAGTTGAAAAAACCCTTCGCGCGTCCTGTGTCCTCCGCCGCGCCCGCTTGCTCTCCGCGCCGTCGCGTGCTTGCGTGCGAGTCTCGCGTGCGGCTCTGCCCTCGCGGCGATGACGATGCGCAGCGCCCTCGCGACCGCGAGCTCCTCGGCGTTCGTCTTCGCGTTGCCGATCTGCCTCGCCTCCTTTCCGCCTTCTCCAGGCCCGTGTTTTGCTTGTTTCGAAACCGGGTTTCAAACCGGCGCCGGGCCCCCTACGAGTGCGCTAGGGCCCGCCTACGCCCCGCCCCGCCGGGGAAGTACCCCTTGCGCCGCGCATTCCGCACTTGCCGCCCGCCCATTCCGCACTTGCGGCGCGGGCGGCAAGTGCGGCATTCCGCGCGGGCAGTGGTTACGAGGACGCTGGGTGCAGCGCCGCTGCTTCCTCCTTTCGAAGTGTGCGAGGGCTGGGGGGGAGGTGTGTGCTGCGGCGCGAACAGTAAAAGCTCGAAGCTCGAACTCTGGACGCGCGTACGTAACGAGGCTGCCGCGTGGCACGGCGGCCCGACCGCGCCACGCCAGGGTGCAGACCTCGGACGCTTTTCCGTCCGTCCGCCCGAGCCAGGTGCAGTAAGCTGCAAAGGAGCAGAGTGGAGCAGTGAAGTGCCGTGCGGTGTGGAGAGCCAAGACTGGGCCGGCAGGCAGGATGAGCTTCTCGGTGTGCTTGAGGCGACCCGCGGAGAGCGCTGCTATGCAGGGTCGTGAGGAGGTTTGTATTACCGTCCAATAAGAGCTGAGCGAGGGATTTATCTGCTGCGTTGGCCAAAGAAGAGCGACTTCGCAGAGGCGCGAGCGAGGTGGAACGGAGTCACGGCGATCAGAGGACACCTAAAATTTCAATCTTTCAGGAGACACTCACACTGTCAATGAGATCTCAATCTTTCTCCCCTGTAGTAGTTGTTGTTGATGTAGCTGTAGCTGCAGCTGCAGCAGCTGCTGCTGCTGCTGCCTGCGTCGCATTTCACGTCGAGGGAGCTGCGGATCGAGAGAGCTGCGACTCGAGGGTGTGTAATAGGATCGAGGGAGCTGCGGCTCGAGGATGATGCTGTACATCACGAGGTTTCTTCCTCTTTAAAAGCTCTGTTCATTGCGTGCCGCCGGACATTCGTGTCAGAGTATGACGAACCATGATGTACCGATGCCGATGCCAATGCCGATGCCTGATATAAATCCCGAATGATGCAGCTGAGCTTCTCAGTGTCTACGATCAGCCAGACGATATTTCTCTTCGCATTCGACGTCACCACTTTTAGGCTTGCATCGTTTTTTACCTCCTTCAAGGCCCGAGCGAGGCATTGCCGATCGAGTCAGCAAATCGATTGTTGCAACTGCTCGCTTGCATTCATCATCATGGAAATGCAGCATTTTGGATCAGCGGACCTCTACTGCTTCGGCAGCGTACCGTACTGCCGGTCGACGCACTTTTTTTCGGTTCTTTGCTGCTGGCGTGAAGGCGATTGAGGATGAGTCGTTGATCTTACATAGATTGGTGTAAGCCTAATCCAAGCTGGCTTTTCGATCTAGGAGAAGAAGAGCGCGGATGCTAGTTGATTTTGCAAAGAGCGAGGGCACAGACATGGAGGCTGGCTGGCTCGAAATCCATTCTTTAAAATGAATGACCGGACATCCAAAGGAGTGCCGACATCTCCGCGGCGCGGCGTGAGCCAAACCAGGCAACTGGGGACGCACGTCACTGGTCATGGTGGGTGCAGCGGCAGGCTGCATATACTCAAAACGATAGCAATTCATGAGAAAGCAATGGACAAACTTGAGTGTCCGCGGCGGACAGCCTGGATCGAGCAGTCCGGCTAACCAGAAGCTGTACTTTTCCCCTTTAACAGCGCGGCGCAGCGATGCGAGCTCACATTCAGGGTTCTTTCTTCCTGTGGAATAGACTGTTGTCTCGTCTCGCACGTTTATCCGGCGAGGGACAAAAGGCCATTCTCTTTCTTTCCACCTTCCCTCTTTCCGACGCGAAACTTGATTCTTCTGATCCCGGTGCCGTGCGCGGTTTTTCAGTCGGTCTTGTCGGGTCGATCTGCGACGTCTTTCTTTCTAACTTGCTTTCTGTTTGGCCTAGTTTCTTTCTTTCCTCCGTCCTTCCTTTCTATACCCACCTGTTTCCCACCTTTCTTCTCTACTTTTAGGTCCATCCTTGGCCGCTGCGCTGCCGACGCTGACGTGCCGCTGCGACATTGGCCATGGGAGATGACAGAGATGAGGCTGCTATGGCTGCAGCCCGCTGCCCGCGGAGCGTGCAGGCGGAACTGATTGCGGCTAGCACGAGGCTTTCGACGAAAGCTGTAGCTTAAAAACTGGCAGAAGGACACGAAGAGCTCACAGACTCCATACTGTCTGATTGGAGTGGTGGGCGCGGCAGCCTGGCTTCAAATTACTTTTCTGTTGTTACTACTTCTATTGGTCGTAGTACTATCTTGACATCGCGTCTTCCTCTCCGCTCCCAACCGACAGCCTTTGGCGTCAATACGCGACGTCAACGCAGCGTCGCGTCCATTCCGGTGCCGCAAGTCAAGTCTTCATCCTCGAGTCAAGTCCATTTCCGTCCGTTGCTGCGCCACGCCTTCGCGCCGCAGCCGGCCCGCCGTTGCGGCTTGTCCTGTGCCCGGCAGTGGCCATGGTGGCTGGCCCCATCTGGGACAGGAAAGCGTCGGCCTTGGAGTGGCTTCCTGTCTCATGATGCTTTTCCCTCTTGGAGACAGGTTTCCGGTGGGCCGGTGTGGGAAGACGCGCCACTTCTTACCAAGCGAGTAGACGAAACCCCCATCCCCCCCAGCGTCCCCACCTGCGCCACTGTCACCAGGTCCCGCCACAGCTGCCGCTGTGGCTGCCGTGGCAAGGTGACGGTGCGCGTTGGGTCCGGGAGTAGCCAGCTAGCTGCCTGTGTCTTGCAGTGGTTACTGCTCGTGCAGGTCCCTTGGTGCAGCCGTCAGGACCCGAAAGCACCCGCAGGTCGTGCCCGGGAGCCCGGTAGCGGAGCGCTAGCCGGCCCTAGCTTTGAGGGGGCCCGTCGTGGCCCGCAGCGACCCGCAGCGGCCCGCAGCGGAGGCCGCAACGGATCGATTGCGAATCGAGGTATACGCGGGCTGCACCGCGGAGTCTATGCGTCCTTGCGGGCGCGGCCGTGCGGGCGCAGCCTTGCAAGCGCTGCGCGACAGACTTGCCGGCCGCGCCGGTCCATGCCGCGAGGAAGGACGGGAGCCGGCGATCGATCGATCCCGGGTGGCGGGCTGGCTGCCTGGCTGGCTGGATTGCTCACTCGCTGGCTCTGCGGCCAGCCAGCCGGCCTGCCTGCTGTCTTCGACCATGGCGGCTGGACCTGCTCCAGCAATCCGCTGCTAATCTGGCTTTCTGCCAGCTGCTGCAAATTCCCAACCCAAAAACCTTTCCCGACCACCACCCACCCGTCCATCCGCCCAGCCATCCAGCCGCGGCAGCCCGTTTTGCTTGTCAGCCAGCTGTGGCGACCTGTTCTGCGGCCAGCCAGCTGCAGCTGCAGCCAGCACCAGCGAGCCCGCGCGCGACGTCGAGGGCGGGAGTCTTCACCCTGGCGAGCTGGCTTGAAGCGGTCCGGAGGAGGCGACAGACAGAAGGTAGACCAGACAGACAGACAGACAGACAGACAGACAGACAGACTCGATAGGGCGGGCACGCGCAGGCTCGGCAAACAAGCAAGTAGGAGAGAAGCGGAAGCGGGGAAGAGCGGACCCGCGTGCTGCGCGTGCACCGCGGACGCCTCGCCATCGGAGCCCGGACCCGGTTGGGACCGCCTCGCACACCGCGCCGCGGTCGCAGGCACCAGGCACTGCACTGGACGGAAGAGGGAGGAGGCGGCTGCGGTCTTGACGCGAGCGAGTTTGTGGAGAAGCAGCAGCGGCGGCATGTTGGGCGACGGCAAAAACGCGCCCACGCCCGAGCTGGCGGACGAAAGCAGCGTGGAGTCGCGGAGCGAGGCCGACATGTCCGGCAGCGACGGAGCGCAGTCCCTGGGCGTCTCGTTCGCGCAGGAACAGACGTCAGAAAACGGCGGCGGCTGCTTGACGCGATGGCGACCGTGGTCTCGATTCGCAGACGAGGCCAAGGGCTTCGTGTACCTTTACGCTGCGCGCGGAGGACCTAGTGTGTATGCAGCCCTTTTCGCCAATGTTGCCTTGAACGAGTTTGCCTACTCGGTCGCGGACTGCGACGGGACCGTGTTGAACGGGAGCATGCAAGCAAGTTCTGTGGTGTCCTCCATTGGCGTCGTGGCCGGCATCCTCACGGCCGTGCTCAGT
Source organism: Aurantiochytrium sp. KH105 (assembly GCA_003116975.1). NCBI lineage: Eukaryota > Bigyra > Thraustochytrida > Thraustochytriidae > Aurantiochytrium > Aurantiochytrium sp. KH105. The sequence continues at coordinate 189,224 of BGKB01000073.1, forward strand.
CCCATTATCGGCACCATCTCCGACCTGACGCCGCGCCGCAAAGGCATCATGGGCGCAAGCTATGTCGTGCTGCTCATCAGCATTCTCGTGCAGGTCATTCTTTTCATTTCCAAAGATTCCGACAAGGTTGACCCGGACGATTCGGACAGCATGCTCCCGCGCCCTGTGGCACAGTCGAGCGCCGCGCTCGTTGTTCTTTGTGCCGCCATCGTCATCAAGACGCTTTCGTACGAGTCTGCGGCGCTTCTGACCTCCACTTTCGCGCCCGAGCTGGCCACCGACGACAAGGAGGTCGCGCGCTACGTCGGCTACGCCTACCTACTCATGAACTGGTCGCAGCTCTTTTGCGCAATCGTCATCATTGCCGTGGCCATGGGCGCCGGCTTTGACTCTTTTCAGCAGGCAGTTATGGGCGGAGTCTTCGTCCTGATCTATTGTATCATCTACTTTGTGCCGGGCTATCGTCTCATGGAGGCACGCACGCGGATTGACCCAACCTTTAAGCGCTCCTGGTGCGGTCTCTTGCACCTCGGAGAGACGTTGCTCGAGGCTCTTGTTCGCTACCCTGACCTGATTAAGTTCTTCGTTTCCTGGTCGTTCGCAAACGCTGCTTCCACGGCTGTCTCCGTCCTGGCGACCTCGTACCTTCAGAACTACCTTGGCTTTGATGGCACCACCACATCGGCTCTGCTCGCCCTCGCGCTTCTTTTCTCTGTTCCGGGCTCTCTTCTCGTCCCGCGCCTCTCGCGCTTTTATTCGCTCAAGACCATTTATGTGCTGGTCAATGCGTTCTACGGCCTGACCTTTACGCTGGCGCCCGTCGTCTTTCTTTCGGACGAGGTCTTGGTCAACGATGCGAACGCCACAACAGTCACGACCAACTACGGTTTCTGCGACGAATTCGCTGTCGAAGCTTCAAACGAAACACAGTTCGAGGCCCGGGGCTATGTGTTCTACCTTGTAATCTGCTTTTGCATCGTTTGGGGTGTTCTTCTCGGAGGCATTTATACTGCAAGTACCAGTCTTTTCAGTGCCTTGGTCCCAGGAGGCAAGGAGGCTACTTATTTCTCCCTCAAGGTCACGCTCGCCAATGTTCTCACATGGCTGCCTTCGCTCGCGTACACGGCCATCAACGAGGCTGGCGCGACGCGCTGGGCAATCATTTCTCTCGGCCCTATTTTCCTTGTGGCTGCCGTGATCGCGGCCTTTATTAACCTCGACAAAGCCAAGATGGACATCGGGTCAACCTTGCATCGTCGCCAGGGCAAGGTCTGGGCGGAGCACAAGAGTGATGAGAACGAGAAGACTGCCACTTCCTGCTAAAAAGTGCTATTGTAGACTACAGACCTAATCGAAATGTCAAGCTTCTTTTCATCTTTGGCTCCTTCATAGTCAATCAAGGCAACTTCGGCGTCGGACTCCGAACCTCCTCTCTCTTCGACTCGCCCCTACGCGCGCGGGACACGGATCTTTCTGAGACAGAGTCTTGTAAGATACGTCCACCGTAAATGACTTGGGCGTGTTTAGAATTCTATCAAATATATTATAACGGATCCAGAGACAAAGATATCCCCTCAAGATCCACCGCCAGTTGCCATGGTTGAAAGAGATCGTGACGTGGACCATGGCAAGATAGCAAACGCGAAGCTTCGCAAGTCACGCGCGCTTGTTTGACGAAGGAGCGACGTGCGAGAGCGCGAGCAAGAGCGAGAGCGTGGAGGGAGAGAGGTGAAGAAGCTTCCGGGAAAGATGGCCAAGGTGCTTGGCGCCGCGGTGGCGCTCGGCGTGGCGGCGGCGTACGTGACCCCGCTGGCGCTTTGGCTGGGCCTGCAAAAGGACCCCAGCGAGGTGCAGAGCTTAATGGCGCCGTGGAGCAAAGACAGCCTCCTTGGCAGCGTTGATTCGTGGGGCGTTCTCGCGGGAGGTATGCTGCTTCTTTACAACCTCTCCTACGTGCTGACGCTCCATGCCAAAATGCCCACAACGCAGATGCGAGTGACGGGCCTTATGCGCATTCTCGTGGGTATTGCGCTCCTCTATGCGCACTTTGAACTCAAGGCGCCGAACATGAACTTGATTATCGCAGGCAACGACATCACCACGGGACTTTTCACTGTGCTGATCCCCACGTCAGCCATGTCGCTCATCCCCAACACGCTCATCACCGCGGTTCTGGGAGCTGCCTTTTTCTTTCCAGAACTGCGCGCAAAAATCGGTCCCATCTTTGCAAAGCTCGCTGCAGCGATTCCTGTTGCCAAAGTGGATCCCATCGTTCCCGATCAGTTGACGCTCTTTGTCCTTGGAAGCTTTCTCATGGCCATTTACGCGACTCTGCCCCTTGTTGGTGCGCTCACCATGAACACTCGCTGCCTGCGCGCCACGGGTAAAGTGGCTGCTTACACGGTCTTTCTCTTTGCCGTTGCGTACGCCAGAAGTCTCATCAGCCCAGAAGTTGCAGTGGCCTACGGCGGCGCGCACGCCATCGCAGCTGCGCTTCTTTTGACCTTTGTGCCCAAGGAGGCTATGCCCACCAAGAAACAAAAGACGATTTGATTGAAATCAACCCTGAGGAAAGAAAATTGATGTGATTTGATTTGATTTGATTTGATTGATTTGATCTGATCTGATTCGATGAATAAGCTCTCTATTCACCATGTGGCGCTCTTCTTCATCAGCGACATCAACAGAATGATGGCATGCTTCCGTGCGACTGTGTAAGTGTGAACATACTTATTGCCTTTCGAAATACAGAAGTCGAGCCTGGTCGAGTCGCACTTACCAAGCCGACAGCCACAGCCAGACAGCCAGCCAGTCAGCCAGTTGGCCTGATGAAGGCCGAACAAGCCTTCTTGGATGCACGATACGTCCTTTCAGCGACCTCAAAAGGCATAAACGAACCTCCTGCAATTCTTTCACTCACCGTTAGATCTTTCGGATAGTTCTTTTCGATTCGTTCCTTCTAGACATGCATCCAACCTGGAAAGCGATCGGCGCTTGGCAGGCAGACCATCAGCAAACGCGCTCGCGAGCACCAGACGCTGCGTTGAGGAAAACGAGCTGAGCTCCTACTCGTGCGCGCACAGCCATCAGGAAAGCCGACGTCAAGGCAGCAGACCGACAGACAGACAGACAGACAGACAGGCAGACGGGCAGGCGGGAAGTCAGGAAAGAGCTGCAACGAAATGGCGACCAAGCCGCTCGGAGCCATCGTGGCGCTCGGCGTTGCGTCCGCGTACGCCGCACCGCTCGTGCTGTGGCTCGGTATGAAGAAGGATGTCGCCGAGGTGCAGGAGCTCATGACCCCGTGGACTGCGCTCGAGGGCTTCAAGAAGGGAAATCTTCTCGGCGATTTGAACTCGTGGGGCACCCTCGTTGGAGGCTGTCTCCTCCTCTACAACTTTCTTTACGTGATGACGCTTCATTCGAACCTGCCCACAACGCAGATGCGCGTCACTGGACTCATGCGCATTCTCGTTGGCGCAGCGCTTCTCTACGCACATTTTGTGCTCAAGGCGCCGAATATGAACATTCTCGTGGCGGCAAACGATATTTCCACGGGCCTCCTCAGCATCATTTTCCCCTCGTCGATCATGTCCCTCATCCCGAACGCGTTCCTTACCGCTGGCCTTGGTGCGGGTGTCCTTCTCCCGGACCTGCGTGCCGAGCTCACAAGGCTCTTTGCCAAGCTCGCCACAACACTCCCCTTCGAAGGCGTTGATCCCATTGTTCCGGATCTTTCAACTCTGTTCGTCCTTGGCGTCTTCATCATGGCCATCTATGCCACGCTACCTCTTGTCGGTGCTCTCACAATGAACACGCCGTGTCTGCGTGCTACGGGTAACGCGGCCGCCTACGCTGTTCTTATTTTTTTCGCTGCAGGTGCACACAAGCTCATTGACCAAGAGGTCGCGATGGTTTATGCAGGCGCTCATGCCATTGCGGCCGTGCTTTTGCTTCTCTTTGTGCCCGAAGAGGCGCCGCTCGTTACGGAAAAGGAAAAGACAAACTGAAAGGCACCAACACATTCGTCAAAGCGTCCGTTTGCTGTCACGGCGCTACTGCGAGAGCCATGGCTGTAACCGCACGCAACCTTTGCTGATGCACACGTCTGGCGACGATCTCGTGCGACCAATGTATAGCCAGATCTGGTCCTGATCAATCTTCTTAAATTGAACGCATGAATCAAAGTTTGAAGCCCAAAACACAAAGAAGCGGAACGCCACTTCCAATCACTCGCGTACAAATTTCAATTTCTTCTTCTTCTTCTTCTTCTTCTTCTTCTTCTTTTTCTATTTCTTTCGTCTGTTTGTATCACAGGCAGAAGTAGTCTCGCGGTCATTTTCTTTCTGAGTCACTTGATGGAAACAAAACCAGAATATTCTTGATCCAAACGGATAGGTGCCGCACCTTCAGGCGCAAGTATAAATGCGGCACAGACGCTCACTCCTGCATGGAACTCATAAACAAGAGAGCGGCGCGCGGAGAGGCCGGCGCTTGTGACGTCGCGGCACCAGTACATCCATCCTATAAACGCTGAGTGCACGAATTCAAAGTCTAACTTCGTCTCGCACGGAAGGAAATAAAGCTAGCATGGAGGTTGCCGAGACGGGCACTGCGACAACCTCTGGTCTTGCCAAAACACTCCGACACTTTGGTCTTGACACGCGAACGCCAGGGCTGCAGCGCGAGGATCGCCGCGCAGAGTTGCAAAAGCGTCTCGGCGAATTCGAGCGCGCCAGACGGGTTCCGCCGCCGCCAACAAATCTCTTATCGAGGAAAAGTAAGCAAGCTCCGGCACCACCTCATTCCTCTCTTGCTCCTCCTGCCGGCCCAACGAGGGGCGCACCGCCACCGCCTTCTTCACCTTCACGAAAGGCCAACAAAGTTGGAAGACCTTTGCTCATCCCACCTCCACCGCCTGCAGAGCACACGCGCGTGAGAGAAGATTTGCAGTCTAATGAAGAGAAGACCACCTTTGCTGACGGTGAAGCGCGCGGGCCCCAACGAACGCCAAAGCGACTGCCTGAATCAAAGTTACCCGATACCTCGTTTGACTGTGATGTGTGTGGTCTAACATTCAAAAAGGTTGCGCACCTCATCGTCCATTCGCGTTCTCACAATCGCGACAAACCGTCTCGCGCTAGCCAGCCAGTTTCACACGCCAAGTCTACAAAACGAGGGAAAATTGACCAAGTGAAATACCCCTCTTCTTCCGACGAGGATGACCAAGACAGTGAAGAGGATAACAACGGCGGCGGCGATGATGACGACGACGACGATGACGCTGACATCTTGAACGAACAAAGTCATAGCCACTTTGACGATGCAGGCGACGTTCGAGGTCTCGTGGAGGGCCTTTCCATTGCCGAAGATAACCAAGATGCCAACAGTATTCTTGAGTCCAAGACACGGGACAGAGCCGACAATGCTGATGCTGCTCATGATGAAGCATGGATCGAAGAATTTGCTCGTGGTCTTGTTCAGATGGCTCGTCAAAGCGGTGCAGCTACACGGTCGCCAAAGTCAAAGTCAAGTCCGCAGCGCGCACCAGCCGTGCTGCGAAAGATGCGCACGGCCCCAGCACGAGCATTGGTTCCTCCTCCCCGCGGCGCCCCACCTCTGCATTTGGCGCGGACAGCATCGGCGCACGCGGTGCTTGTGAGCCCAAAGAACAAGCGGGAAGGACTCACAGAGGTAGATTGGAACGACAAACAGGCCATCCATGATAACACAGACGTGGACGCGCTCCGTCGGGAAATCGAGGAGCTCGACCGAAAGAGAGCTGCGCGCATTCGCAGCCGGCTTCACGACTCCAAAGATGTCGAGATCCAGGAAGCCGAATGGGACCTGCAGCGGGTCCAGCAAGAACTGCGTCGCGTAGAGCGTCATCGAGGAATTTTTATTGACAGCAGACTTGCTTCGCAAAGCGGACATATGCAACGCTGGGCCAAGGAAGACCTCTTGCCCAAACTCGAGGCTCTCGAGCGTGAGGCAAACGCGCGCCTTGAGCAAGAGATTTCGCGCATTCGCGCTGAAGAGGAATCGCACCCGCAGTACGGGCGTCAGGCGCAGAACGAACGCAGGTTCAAGCTGCATCAAATGCAAAGCAGGCATGGCAACGCTACTCTGGATGATGACGCATCGATGTCTGTAAGAAGAGGAGGAGGGCCCAATGGAAGCCGGCAACGCGCAGATGCGGATGAAATCGGACGCGAAGCTCTTGCGTTGCACATGGGAAAACGCGACTTGGCCAGAGCAGAAACCTTGTACCGACGTGCGCTCGCCCTTGATGGTCGCCATGCCACCAATCTTGGAAACCTTGCGTTGTTCATTCAACAATTCGGCACAAGCCAGCACGGACGCCGGGACGAGGAGAACAAGAGCATTGAAGATTCAGGCCACCGAAACCGGGCGCATGATGATGGCGATGAATCGTACCGCAAGGCTTGCGATGCACAAGCAGACAAGTTTTACCGACAAGCCATTAGCGCAGACCCTTCGCACAGCACCAATCTCGCCAATTATGCATCCTTTCTGCACAAAAATTTGCGGCAGTACGAACGCGCCGAGCAGTATTACGAGCGCGCAGTGCACGAGGCGCCTGCGAACGCCTCAATTCTTGGAAATTTTGCCGTCTTTCTCTTTCGCGTGCGTCGAGACCTCGTCCGCGCAGATCGCATGTTTCAACGCGCACTCGAGATTGATCCCGAACATGTGAACAATTGTTGCAATTACGCGTCTTTGCTGAAGAAGGGGTTTGGCAAACATCGCGAGGCGCAGGCCTTGTACGAAGATGCGCTAAAGATTGATCCAGAAAATCCGACTGTCCTATGCAACTACGCCAACATGCTCGTCAAAGGGGCTGATCCGGCTGACGCCTCGCCTGAAGCATGTGCACAAATCCAAAAAGCGCGCGACCTCTACCTTTTAGCGTTACGAGGCAACCCCTCGCACCGCATGGCCAAGCGTAACTACATGATTTTCCTGCGCGACTTTCCTACTGTGAGGAACATGGCGAATGAACGCAAGCTTTCAGAAGCAAGGCCACCGCCCGGACCACGGCCGCCGCAAGTCCATGCAGGTCGAGTCGTGTCGCCACCTACATCGCCCACGTCGCCCACGTCGCCCAAATCGCGGCGACGGAGCAAAAGGTCTCGGTCTCCTCATGCTGCTGCGCGAAGACCCATGTCGCCCACGCTTGAGACGCTCATTGAGTGATAATAGCCAAGGGTCGACCATACTGCAATTAGCTATCATTTGTCTTATCGAGTTTCCGACTGGTTGGGATAAAATCGCGTCCACTTTCGTATACCTCTTTGCGTTCGTGGTCTTTCCTCCTTGCTCATTCTTTTTTTTTTTTTGCAATTGATTGACTGGGAGTAGGCCTTTGCTTGGGCGCATGGCATGCATGGACAAATGAATGCTTCGAATGTGCGGTAGATGAATGTGTTTATTAATTTGTTTATTTTTTGGGCAACGTGCGCTCCTTGAAGAGACCCTGCTTGATGAAAAGGCTCTCCACGAAGGACCTCGGCTTGAGTGCAATGCGCTCTGCGTGGTGTGCGGCAATATCGGCGTCCATGGTTTTCAAGGCTTCTTCGATCCTCTTCACCTTGTCATCGCGACCACGCAAGTACTTTTTGCCCTTCGGCTCGCGCGTCACTACAGCCTTGGGTTCGCGGTCCCACCTAGGGTCCCACTCATTCTTCTTCAGGTCGGCGCCGCGAAAATACCTGTGTTATTATGGTTTTTGACGTTCAAGCAAGCACGCACCCATGCAAGCGAAGAGGCAAGCACACAAACGAGCACATAACGTGTCGCTAAGGTTAGTTTGTTGTCCACGCGTCTTCGACAAAGGCATTCTCCCCTTCTCTTCCCCTCCCTCTCTCTCTGCGCCGCTCGCAGGCGAAAGCGCTGGCCCCGGCCGCCTCGCCGCCGTCGCCGTCGTCGCCGACCACTTACTTGCCCTCCCGAATGGCTTGCTTGCGGAGCTCCGCCTGCTTGCGGCCGCTGAGCGCGGGGCCCTTGATCTTCTTCGGGTTCACCGTGCTGCGCACCAGCCGCAGCGCGCGCGGCAGCTCGCCCGACATTGCCTCGTGCTTCGTTCCCTCCCGGCCAAGAAGTCCTTTTGCGCGCCGTCCTCCTCCTTCTTGGACGCGGTCAGGACGCAGCATATAGAGACCTATACGGATTTTAGGTCTCTTTTGTATTTTCCGTACATGAGACGTTACATTTGTTGTGAAAGGTCGTTTCGTAACGAGACGTTACATTGGGCGCGCCTGTGTGGAGGCTCGCTTTCGCTCGCCGAGTTGTCCTGCGCAGCGGCTACGGCCAAAGATGAAGGACTGGCCAGGATTTCGTGAGGGGCCAAGTCCGTCCATGGAATTCCTTTCCTTGAGACATCCATGCTTACTTGTCATGGTGTCAGGCATCGGATTTCGTGTTCCCATAGCTCTGTGTTGGCCGGTCCCCGATCGACAAATGGTCCAAGCTCATTCCGTGGTTGCACGCGCGGCAGCTGTGGCCACTGCGACGCGCAGAAGAGTACACACTTTCATTTACGTGCCGCGAATCGCGGATGTCACGCAAGTTGCCTCTTGGGTCGGCTTGACCTCAGTAAGCTGTAGCTGTCTGTCTGGTTGGCTGCCTGGCTGCCTGGCTGCCTGGCTGCCTGGCTGCCTGGCTGTCCTGCGCCTTCCGTTCACGCGCTTGTCCACCCACCATAAAATCGACTTTTCTATTTTGGAGGGAGGAGAATTCGTCTTTTCGAGCTCGATTTCAGTTCGATCAAGACCATCTTGCCAAGCCTGCTGCTTGCTGCTACCCGCGCGCCGGGAATGTGCTGGAATCCAGCCATCCATTCGCATCGCCAGCCGCAGCCGGTCGCTGATCAAAGTAGCTTAGCGGCGATGAAGATGAATCGATCTTCTCTCCTAAGGAACATTGCAATCTCGTGTCGCATTTCAGCCCCATTAGCCCAACTCGTGGCCGCGCTTGCGCTACCATCTTCGCGCAGGCTGCAGCTACAGTTGCAGCTGCGCAGGGCGGAGTGGCGTCTCGTCTCCTGCACGCGCGTTTTGTCTGGCTGTGTATCACGCAAGAGCGCCATGTCGCTGTCACAGCCGAAAATCATCCCGCCTGCGGTAGCAGCAGCAGCAGCAGCAGCGAACAGCCTTCCCACACTGCCAAGCTTGCAGCACGTGCAGCGCCGGCCACTGATGTGCAGCGCGCGCGCGCTCATGCTTTCTGCGGGCCGCTGCACGTGCGCGAACGTGCCGCAGTCGTCGTGGCAGGAAGCTTGCTGTTGTATGCTGTTGTACGCTGTGAGCGGCCGTCGCTGTCCTCGGCGACGGCATCTCTGGGCTCGTCCGTTCGTCCGTGCGTCCACCAAATCGATGGAAGCCGCTGTCACCTGCGCCGCGGTCGCGGCCGCAGTCGAGCCCGCGCAGCACGCTCCCGCACGCGCCGCGCCGCGCAGCGCACTCGAGGGTCGGGGGGTCTCGCAGCTTTGTCGTGAACTATGACGAAAACAAGGGGGGGGGGGGGTGTGCGCTCTCTTCCTCGTGCGAGCTCTCGCCTCGCTGCCGTCGATCGAGGGCGCCTGCGTCTTGCGGTCGATAAACTCGCAGACGTTGTGTCGGTCTCGCGGCGCGCGTCGCCGACGAGGCGGGGAGTGCTTACTTGGGCGCATGTGCAAGGACGAGGAGGTGGAGGTCTGAGGAAGAAGAATGAAGGAGCCGGGAAGCCGAGCACACGCCAGCACGTGCGACTGTGGCGGTCCCATGCGGCTGTGGTGCGGCGGCGATGAAGAGGAAGAAGACCTGCGAAATGGAGGGCGGCGCGACCCGGCCAAGGATGTTCTTTGACCTTTTTAGCGAAAGCAGCGCGTGCAAGAACAGAGATTGCGATGACGTGCAGGACCAGACGAGATCAAGAAACGCGCTCCAGCAAAACCCAAACGAGATCAAGAAACCAAAACAAGAAACAAAAGAAAGCAAAGAAAGCAAAGAAAAAGAAAAAAGAAGAAGAATGATGACCGCTCGTTTTGCCATCCTCGCCATCGTGGCGGCAATCATCGCCATGGTTCGCGGCGAAGACGATATTGGTCTTGGCCTCACCGAAGGCTCGTGCTACAACGCTGACGGCCATGGCATTACTTGCGGCGTTGACGAAGAATCGTGCCTTGCCGGAAACGCTAACAGCACCCTCCCTTACCAGCAGTTTCACTGGTACGAGCCCGGCTACATCAGCGCTCGCGGAGGATGCTGCCATTGCTGCGGAGGCTGCAACCATACGGCCGAGTTTGGTGACGAGTGCGAGGCTTCGTATGGTGAGGACGGTGAATGTTACGCGGAAACCATGGAGCCTACCGCTTCGCCGTCAGAGCCTTCGTCTGCGTCTCATGCGGTTGCCGGTGCCAGCGCCGCCCTCCTCGTCTGTGCCGTATTGGCTCTTTAAGGTGAGACAGATTGTCGTTGATGTTATAGAAATGAAATTTTGATGTTCACATTCTCGATAAGAACCTGCTTGTCACATAACTTGTTCTCGCTGATCAGCGGTGCGCCGAAAGAACGATCGCAATTGCTCAACGCGCAATGCTGGGCAAAAGCCGTCGCGATCATCTTCGATAGTAAGCTGGCGCCACAATTTGCACACTGCGCGTGGACAGGCCTTCGTGTAGAATTCCACTCCTTTCCTTTCAAGTTGTTCTTCCTTGCTCGCGTTCTTCGCTTGGACCAAGCGATGCACTTGATCGTGACCTTTTTGAGAATGGCTGCCGCAGAAGCGCGTGAGTGCGGAAGCGTGAGAGTGGGATTTCTTTCGGCTCTCCCTGTCACTCTGCAGTATCATCATCTTCACTCCGAGTCAGGTGCCTGGACAGTGCCAGTGCCAATGCCAGCAGTAGAGGCAGACTTCGAACGGCCAAAGGCGGATACGGACGCGCTAGTCCATCTCGCGGCACCGTGTCCGTGGCGCTCTGCAGGAGCCGCCGGTCAGCACCGGTGCGCGCCGCTTGCAGTTAGTAGGCTGACAAGGCACGCGCGCTCTCCAGCTCCAGGTCATCCTCCCGTGTCCTGTCGTCGTTCGCCATGGACGACTACAGCGGCGTCGTGGGCGGCAGGCTCGTGCTCAAGGGGAGCGGCGCGGCCACGCCTGCACTCAAGCGGGTCAAGGATAGCAAGCGCAAAAAGGCCAAGAAGGCCAAGAAATCCAAAAAGGCGAAAAAGGAGAAGCGAAGGCGCGACGAGGTCTCAAGCGACGCCGAAAGGAGTGGACGAAGGCGCAAAAGCAGGCGCCGCAGCCGTAGCCACAGCAGCGATGAAAGTCAGAGCGATGACGGCAACGACGACAAACAAAGCAAAGGACTCAAGGAGTTGAATAAAGAACCTGTAGCATCCGCAAACGACGACAACGCAGAATATGATCTTGGAGGACAAGGAAAAGAAGGTGTAGAAAGGAACGATCGCAATGAAGACGAGGAAGAAGAAGCTGCAGACGATAATGAAAGCCTCGCGGGCCTGACGCCGGCGCAACGTCGCTTTGAGCTCAAGCAGAGGGAGCGCGAAGCCGAGCGTATCAAAGAGATGACACGCATGACGCATCGCGAACGCGTTGATGCTTTTAATGAAAAGCTTTCTAAGCTCTCCGAGCACCACGACATTCCCAAGGTCAGTGCTGCCGGTAACGGATAATACGTATGCGTCTTTGTACCATCATCGTCTGCTACTTTGTCTTTTGCTAAATTTCTTGACCGTCTTTCCATTTTGTTTAGTTTTAAACATTGCCATTGAACAGATTCTTCACAATTATCTAGATCACATCAACTACTCTTGCTCGTCTCAGTGCGGGCAACTCACTTCTTTGAAGCAGCGCGACGCTTGGCGGCGCGCTTCTTCGCCTTCTTGCCATCCCGCTTGGGCACCTGGACAAAATCGCCACGACGTTTCTTGCCCGCACCAGGAGGCTTGAGCTTGCCGCTTGCGACAAGCTGCAAGATGCTCACCACCTGTTTGAGGCGCTTTGACGTCAGCTTCACGAGCGATGAGGAATTCACCTCAGATGGCGTCAGTAGCGTCTCTGGGGCGCCATTTTCGACGCCTTTCTCCTTCTCGCCGGCATTTTCCTCGGTTACCTTCGATTCTTGCGACGAACACGTATCATTTTTGACGGAGGTCGTTCCAAAGCAGTAGGTGACAGCGTCAAACACGGGAAAGCTCTTGTTTTCGCCGACCTTGCGAGGAATGTAACCAGGGTACACGGATCGATCAAAGACGACGGAGCGCAGAAAATCGACGTTCTCGCACGAATCAGCAAGCTTTTCGATACCCCACCATCCAAAGGGCGGACGCGTCTTGTGAACAATATGAATTTGAGCATCGGCATTTTCCTTCAAGAGACTCGCGGCGCTCTTGATGAAGCCGCTCACCAACTGACGATTGGCCTCAAGCTGATCAGATTGGCCGTCTTGGCCGACATTATCGGGAACGCAGGGGAAATTAAAGACGATGCGGTCGTATCGCCCAGCCACGGCCTCCTTGCTCAGCGTTTCGGAAAGGGCCACGGCGTCGACTTCGTGCTCCACATGTGTGTGCTCGAAAGCCTCGAGAGCGGCCAGCGTCTGCTCCCCCTTTGCGTAAATGCTCATCACTTCCTTGCGGGACTGGTAAGACGTGCAAGTGAGTTGGGCCTCGCCACCGAGGCTCTTGGCGAGTGCCAGCGAAAAGGTGAAGTCGCCATCACCAACGACAAGAATTCGTTGCTGTGCTGTGTACAGACCCGTGCGTTTCGGCTCGTCGTGTTCTGCAATATCGTCGACGCGATGCCGCGGGCACGTTTCGGGTCGTACATTGCGTTGGCACGGTGGTCGAAGAGGCTCGCCATCCATCTCTGTTGGCGCTTCAACGAGAATCTTGTAGCAGCATGCCACACATCCCGTTATTGCGCATAACGCTGTTTCGGGCAGAGCCCAAAGCGTGTCCACATTGCGGAGCGCCGACTTGCCCTCCTTGATTTGCTGTGTTTGTTTGCAATTCGATTCACGTCAGCCGCGTGTCAGTCTTCATTCATGCAAAATAAATAAAAAGGGCCACTTCAAGCTTGTGGCGCCCCCAAAGAGTCGTCTTGCCCAAGCAGAGCGTCTCGTGAGAGCGTCTCGTGAGCCTTGAGCTGGCTGGACGGTATCATCTCAAAGTTTTCGGTCATTATACCGCGGGCCCGAGAGCCTGCGGCTCCGACATCTAACTAGTTTTTCGACATCATTTACCCTCCTGCTTGCTCGCTTGCTGCACGCCGTCGCGCAGACCTGACTCTGCTTGGCTCTTGCCTCGTGGACCCGCCCCTCGAGGCTCGGCGACACCACCACCGCCAAGGAGCAAGAAAAGTCAGCCCTTCGCTCGTCCACTCACCCGTGTGTCCTCCATCGCGCCCGGCAGCTCCTCGGAGAAGGCGAACTGCTTGCTGTCTTGCGTTCTTGGCCTGACTCGACAGTGAAGCCGCGCGTCCACCCGCCGCGCGACCACTCATCACCCCCGGAGAGGCCATTTGCGCAACCCCAAATTTTGAGCACCTCTGTAACTTCTGGGAGCCTACTCTGCGGGCTGGAACCTCTGGCAGCTTGGGAACGAAACCTCCCTCGCCCCGTGTGTCCGTACTACGCTCACTACAAGCCGCACCGGCACGCCCCGCCGCGACCTCGCGTCGAAGAGGCTCGCTCGCGGCGGCGCGACGCGACATGAGGGCCTCGAGGCAGGCGGCTGGGCCGCCTGCGCGCGCGAGGCTCGCGTCGCTGTCGAGGCCCGCTTGCGCAGCCACCCGGCCCAGCTCGCGCCGCTGATGGGGTGCACAATCAATCAAGTTGCACGTAAAGACCCGCTCGCTGCACGTGCACCAGGCCGGGCCCGACGCAGACATCGAACGGTGCGCGTTAGGCTGCGCTGCGTCGCGTCGCGTCGCGTCGCGTCGCGTCGCGTCGCGTCGCGTCGCGTTGCGTTGCAGAGCACCGCCGCGCCTCTGTCTCGCACGCGCTTGCAAGAGCGACTTGCGAGCGGAGCAGCGCAGAGCGGGGACCTTGGGCCGGGCGGGAAGTAAAGGAGACGGCGAAGAGAAATGGGCAAGGTTCAGGACGAGACGGCCGTCGCGAAATCGGTCGCGGTGGGCGACAGCGAGCAACAGGCGGTGGCCGCGAGCGGGGAGAAGGGGAAGACCAGCTCGCTGCACGCGCAATATCCGGAATGGATCGGGTACGTGTCTCTGTGCTTCCTCCTGGGCAACGTCGGGCTCCAAGTCTTCAGCCATCTGGGCATGTCCATGGCGATCCTCTCGAATGTCAACGTCAACGGCGAGAGCACAAAGCTCTTGAGTGGAGTTGAGTTCTGCTCGTCCAATGACACAATCTTCAGCGATTGGTGGGTCGCTGCAGGCAGCTCGTCGGTGTACGAAGACATTATCGACTGCGCTGACGACTACATTTTGGCAGATGAAGGCGAGGAATTTTCAGACCTGGAAACCTGCTTACGCGCCGAGGCAATCGGCTACCAAGGGGGAGAAGAATGTATCTTGTGCTATCAAGACTACGTGAACTGCGCCTCCGCTTCTTCCGAAGAGGGTGGCTGCCTGAATGCCTGTTTCGCAGCGGCCGTCTTTGGCGGCGCCGACGAGTATGCAAAATGCGTGGCATGCACTGTTGAAAAGTGCAACCCGAATTTCGAGGTTTGCATAGGCTACTCTATGCCAGACCCCCCTGACGAGTTTGACGTGCGCCGAGCTCTTCGGGACGGCCGCACGTTGCGTTCCACCGAAGGCGCACGAAAACTTGCCAGCGACCCGCCCGAGCAACTCTACGTAGTTTACGAGATCTCCTTTATCAAGTCCATTAAAGACGCCTGGGACTCTGGGGCGTACGGCGTTGCTATTCTTCTCACGCTTCTCTCGGGTGTTTGGCCATATGCAAAGAATCTCATTATGCTGGTGGCATGGTTTGTGCCCATGACTACAGCGCGCCGCTCCACGGTCCTCAAGGTGCTCACGCGCCTGGCCAAGTGGTCTCTTCTTGACGTCTTTGTCGTCGTCATCATGCTCGCGGGTTTTCGCATCGATCTTCAAGGTGACGTCATTGGCCGCATCTATATTGTCGCGGAATCGCGTTTGGCCATATATACCTTTTGCCTCGCAGCAATTTGGGATTTGGTTCAGGGAGAATGGATGCGTACCATGCATCTTGCCATGGCAGAAAGTGAACCCGATTGCGACCCTGTGTCAAGCGTAGAGGGTAGCTGCTTACTTACGTCAGCTACCTTTGGCCCATCCGCGACGACGTGCGGGTCGTGCGCGCGCGTCACACATTTTCTCCTCAGCCTTGTCCAGCTCGCTCTGCTCATATGTGGATGCTTTTTGCCATGTGCAACTTTTGCTCTGTACGGCAACGCATTCGGCCTCTTCTTTAACAACGAGCCAGGCGAGTATGCCGAGTACTCGGCTTTTGAGATCGGCACAGCAATTGTCGCGCCCGAGCGGATCGATTCTGTCCACAGTGTGGGTGGCACCTTCTTTTTGGCCATCATTTTCTTGCTCTGCTCCATCTTTGTGCCAGCCATCGTTTTTTCGGGAATGGCCAAAGCGTTGCATCTGCAACCATGCGGACCTTTCGCCCCTCGCGCTTCCTTGCTCAAGGCCCTGGCTTCCTTTTGTGACATTGTTGGCGGCTTTGCCGCGCTCGATGTCTTTTTGCTGTCCGTCGTCGTCACAATGCTCGAGTGGGATCGATTCGTAAACAGCGCCATGTCCACGCTTACTGACAAGTTTATTGGATGCGAAGAACCCTGTCTCGAGTCTCGCTCAGACGTGCAGTACGCTGTCTACCTCATGCTTGGGGCCATTCTCATTGGCTGGATCCTCGAGCTCTTCTTTACCTATGTCTTTGCACAGATTTATCATCCGGCTGAGCAGACGTTTTGGGGCCCATTCCTCTTCAACCGACTTGCGTCTTGCATTGCCAAGTAAGGTTTGGACAAAGGCATGGCGACCGATGTTCACTCGTATATGTTTGTTTCTTCTTCAATTTTCTTATTCTATACGGTTTTTAATTTTTCCCCTTTCCGTTCTATCTTGTGTCGATGCCTTACTACCAGCAAATGGAGGTCATCAGAGCTGTAGACATAGCTTTGATCCTTGCATTCTCGCAAAGTGACCTTGCACTGAATCAGATGGACGTATTTGCGACTTGCTCCTCGTGACGCTTGTGCTCGTGCTCACACTCATTTGTTTAACCACGTGCTCGAATCTCAACCACTCTTTCAATCAGAGATTTCGACATGCTAAAATCTGCTCGAACAGATTACTCCTCCTTCAAGCCCAGTCGAAAGCCTCGTTGTCTTGTGGCCGCAAGACATGCATTGCAGGAACACTTTTTCCTGTATACAACATCGCTATACTTCAACGCGAAATTCGCCGCTCATGCTATCCGATTGCGCAAAAAGACTCGTCAAAATCACAACGCAAAAGTTCGTTTTCCTTTTCCTTGAAAAGACAGATCCATCTCTCTCCAAGGATTTGCCCACTTTGTTCACTCAGACCTTTGTCTCATGAATTGCTTGAGGTGCATTAATTTATATCGCATGCTTTGCGATGGTAGCTCTGCGCAAAGATACAAACGCGCGGCTCATTCTGCTCGCTCACGACTCAAGTCTTCCTCCAGCTCATGCACCCGAACTGTCAGCGCGGCATTTTCATATCGCATAAGGTCCATGGCGTGCTGTGTATTTTCCTTCTCGGCTCGAAGCTCATTTTGCAATTCTTTGGCGAAGTGAAGTTCCTGTTGCAGCAGCGCGCATTGCTCTCTTAGTTTAGCAGCCTGTAGCTCCGCATGTTCCGCGCGTGCTGCAGCCTCTTCGAGAATTTTGCCAGCAGACTCTAAAGGAGCGCGTGCACGTTCGTGTAATGCGCGAACGCTCTGCTTCAGGGTATCGAAGGGACCTGCAGCACGCAGCTCGAGCTCGCGGGCTGCAGTTGCTCTTTCGCGCTTGAGCGTTTCCACTTTATCTTCGAGTGAATTCACTCGATCCAAAAGCGCGGTCTCTCGCGCCTCGAATGCACGTTTCAATTCGGCTGTCTCGCGCTGAGTGCTCGCCTTTTGCGCGCAGATTTCTTTTTCCGCATTCTCCGCACGCTGATGTTCGCGATACAAGTAAACTTGCAGACGGTCTTGGGCTTTTCGTAGCGATCGAGTTTCGCGCTGCAGGAATTTCTGTTCGCACATGGCCGTTTCTGACCCTGGTGCTGGTCTCGTCATCACCTCCGCCCTCGCCTCGGGCGAAGCCAAGGAGACCTCCCTCCCGGGCCCGTGCGGACTGGCAAGCTTCATGCAGACCCTGACTTGGCAAGCCGGCGCATTCCACGCTCACAACTCTGAGGTTTGCGCGGTGCCAGTGCCAATGCCGTTTCACTTCTTCTGCCGAGAGTACACACCGTTTTACTTTCGGCATTCGGGTCGTTCATTGAACCTTTCACATTTGAAAGAAGAGACGAGCGAGAACGCGCAGAACTTGGATTGATTGTCTGGCTGGCGTGGCATGCGCGGACGACAACGCTGCCAATGATCTACAACTACAAGTCCAAGTACACGGGTCGGGCCCTGCGCGCAGACTCATGGGTGCCCCCTGTGCGCGGAGACCTGACTTCTCCGGAAGCCAGGGCACGACAAGAGAGACGAAGGCGCAAAGAACGAGAGCGAAGCAGCTGGGCGACTCAGCGGCGAAAGGCCAACGATGCCACGCGCGCAGAAACACGCGCTCAGAGACTTCGCGTTGGTTTCGACGGTCTTCTCGAGGCAGCCATGCCACCTTTTCGACCATTCGAAGCCCTTGATAATCTCGGGCACCCAGGCGAGACACTCTTTCGCGCAAAAGATGGACCTTTCGCAGCGCTGCCTCGCATCGCGCGTGAGCTCGAGCGAGCAAAAGCACGTCAGTCGCCTACCGGTACTATCTCGTGCAAGCCTCGCCGCGCCCTCTCACTACAAAAGCTCAAGAGGCCAAGGACAACGCGAGATCTTGACATAGACAGAGTTGAACATTTATTGCAAACAAAATTTGCACAGCAGAGATCGGGCACTGGAGCAGGTTCCGAGGAGAAACAGTCGAAATATGATTCAAAGGAACGTCCACATACATCAATAAGGAACAAACGCAAAGAACGTATAAAGCCGCGACCAAATACGGCTTTTTCCGGCCTCTTTCCTTCAGATCTCACGACAGCGCCCAACGACACCAATGCAGAGGTTAAAGTAAGCGATGATGCGCCGACTACGGAGGAGGAGAAGGCACCGTCATCAAGGCCCCGCGATGAATTTGTGCTCGACACACGAGAGCAGAAAAAATTTGTCATGTGTGCGCGTCAAGGCATGCTCTCGGAAATGAAAGCGCTCTTCCGCAATCATGGCTATTCGGGCTCCGTGAATGTAAACGCGCTCTGTGAGAACGGTGATGCCCCCATGCATGCTGCTGCAGCCTCGTCACAAGTAGAAGTTCTCGAGTATTTGATTCTTATGAAAGCCGATCCCAAAATTCCGAATATTGACGGCCTCCTACCGTGGGACATCTTACATCGATCTCAGAGTGCAAAGCGCACACATAAATTCCATCATCGATTCCGAAGAGCGCGAGCCATGCTCGACGAAGAGTCTACATTTTTCCGCGCAGCAAAGCTCGGCAATCTCGAACGCATCCTTTGGCTTTGCGAATGTGGTCACGCGACGCTTCAGGATCGGAACGCGTACGGCATGACAGTCCTTCATCTCGCTGCAATGGCATGCCAACGTCGGCTTGTCAGAGAGCTCTTAGAACTTGGCTTGGATCCAAATGCAACGAATAACATTGGGCAAACACCTCTCGATCTCGTCCCTCGAGGCAAGGAAGGCCGACATGTTCGCAAGTTGCTCAGCTCAATTGATGACGAGGCAGAGCAGCATCAAGACGAAAGTACGCCGCAAGAGGACACGAGCCTCGGAAAAACGGCCTTCTTTTAAAACTTAATCACTTGAGAGAAGAAGAATAAACATGACGATCTATTTTGCATTCTTTTCGCCTGACTACATTATCGATTGCACCGCTGTCGCCGGCGGTTGTACTGGCGCGTTAGGATTTGCTGCTACTGTCTTGTTGCCCTCCACGGCTTTGTTTGAACCCGCTCGAGGTTTATATCGTCGCCGCGTCGTCACGCGAATGGCCGGGAACCGATCTTCACATGTCTTGATGATCGTCTTAAGAGCAGGCGCATCTTTGCCGCTATGTAACGCGAATGCATGCGAAAGAAAATCCGCCACGAGGTGCAGGCGGTACTTTGCACGCAGACCAGGATGTGATTTAAGTGCAGAGAGAAGATCAACGTGTTCAACGTGTATCGCGAAGGCGCCTCGCAAAAGTGCCTCCGGAGCAGTGGTTGCGACGGAGTCCTTGAGGATGTTCACCATCTCAATCACACAGAGACACGCACCGCGTAGGATAGTTGCCGCGTTGGGGTCTTTGTCCTTCTTGTTGCGGTCCGCAAAGGTATCCATAAGGACCGAGAGGAAGTGGCGCGCCTTTTTGAAGTCCTTTAATGCGCGGCAAAGCTTTAGATACAGACGAATGTGCCGAAATCGCGTTGTTTCCATCTTCCACCATGGTCGAGCAATACAATCAAACTTAATGGTGTACTCTGGGTACCGAATGACGCAGACACGCTCGCTTGCTTTCTTCTCAAAGGTAGCCGCCATGGCATTTACTGCCTTCTCTAGCCACATTGTACGGTCTCCGCCGGGCAAAAGTTCGTGAGGAGCTTCAAGGATGGTAGCTGCAAAACGATACACGGCACGATGATTCTCGCGTTCACAACCTTTGCCAAAGCACGATAAGAGTCCCTCGAGAATGGCCTGCAGCTCCTCCTTGCTTGAGCCGGAAATCGATTCACCTTCTCGTAAAAGCGCCTTGGCACGCGTTGCGAAAATGCGATATCGCACCTCTGTCTTGCAAATCGCCATCTCGTCGCCCTTTTCAGGAGCCGCAGCTAAAGCTTGCTCATAGTGGCGCAAGACTTCGCCAGTGGGACACGCGCATTTTTCGAGAGCTCGAGCGTGAAGGAAGATGACGCCAGGTTCCTTTTTGTGCTGTTCGAGAAGGATGGCGCGATCGAAAACGTCGCGAGCGAGTTTGCATGCGTGCTGATAGAGCTTTCGGTCAAAGCGTCGCAGACAGCCCAAGTTAGCAAAAATGAAGGACCCGATTGTGACGAGACTGTCGAAAATGCTCTCATCAGGGTTCTCTGGTTCGTCCCGCGCGGCTTTGGCAGGAAGTGCCTTGAGCATCGTTCGTGGCAGCGCAAAGTCGAGTTCGTCTTCGTTCTCATAGCACACGTCGTACGTTGAGTCGTCATTCACACGAGTCACGATGGCATCGTTCCACGATTCCTTGCGGAAATTTGCCTTGACACGATCACACGCGCGCAACTCGCTCGCATCTTCGTTTCGTTCCATCAACATTTGCTGTGCCACAGCAACTGCAGCTTCCCATGCTTGGATTGGAAGAGGGAAACGCTCCAAGGTCAAGTTCCGGAGGTCGCGACGATGTTGCTGCTGCTGCCGCAGCTTCTGCTGCCGCAGCTCCTGCTGCTGCTGGGGTTGCTGTAGCTTCGAGTGCTGAATCAAAGGTTGTTGCGTTTGCTGCGTTTGTTGCGTCGACTCGACTGGACTTGAAACTTGCATTCCTTGCGGTGCGGCGATAGAGCTTGACGCTGGAACTTGAACTTGAGTTTGTGGTTGGACTCGGGGTTGCGCACCAATTTGAGCTTGTGGTTGAGCTTGAGCTTCTGTCGGTGCTGGGGGTTGGGCGTGCTCATGATCCTGCAGAGAGGACTGTGATGGAGGTGGATTTGCACTTTCGTCCAGTGGTTGTGCCCGTTGCGTTTCGGGCTCGACGGCCTGCAGTTCATCCTCGGCCGGCGCATCGAGTAGATCCAGCATGATGCTGCATACCTGCGGATCCGACATTGCAATGCGCTGCAGACGCGACCCGAGATCACCAAGCTTGAACCATGACATGAAGCGCCAAGGATGGAAACTGAGATCCAGACGCAATGCCCCCAGACCCGTTTCTAATTTCTGACAATAGTCCGAAAGTGAGGCATCCCCGATCGGAGCATTGAGACGCGGTAGTTTGGTCGGGGTGGCGTTTTCTATTAGCTGAGCGAAGCAAAGAGGCAGCCGCTCGCATAGCTCTTGCGCTGTGACCACATCGCTTGGCTTTGGGTCAAGCCGCGTCGTCACAAAGGCATCTCGAGACGTAACAAAAGCGCAAGCAGACGCAACCGCCTCCGCCTTGCAAGACAGACCAGCAGCTGGGGTTTCGAGAAAAGCTCGCACAGCAGCGCCAAAGGGTGCGTCGGTCCCGACCTCGAGCAGACTTCTCGCCAAGATAAATCTCACGAGCGCGGTGGTGTGGTCAGGCTCGGCACACTCGCGGTCCTCCACGATGGCGCGACTGTCGAGGTAATTGAGAAGATAGCGCATCACGATTGAGCGGTGGTTCTTCCAGCGCCCACTTGTAGCAGGTCCGCAATCGACGACAGAAACTTCGTCGAGAAAGCGCGGAGGCATACACGCTGGTGCATTTGAAGGATGCAAGTCGAGACTTTCAAGGGTTCGCTCTCCAGAAAAGACTCTCTTGTCCTCGCGCGGGCTATCGCTGAACTCGATAACGCCGTAGAGGCTTGCTAACATATCAGAGAGAATCGCTTGGCGCGCTTCTTCGAGCGCAAGGTATATGTCTTCATCCTCGTGCTGAAGGGCCTTGATGGTATGCACGCTCGCGAGAAGGCGTGCGGCGCTGCTGCGGAGGGATATATACACCCGATCGTCTCCGCTCGTGGCAAAAGTTTTGACCAAAGGTTTGATCATGTTCGCCAGGCCTACGCCGCGGATGCGCCGTTGCGGCGCATCAGCTGTATCTTGGCCTTGATCACACAGTGACAGCAGGGCGCTCAAGCCCCACAACGCTACATCGCTTGCCCATGTTACGCCACGTTTCGACTTTGCATGCGTACGAAGACACAGGACAATAGCAGGCTGCAAAATCGTGGCGACGCACCCGGATGCGACATGACAGAAGGCTTCATCTTGCACTACAGCGTCAAACCTGATTGCGGCCAGGAGAGCCGCGGCGACGCGTCCCGTCATGTTAAAGGCGAGAGAATTTGGACGCACCATGTTTTCGTCCGAAAGACTTGCGAGCAATTCTGCGAATTCGAGCGCGCAGGCGCATAGGGAGTTGAAAAGGACGTCGAGCATCTCCGAGGAGCACTTTGGGCTGTGCGCGGCAGCGGCCGCGAGAAGTCCAAGAAGTTGAGCGTCGTCTGGCGATTTGGAAAGACTTGCTACGAGAACGCCAGCGATGCGAGCCCAGCCAGTCTCGCCCAAAACCCAAGGCTCCGGCTCCCAGCATCCATCGTTGTCTGCCAAAAGATGGAGACACTGCTCGAGCAGCTTGCGTTCGCAATCCTGCTTCAAATTTGTCGTCTGCGAGGCGTGATCTTGGATCAGATGCACGAGCGAAGCCAGAAGTCGTGCCACCAGAGAATAAAAGCGCGCCTTGTCTTGCGCTGAGGCGTGAGGGAGACATTCTTCGAGAACGCTCAGGGTCTCCACCTGGGCCAACTCTGGCGACTCGATCGAGAGCTCCTGGGGGTGTAAGTCTTCGAGAGAGCTTTCTGCCATTTGCACCTCCATGACAAAATCGTTCCATTGCCGCAAGCCGCTTTTCGATGGCTCGATAGTTTCGAGGTAGTGCTCGACGACCTCGCGGAGACGCCTTTGAGCAAGCGCAGGGTCGCGCCGGAACACCTTGCGCAGGTACTCAAGCTTTACTTGAGCAATCGTGCGACGCCACGACAGGAATTCGCGTTTTGCAGCAATCGTGTCGCCGGAGATGATGGCGTCAAACTGCAAGTGAGGAATGCGGAGCAGAGCCTTTCCTGAAGTTGCAACGGTTTCCAAGAGAGCTTCGCACCGAGCAAGCGCTGGCGTTGCTGCTGTCACATTGCCCATGACAAGCGCCAAAACCCGAGCAGATAGCCATTCGAGCCGTAGTGATAGCTGTTCGGCCTGTTCGCGGAGTGAGACCGTCTCGTAAATGCGAGATGGAATGCGCTGTCGCGCAAAGGAAAAGCACACAAGTGCGAGTCGTTTGCATCGCTGCTGAATGTAAGCAGGGATGTTAGGGCAGACCATCCAATCAAAGAGGATCTCTGCAAGGAAGATGGCGCTTTTATCCTGGCGAAGCGTCTCGGACTCGAGCTCCGCAGTTGATTGTGCAGACGAAGAGGGGGTCGGAGGTGCCATCCAATCGACGTCGGCGATTGCCAAGGCATCCATGCAACGCGACACTGCCGCTGCTTGCGCCTCGCTCTGCGATAGAGCCTCGCTTGATGCAAAGCATGCCGCATCGAATTCGTGCAGATCAGCGAGAAGGTCCCGAAGAAGTATTTCCACGGGCCACTCACGACCCCCCCTTTTAGAGATCCAGCTTTGAACCTGACGTTGCTCAGCAGTGCTCTTGTTCGAGCCGGTTTGGCGGGAACGCGATTTGGGGGGCGCATCTGCAGCCCCAATATGTGGAGCAAGACTGGCGCGGCGCAAGAGTTCCTCGCGTGAAACGCGAAATTGAGCAGACTCTGCGGATTTCTCTTCCTCGTCTTCGTCATCACTGTCTTCGTCCATTGCGGAACTTGATTTTTCATCAACAAATTGTGCAATTTGCAAGGTGGTGCCGTGGAGGACAGCGTCCAAGGCTGCCTCAAGACGCTCATCTTCGGTCTGCGTGGCCCCACGACGGCTACGCGTGGCTCCAGCGGCGCTGACGCCTCCTCCTGTTGTTGAGGCCGACGATGATAACGTTGATGATGATGATGAGGAGGAGGATGATGATGATGAGGAGGAGGAAGATGGGTCACCCGAAGACTTTGCTCGCGTTTTACTGGCAGCATCATTGTCAGAAGCACGACGTCTGCCTGCGCGACGCTTGCGCGGCTGCTCTTTATTCGAAGCATCATTTGGCTGTTCGCTCAACGAGCCAGCTGTTTGTGCACTATTTTTCACCGCGCTTCCAGGCTCAGGCACACTCTCTGCAATTTTACTTTGCGTTGTCGTCTTGGGTTTTGTCGTTGCTGCTGCTGGGACATCCACATTCATACTCACATCCTGTGAAGGCGAGACAGAGCCGAGGTTCCCGAATCTGACACGAATGCAGCGATTAGACGGTAGTAGCAGCTCGCGGCGATACTCGATAAGGAGCTGGTCGATGAGCTCGGCCAATGTACACGAAGATGCAATGTGCAAGGTCTTAGAGCCAATCTCCTGCCCTGAGCTTGAGGCCATGCCCTCGCCATCGTCTTTCAAAGCGAGACGCTGTCTACGGAGCGTCACGGAATCGCGTAGCATCCGTTGTTCTTCTTGGCGGAGCGCTCTATCCACCGCATCATCCCATGGCCACGCGCCAGTAGTGGGCGTGCTGGTCTCCCTTCGAAGCATGTTTTCGAAAAGCTTAGCCCAGGCGAATTGTGGATTGTTTGCGAGCGCGCAGCGCACCGCTTCGCGACAACCCGCGTCGTCAGCGAGGGCATAGGTAACGTGGAGCAATCCAATCCAGAGGGAATCTGGTGGCACTGACCATTCGCCACGTAAGGCTTGCTCGTATGCGAAGCGAGAGAGACGCAGATTGCCCACTTTCCAGGAAAGACGCGCGACTTCTTCCCAAAGTGCCGGATCTGAGTCGTCGACGCAAACCGCGTCAACGAGGTGAGCGAGCGCTTGCGTTTCCTCGCCAACGCTTTGGTCCATGGAAGCCAAGTTTGCCAGTGCGCACCGTTTGATTGTGCGCCCGAGTTTGAGCTGCTTACTTTCAAGTACAGCTAGCTTTGTTAGCCTCTCGTAGATTTCCCGGGCCTTTGTCCATTGTTCTGATTGCGGAAGGCCCCCAACCTGGAGCGCCAGCGCAGCCTCGTAGTCCCTTGCAGCCTTGGCTTCCTGAATCTCCACATTCTCTGGCCCTTTGCGAGCGAGCGGCCGTCCTCGATGTGCAGACGGATCTTCCTCGGATCCTTCGTTTGGTCGGCCTGGCGATGCCTCGCGGAGTCTTTTGCGAGACTGCGAGGGCACCAGTGGATTCTCAACCGCAAGATCTTCATTGCTGTCGTTGTCGTTCTGGTTGTTGTGGTCGTGGTCGTCTACTTCTTGTTCATTTTCTGCAAAGATGCCAGGTGCAGGTTCTGGATCATTCACAGCCGTCCACCGTGCGCGCAGCATGTCCTCTGTCTGTCACGCGAGCAGCCGCCCGCGCGCGAGCTCCTCCCCTGGCGGACACGCGGCCAGGGAGCCTAACGACCTCGCTGTCGCTCTCAAATGGCGCTGCTCGCGCTGCTCGCGGCTGGCTGGCTGGCTGTCCGGCCACCTCGCTGGCGGCCTCGCTAGCGGCCTCGACGTCTGGCTGCCTCGCTGGCAGCCCCGCTGTCTGGCAGCCTGCCCGCCTGCCCGCGCGGCTCGCAGTACTGCGCAGAGCCGCCCGACGCTTGCAAGGTTGGCGCAGATCTAACTAGTATCTGCTGCTGCTTGCGATTATAGCACGGAAGCGGCGAAAAGTCGAAGGCACACTGCGCACGGCCAAGGCAAGCAAGCAAGCAAGCAAGCAAACGCCAAGGCCAGCCAGCAAAGCAGGTACGGTGGAAGAGGACGAATGGTCAAGAAAAGGCTTTTGCGCGCGCCAAGACCCGAGCTCGAATTCCTCGGAGGAGACTAGCAGAGAAGTCTTCGCTAGGGTGAATTGGGGCAAGTAAACAAGATGAAGCGGGGCGTCAGCGAATCTGCAGAGTCGAGGAACAGCCTCTGCGACGAATAAGAAGCCAATAAGATTCACGCCACGTCATGCGTTGCATCGCATCGCATCGCATCGTCGAATTTAATCTTGAACTTATGGTCTTGCCAACCATGCATTCGTCGATTTCGATGATTTTGTATAAGGCAAACAGTCAGGTCTTTCGCAGTCAAGCACACGCAGCATTGGTAAAAACAAATTTCTCTCGGTGCCTCCGATGGCCCCAATGAATATCACGAGTCATTCGACATCGTCGCATCATCATCCACCGGCCGCGCGCGCACCTTCAAGGAGAGCGAGCTGCAGCTTGCTCGCTCACGCACCAGCTAGCTAGCTGTAGTACCTGTCAGGCTAGGTAGCCAGCCAGCCTTACTTCTGACTACCGCCATTTTATTTTTTCGGTCAGGCAGGCCAGTCAAAGCCGCTGACCCATTTGGTGGGCTGCGCCTATATAGCAGAAACCAGAAGCGCTTGCACCGGGTCCTGTACAAGCACTTTCTATTATACGAACAAATTCGCGGTGTGGGGATTCCGACGGCCTCTGTAGCCGGCCCCTGCGATCGGCGTAGGGAGTCAGGACTGGGCCTGGCCTAGCTGCACGAAGAGAAATTGGCGCGACGATGCGTGTCCGCCTTTGCGGCAGCGCGCTGGCGGCAGCGGAGGCGTCCAGCAAAAGGTGTTTATGGTCAGTCAGACAGAGACAGACAGACAGACAGACAGACAGACAGACAGACAGACAGACAGACAGACAGACAGACAGACAGACAGACAGACAGACAGACAGACAGACAGACAGACAGACAGACAGACAGACAGACAGGCAGACAGGCAGGCAAGGGAAAAAAAGAGAAGAAGAAAAAAAGAGGACTGCTTTCAAGTGCTTCAGCCATGTAGACGAGTCTACTTTGAGTATGTTTCACGCGCGCGCAAACCCGATAGATTGAAGTGGCATAGTCGCAAAGGCGCCAGATTGCATGGACTTTTGTGAGCACAGTCACGGATCAAGAGACAGCGCAAAATAGCAGACGAAAGCTGCGGCATGAACCGTGGTTGAACCCCCCCTATTGTGGAGAGAAGAGGATTGCTATCACGCTTTGCTTGCTCGTAGACCCTGAGCATGCGAATCGAAGAGTAAAGGATGTGTGAAGAGTTTTCGGGCTTTCGCCCAAGCAAGCATCTGAGAGAACTACTGGTAGTAAGTTCTTCTTGCATTCTTTTTACTACAGAGCAACCAAAAAGAATAGAATCGCCAGCTACGCGACCAAAGTGCTATCGGCCCGGCAGCAGTGTGATCCCGGTCATGCCTTCTCTGTGATAGGGACCCGACACCTATACAATACCACCTTTCTGATGGATACGGTCATTTCGCTGCGTATCCGCAACGCAAACCTGGGGAGACGAGACATCAGGTCTAATGGGGACAAAACGTGCGTTTATCACGAGCAAACGTGTTTGCGGTATACGCATATCCGAATAATCAAGATTAAGCGCTGATTTTTTCTTTTTCTGGTTTCGTGCCCACATGACGAATCAAGTTCCTCTAAAAAAATCATCCTTAGGAAATTGAAATCATGCTGCACTTCTTTCTTTCCTTCCTCTTTTTAGATCTTCAGAGCCTTGAGACATCGATCATGCCGACATCTGTCAGATGGCCTCATCATTGACAGACAACAACGGCAGCACTTTATGCATCAGCAGTCACAGCGTTAGGAAATAATCAAAGCAACATGCACGACTGCTCAATCCAAACCTCCTCCTACCCCTTTGCAAGATGATCATCAGGGAACAACCCAGGCCCTGGGACTGGGCCTCATTGCTTGTGCTCGCTCTACACACTACATCTTCTGCAGGAGAGCGAGAGAAAGGCCAAGAAGCTACCGTCTGAATTCGGGTCGCCGAAGCTGCTCTCCACGTGGCCGCAGACCAGAAACTAACTCTCGAATCAGCCGCCTCCCGTTCGCTCCTTTTCTCCATTTCTATCCCTTGAAGCACAGAAAGCCCCCTCCGAGTTTCCCTTCAACCGCACCGCGAGAAGACGAGCTAGCTAGCTGGACGCTCGAACCGTTGCTCCTTTGACCGTTGAACATGAGTCTAAGCGCTATCAATGTAACTTGAACTTGGCCTTGAACTTCAAGTTGATCTCGGCAAGTTGATCTTGAAGGCCTGAAGCCCCTAGAGTTGACGCAGGTGCCATCGAGTGCCCGGGCCGAGGCCGCTGCTGCCGAAGCCGACGATTAACTGCGATGACTTCGGGCAGTTTTCCTCTCCTGGATCGATTGATCGATCAAACAAATGAATGAACGACCACCAAACGACCAAACGAACGAACGGACACGGCCGTGATGATAAGGAGTCGACAGCTGGGACCGGGGCGCATGGCCCGACCGAGTGGCCGCCTTGGGGGATACCGCAGCACGGTGGAAGAAAGGATCGCATGCATCTCCATGGCGTCACGGTTTCACAGTCAATACTTGCTAAACTCTTGCAAGCTCGCTCAAAACAACACTGCAGCGGCACGGGCTGCAGCGAAGCCAAAAGGCTTCTATCGAGCGCAAGGCACACAAAACGTCTGCGCAATTCACGAGGTCGAACGAGGTCGATCCATAGTTTTGCCGTCTTGTCCACCTTGCGCGCGTCATTCTTTTGCTTGCATTGTTAGAGTTAGAGGTAGGTAGGAAATACTCAATGAATGACCGTTTCGTCTAGAGCACCTACCTCTCAACTCTTACTGTTAGTGGCTAGCTATACTCCGAAACAAAACGAGGTCTGCTACCTGGGGTTCGGTATTTGGGTATGGGGCTCCGCAACGTGCAAATGAAGACTAGGCTGCTCTGGGATGACGAGAGGCGTGAGGGCTCCGTTAACAGTAAGTGCGAGCAAGCGTGCCCGACGAGAAAGTAAGCGACTTCTAAGAAGAATCCCTCCTTGTGCTCGAAAGCTCGAGATTTGCTATTAGGGCATCCGAGATTTAGACAAGGTATAGAAAGAGAAACTTTATGCGGCAATGTGGAAGTAGAAAATTGTCCATCGTCGACGACACGGCCGGGTCCGCATCCGAGGCCGCAGCCGCGGCCGCACCCACCAGCGGGGCACGCGGGCAAGCGGCGGTCCCGACAACAATTGCCCGAAGCTGACGAGGTAGCCAACCTTTTTCGAGGGGCTGCGCCGCCGTAAGAGGAATAACGGCCATAGGGCCGGGACTCGTGTGCAGCGTGCGAGGTCTTCGTTGTCACGTGGCATTGACCTCGCAAAGCATACCAGAAAAGCCGGCTTGCGTTGCGCCAAGCTCATGAGGGGCGGCGGCATTGCGTCGACGCTGAGTGCACGACGCCTCGACCTCGAAGAGGATGATGCGCCTTCCAAAGCTGTCCCGGCGGACAAGGTTGACACGGGGGTAAAGGGGCAGCTTTACAAGCCAGGTCGTAAAGGCGATGTAGAGGTGCTCTCTGGCAAAGCTCTGGTGGAGAAGATCCACGAGCAGCTCGCACAAGCGCAGGAAAATGGAGCCAATTATTGCAATCTCTTGTGGTTCATTCTCTACGTAGGCTTGTATGTCATAATTCTTGGCATGCAGCGGTCCCCTCCAGAGGCCTTCATGGTCGAGGAATCAATCAAAAACTCGTTATTTGGAGAGAGCACGCGAACCGTCGAGTATTCAACTGGCGAAATCTCCACAACCATGGAGTCAAGCAGCCACATCTTTGAGTGGCTCGAGAACAGTGTCATCAAAAGTATCTTCGTCGATCCTACCTGCGGCGACGGAATCTGTGATACCCCTCTCGAGTATCCCCAGTGGCTAGACTACGGGTGTAGTGAAGATTGTGGCACGTACTCTTCGAAGCTCACATCAGCTGTTGTGGTGAACGTAACAGCTGCTTTCGAGGATGACGAGGAAATTGAGGACGCGTCCTGGAATCTGTGCTCGATCACACATGATGTGTGCTACTTTTCCTCAAGTCAGTTGTTTACCACGCGAAATGAATCGCAGGTGCACGAAGTGGACTTGCTCGATGGTGTCTGGGAGGTTCAGCTCAAGGCATCGCGAGGCGGCATCGTTGGCCAGATTTACACGGAATCGACACAGCTGGTCACTGTTGCAGAGATTGTGAACGGGACTTTTGGCGGCAACGAGACTAGCGACGCCAACAACACAGATACTTTTGTGGAATACTACACCTATGTAGACACCACGCGCACAATCATTGCAGAGTGGACAGCGTGCAAAGACACGAGTGATTCAGTCTCGCAAGAGGATTTGCAGCTCATCCAACAGAGCTGCGAAGATGCCACTGGCGAAGTTAAGCGAATATGTAGTGCTGAAGACTGTGAAGCGTGCTCTGAAACAAAATGTAGTCTATACGCTGATTGTGCATTCAATGATACATTGGACGAATGTTACACGCTCACTTGCGGCAACGAGCCTCAGGCGTGTCCGTACTGTGCTGACGAGGACACGTGTGAAGCGAACGCAGACTGCATTTGGGACGAGTCGTGCAAGGCGCTCTGCTCAGTTGCAGATTGTGCTTCTGAAGCTTGCACGGTCTCACAGCACGCCTGTGATGTGTATTCGGGCGGCCTGTGTTTCTGGGAAGGCACAGGCGACATACCGTGTCGCACTGCTACGGATGAAGAGAAATGCGAGTACAGCTGCGCTACTTGCACGCAGTCTCTCTGCGAAGAGAATCCCGTGTGCAGCTTTTATCGGAGCGAATGTCTCGACGCCGACGACGTCGTTCAGACCGATAGCCCTTCAATATCGCCTACCGCATTTCCTACGGCCGCTCCAACCTTGCCTCCTACCCCAAGACCAACGCAGACCACTGGAGGTGCACCCACTCAGTCCACACCGAGCCCAACTTCCGGGACTTCTTGCACAGACGACTGCACGCTCTGCTCAGATTCAGATGCTTGCTTTACGAGTCCAGCTGCTTGTGCTTGGACAGGATCGGCCTGTAGAGAGGAAGTGGACATGTCGCAATATACATGTGATGATGCTTGCCATGCGTGCGATTACTCGGACTGTACGTCAACTGATACGTGCTATTGGTCTGATGGGGCATGTTATCCAGAGAGTGGACTGTGCGAGACTGATTGTACTTTCTGTACGAATGCAGCAAAGTGTCGGAAGCGCGCCTCGTTCTGCGAATTTTCAAGTTCTTGCACCATGTTGGAGCTCTGCGTTAATGCTTGCGAGTATTGCTTTTCCGAAAATGAATGCGCCTTTCACCCGGAATGTGTTTGGGACGGTCTCGCCTGCGCGGAAGCTTCGTGCAGCAATACATGCTCGCTGTGCGACGAAGAGTCAACGTGTACCGCCCAAGATGGCTGCTCGTGGACATCGCTTTTGGGATTGGGGTCCTGCGCGGACGAATCGCGCCGACGCGAGCTTCAGACCGAGGTGTGCGGCAGCATGAGCACCTGCGAAGCATGCTCTGATGACCCGACCATGTGTGGAAAAAAAAATGGCTGCGAATTTGACTACCAGAGCTGGTCGTGCAGCGGATTCCAGGAGATTACTTCAAGCTGTGACGAGGCCTCGGGTGGATTTTGCACATCGGCCCTGCTGCAAAATGGGTTTTGTGACGATGAGTGCAATATTGGCGAGTGTGGATACGATCAAGGTGCTTGCGCGGACACGGCCAATTTGCTCACATACATTTGTTCCGACATGTGTTACTGTAATATGCTTGCAGACGATGTTTGCGATGCTTCGTGCGACACCGAAGCCTGTGGATTTGACCTTGGCGACTGCTGCGAGCGTGTGTTCACGAGCGAGCTTGATGTGCAGTTCGAGCTATGGAATCACTTTACTCCCGAGACTGTCGAGCGACTCACGCCGGACCCACTCTTGCCGCGAAGCCGCTACCTGGCCACGGTCAATCGTCTCATCGGCGGCGTTCTTGTCCTTCAAACACGCTATGAGCGCGGGAACTGTAGCAGTCAGCGCTTCGCTGCCCTTGCAAACGATTGTTTTACGGGTGAGCAATCCACCGCTCCATTCGGCGCTGACCCGGTGTTCCTGCGCTCGAGCTCTCTGAACACAGACGAAACTGTATACAAGTCGAAGTCCTCATTCTACAATTTGTCAGATCCTGAACAAGTGAGCACGCTCGGTCTTCCGTACGGCTTTCACTATTTTGCAGCATCAAGTAATCTCTCGGCCGGAGGGTTCATCGAGGGATTTCCAGTGTACTTTGACGCAAATCTTGGCTCTACAAGGGCGAGTGAATTCCTAGCGTACATGCAGGAAGGCTTCTACCTCGATGCGGACACGGAAAGTGTCGATGTTTTAATGGTCACTTACAACGCCGCGCTTCGCATGTTTGCCAACACGAAAGTCACATTCTCTTTTGAATACGGAGGACGCGTCCGCATGGCCTACACCGTGCAAAGCTTTCGGGCAGAGCCATACGCCACTGACGCAGATCTTACCCGACTCTTTTTCGAAACAGTGTTTGTAATTCTCACGGCGCTGAATTTCATCTCCGAGCTGCGAGACTTCTTTCGCGACTTTTGGCGCACGGGAAAGCCTCTGACATATTTTAGGTCGCTGTGGAACTACGTGGACATGGTGAACATTTGGCTTCTTGTCTGGAATGTGATAAGCTGGGCAACGTTTTTTACCACCTGGACGCTCCAGTACGACCCCAAGGAGCGATACAATGTATATTTGGATCTTGATGCCGAGGCAAATTTTCTGGCCACGAATGAGACTGGAATGAACGAGATGCTCAGCTTCATGGTGCTAAGCAATCAAATGTCGGACCAGATGGGAATTTACACGGCGCTGAATGGAGCAGCCCTGGTTCTTATGGTCTTTCGGGTGCTCAAAGTTCTTGACTTTCAGCAGCGCATGGGCTTGGTCACACGGACGATATCCAACGCCGCTGTCGACCTTGCGCACTTTGCCGTTCTCTTTTTCGTGGTCTTTTCGCTGTATGGGTCACTAGCGTACATTATTTTTGGAAGCGCCATCGTCGGGTTTTCGACATTACCCCGCTCGTTGAACTCGTGCTTTTCGATCCTTTTAGGTGACATTAGCGTCATTGATGAGCTCCTTGTGCACCCGAATGTAGGTGCTGCGGTGATTTTCTATTACTCGTTCATCTTTCTGGCGTATTTCATTCTCATGAATATTTTACTGGCGATTCTCGTCGAGGCCTTTGTCGAAGTGAAACGATCTGCAGAGTTTAGCAAGAGCCTGCCGTCGGAGGTACTCCAAATTCTTCGATCCTCGGCGCGCTCACTAAAGCCCTTTCGCACGGAGAACTACATGGCGGACAGCGAGATTGTTGAGCTTCTTTCCGATTGGGTGGCCGAGAGCAAAATCATCGAGGAGAGCGAAAAGCTCGGCCGTCGCACATTCAATACAGAAGGCTTTTCCGCGAACAGCGAGCAGCTTCAGGAGGTTCTGGAATGCGAATTGGCGCGTGTGCGTCAGCTTACCCGAAACGATTCTCACTTAACCGAAGTTGCCGCTGTGCTGGGCCACAAAGCGACGAGCCCATTTGATACAATTCTTTCGGAGGATGATGACGACAATATGTCCAAGCTTGCCGAAAAAATTGCGAAAAACGTCTTGCACCGGTACGGGACCGGTACGGATGTCGTACAATCCCGGCCGCGCATCGCACCTGCACCTTCATCACCAGGCAATGATCAAGCGTCGGGTCGTCGTGCGTCGGCTACACTAAACGCGCTGCGGCGCCGAACCCTTGCCTTTGCCCAAGGCGCAGCTTCACCAAAATCCAGAGCCATCCGCATGACGCGATTTTCACAACGATATGCGAGTGGTGGCAAGGATGAACAGCTCAACGCAATTGTGGACCAGATCATCGAGGAGCGTGTCCGCGAGGAAGATGAGCTTGCTGAAGACTGAATGAGCTCTTACTTGTCTGTAATAAATCGACTACATAGGCTATACCTGAAATTCTGAATTTTTGTCAATGGCGTGCGTCTGCGAATTGCGCATAGTTCTATGGCTGAGTGTGCTCGCTTCGTAGGGTCGTTTTATGCTCGCCTTCCTACCGGACTCTTGATAAAGGGTTTGTGCTGAAGCAATGTGGTTTTTCCGAAAAACATCACGATGACAAAGGTCCTCCTGCATTTCCATGATGAGAATGAGAATGAGAATGAGAATGAGAATGAGAATGAGAATGAGAATGAGAATGAGAATGAGAATGAGAATGAGAAAGAGAAAGAGGATAGCGATGACGACGATGCGGTCGATGATGTGGACAATGCAAAACGCCAACTTGGCAAAAAACAAAATCGGTGCAAATCAATCAACCAATCCTCAAAACGAGACTCTTCACAGGACAATGCCCACGCCGCGCGACGAGGAGGCCGCGACGCAACGCGGGTCGTGGGCAGCGGCCGCGCACCTTGCGCGGGCCGAGGATGAGGACACGGCTCAGCTCCTGTGGCCCGAAGAGCAACGCCGAGGACCTCGAGATGGACCGACTTCTGGCGCCTGGCACGGTCGCGGTGGCGCGTCCGCAGCGCGAGGCGACGGGTACGTGCGCGCGCAAGACGCGGCCATTGACGACGAACCCTACGCAGGCTTGAACGTTGAGCTGCCCGCTTTGGGCATGCACGATGGTAGAAAAGATGAGTCACAACCTCGAATTTTGCACCGAGACTACGACCCCGAAGAGATTGACGAGCTTCGTGATGATTATGGGGATGATCATGATCATGATCATGATGACGACGAAGAGGACATTTTGACTGCTGACTTACGCGCGAAGAAATTCAGCTTGTTCCGTCGATGCGGACTTGTTGTCTTTGCGCTTGCTCTCGGCATGGTCATTCTCGTCCTACGGCCCGGTGGGAGCGGCGGCGATGACGACGGGCTCAGTCCCGTACCTAAATTAGACTCCGATAGCGAAAGCGATGATGGCGCGCAACGATTCTTCTATGACATCGTTTCGGACCCGATTTCGAGGCCAATGGAAGGAACAAACGAGGTCATTTTCGGGCCATTCAAGGTTGAGGAAAACCTCTTTGCGGAATCCTTCACGCCGCTTGTAGATATGGACAAAGTACACCACATGATTGTTTACAAATCGATGACGGCAACGGCGGAGTCTCCCAAGCAAAACCTGTTCTGGTCAATTGTGACGGGCAAGCAAAATCCTCAGGCAATGGTAGTTTACGCCTGGGCTAGGACTGGGCAGGAAACGCCACTGACCTTTCGCGCCGTTTCAGGTTCAGGTGCTTACCTTGGGCCGGGCACGGATGCACCATATCTCTACTTTGATGTGCATTACGAACTCTCTGCAGACGCAGTTCAGGACCGAGAAAACACGAAAGCAGGAATCCGGATGGTTGTGAAGCGACTTAGCCCCAACGTGGTCTCGCAGTGGCAGGACTGTCAGGAATCCGTCAACTCGTGCCCTACAGAGCAAGGCCTCGGCGTTTCTTTGGTGCACAACTCGTCGTTCGAATTGCCGCCACGGAGAAATGACGTCGACGTGGCCGCCATGTGCGCAGTCACGCAAGATGGCATTTTGTACGCGTATCGCAACCATGGCCATGATGAAGGCCGTCAGTGGGTCACGGAACTTTTCCGCGATGGCACGTATGTGGGCAAGATCGTCGATCGAAGTGTTTCCGACCCGCAAATATTCTACGAATTTCCCGAGGGAGGCATTCCTGTGCGCGAAGGCGACGTGCTCAAGCTGCACTGTCACTTCCAGACGTCAAGCGCAACGTGGGTTACCACGCCAGGGCCCTCGCTGAAACGTCATCAGGAAATGTGCAACCAATACCTCATGTACTATCCGCACTATCCCTCGGGAAACGAAAAGCCTGGTATCTGTGCACAACGAGGCAGTCTGAAAAGCTTTTCTCCAGCAACGTACGTGGAGGCTCCTTTTGATGTTGACGCTCAAAATGAGCTTCCGATGGCAAGTTCGCTTGGCGAGGTGACAGCCATGGCCGTATCGCCGGACGGGCGCACAGTATACATGCTTGCGAGACGTAGCAACTCGTTCTTCTCCGACGACGTTATTCCGGAGGACACAATCTTTGTCATGCAGCGAACCTCGGGCCACGTGCTGCGATCTTTTGGTAACAACCTCTTTGTCACGCCACACGGACTCTTTTGCGACGATATGGGCAAGCTCTGGGTCACAGACACGCACCTGCACCTGGTCTTTGAGCTTGACGCCAAGACTGGAGAAGTCCTGCAGACGATTGGGACGCGCGGGCAAAGCGATGTTAACGAATCGTCTTTCAATGCTCCAACGGACGTGGCAGTCGATCGTGAGCGCGGTGAGGTTTTCGTTGCCGACGGCTACGGGCATAGCCGTGTTGCCGTCTTTAATTATTCCTCGGGCATGTTTCTGCGCTCATGGGGTGAAACGACTGGCTCGGAGCAGGGCGAGTTCCGCGTCGTGCATAGCGTTGCCTTTGACGCGTCACGGGACTGGGTTTACGTCGCGGATCGGGATAACTGCCGCGTGCAAATATTTACTCGACTCGGCGAATTGGTCAAAATCTGGCCGTCGGCTGGCTATTGCCGCAAGGTGGAGCATCCAGACATGGAAAATGCCTTTGCAGGGCATCTCTCTGCCGTGGCGTACTCGCAGCGACTCGATTTGGTCTTTGCATTAGAAGCGCACGCAGTGGTACTTCGTCGCCCTCTGACGGACGAAATTGTCGCTACGATTGATGCTGGGTCCCAGGGCCGTCAGATGCAATGGCCGCACGACATTGATGTTGGCCTCAATGCCGTCAAACCATCAATCTATGTTGCCGAGCTCACAGGGAACCGGACCACCCGTTTTTCGGTTGGGGATGGACGTTGAGGCGGAAAGACCTTTGCTGGTTAGCGTTGGTGCAAACTATCACTGAAAGTCCCGATACTGGTACAGGCATTGGTATTCGTTACTCATCTCATCGCGGAATACACACCACCTGCTTTTGGACAAGAAGCACAAGGGAGGGTCACGGATTTCCTTTGACTTATGCGTAGCGAGACAGGCTTTGCTCGCCGATGGTTGATGCTCCCATGCTCGTGGAGCTTCTGATGATTAAGTAGAATATTGCACTGTCAGCAAATTTTGGTTAATGGGGGCTATCTAGTATGCACGCGAGAGGACACGCTCGATTAAGATCACAACAGATGATCTTCTTTGAAAAGGGAAAAAAAAATATGATGATTCATCACAGCTCAAATACCACTTACCAAGCATCGCTACCGCCACCACCACCGCCGCCGCCGCCGCCGCCGCCGCCGCCGCCACCGCCGCCGCCGCCGCGACGACCACCACGACCTCCACGGCCACCGCCACGGCCACCGCCACGACCGCCACGGCGCCCACCACCGCCGCTGCCGCCCATGTTACGGTAGTCACGACCTCCAAAGTTGCTGGAACGGCCACCGCCACGGCCTCCACCGCCTCCACGACCACCGAGTTCGGCCTGGCTAGCAAGTCCCTTGAGCCAGCTCGGGACATCCTGCTGGGTCTCTTCGAGAAGGCGCACAAGGTCGGCGGCAACGTGGAGATTCTTCTCATTGATGAAGCTAATAGCTTCACCCTTGTTGCCGGCACGACCCGTACGACCGATGCGGTGAACATACGAATCGATTTCCGAAGGCATATCGTAGTTGATGACCATGAGCACATTGGGAATATCGAGACCACGAGCAGCCACCTCGGTTGCGATGAGAACACTCACGCGACCCGTCGTAAACTCCCAAAGAGCCTGCTCGCGCTCACGCTGCGAGCGGTCGCCATGAATCGAGGTACAGGGAATACCCTCCTGGCGATAGAGGTCCATGTGCAACATGTCTGCGTTGCGCTTGGTTTCGACAAAGACGAGGGTAAGCCCCTTGGACTCGCGAAGCTTTTCAACAAGTTTGACGCGCTTTCGAGCGTCCTCGACAAAGACAAAGTTCTGTGTAATGCTCGAGTTGGTAGAGCCGACACGACCGACTGTAACGAAAATGTAATCAGCCATGAAGTCACCGGCAAGCTGCTGAATGTCACGAGGAAAGGTAGCAGAAAACATGGCAGTCTGACGACCACCCTTGCTGGTGTCCTCTTGAGGCATGTCGTACGACTGGACAATCTTGCGGATCTGCGGCTCGAAGCCCATGTCGAGCATGCGATCAGCCTCATCGAGCACGAGATACTTGATACCGCGCAGCGAGACGCGTCCGCGTTCGATGAGATCCACCAGACGGCCGGGGGTCGCCACGATAATTCCGCAACCGCGAGCGAGCTCGTCCATTTGCATGCGAATATCGGCGCCACCATAAGCCACGAGGCAGCGAACAGGCGTCTGGTAGGTGAAGCGCATGGCCTCATCGTGAATTTGCGACGCAAGCTCGCGCGTTGGTGCCAGGACAAGCGCCGCAGGAAGTGCGGATCGACGGCCGCCATAGCCGCGGCCAAAACCGCCGCCACCGCGACCGCGGCCTCGTCCGCCGCCGCCGCCGCCGCCTGCACCCAGACCATTGCGGATAATTCCGTCAATGATGGGGAAGAGGAAGGCTGCCGTCTTACCTGAGCCGGTCTGCGCACAAGCCATGACGTCACGGCCGTTCATGGCCATGGGCACTGCATGCTTCTGGATCGGGGTCGGACGCGAGTAGCGAGCGCGCATAATGTTGTCATTAAGAGGCTGGCAGAACTCGGCATCGGCAAAGGTATCAAGGGGATCGGGGATCCCGTGACCTGAGGACTCGACAGGGATATCGTCGTACTTGTCAAAGTCGAGACCGGCGCTCATGTGCGTCTCGTCTCCGAAAAGTTCCTTCTCCATGGCCTCGCGAGCCTCCTTTTTGTCCTTGTTGCGGTACATCCAGCCTTGCTTGTCCGACTTGGTGACAAAGTGATCAGCCGTCGAGTCCGGATCGCCATAGGGCAAATCTTCGGCGTCTTCCTCTTTCTTGTTCTGCTCGGGAACCCACGTCTTGGGTCTAGCCCAGGCGCTGCTGCCGCCCGGAGCGCGAGGCTGGGCGGGAGCAGGGGCATCACCAGCGTCACCACCGCCATTCGAGGAGGGCGGTGGCAGTTGTGGCCCACCCTTGCGCGGCTTGAAAGCGGCCGACCGGGGCTCGCGAGGCTGTTGCTGTTGCTGCTGCTTCCTCGGCTGCTGCTGTTGCTGCTGCTTTTGCTGCTGGGGCTGCGCAGGTGCAGTGTTCTGCATCTTGAGGGCTTCGATCTGTGCCTGCAGCGCCTCAATCTGTTGCTGCTGCTGCTGGTACACATCGGGTGTGACCTGCATGGGCTGCTGCTGCATCTGGAGCTGCATCTGCATCTGAGCGATCTGGGCTTGCTGCGCAGCCATCATGTTCATGTCAGGCATCATGCCCATAGCCTGCGGCTGCATCATGCCTTGTGCTGCCATGTACTGCGGCTGATACTGCATCCCGTACTGTGCCTGATGGTACGGTGAGCCCTGCGCCTGCTGGTAGGGAGATCCATGCTGCTGCTGCTGCTGCTGCTGCGGTTGCTGCTGGAGCTGTCCTTGCGCTGGCGGCAGCTGCTGCTGGTACTGCTGCTTCTGCTGGTCCAGCTTCTCCTTCAACGACGGCTGCGGCTGTTGTTGATGGGTCTGCTGCTGCGGTTGCTGCGGCTGAGCCTGCTGCGTCTGCTGGGGCTGTTGTTGCTGGGGCTGCGCCGCAGGGGGCTGCGCCGCCTGCTGCTGCGCGGCCTCTCCCTTTGCAGCAGCGCCGGCATCTGCGGCGGGCGGCGCCGACGACTTGCTCGCGGCCGCGAGCCCGCCCAGCACCTGGTTATAGTTCTTCGACTTGGTCTTGCGCTTTGACTTAAACTTGAGCGGCGCAAGGTTCCCGCTCTTGCCGGCGTCTCCTCCGTTCCCCTGCTGCATCCTGCCTCGCGTCCTGTCGCCTCTGCGAAGCCCTCGTCCTCGTCCTCGTCCTCGTCGCGGAGGTCGAGATCAACCAAATTAACGATCGCGAGCTCGCTCGCCCGCTCGCCCGTCCGCCCGCCCGCGGCCTCGGTGCGCAGGCCTCCGGTGCCTCCGGCCGCCGCTCCGCGTGCCGCCCGCGCCTCGCCGCGTCTCGCGTACGCGTGCGCGCCTGTCGAGCGAGTAGTTATGCGGCGCCGTGTACGCGACGCATCCACGCATGCATCGCACAAGAAGCTAAACCAGACAGACAGACAGACAGACAGACAGACAGACAGATACTAGATAGGTATAGATAGGCAGGCAGCCCCTTCATACGGCGTATACACGCGCCATAGTAAACTAAGCAGACGCGGAGAGTCAGGGCAGGGCGCGGCGGGCGGTTGCTGGCCACCCAGCGCAGCCGCTTGCCGCGCCTGGAGGAACCGCGGCGAACGCATATCAGACACGGGGGAGAACGAAGAGGAACGCCGTTCTGTTCGGGGAGAGGGGAGAGGGGAGAGAACGGTGGAACGGCGAGAGAGCATCATGACTGACTGACTCGGATCATGCTCATGATGAGGATGGGGTTCATGCCGGTGAGCATCGCAGAGTGCAGGGTTAGCGCGCCTTGGCGGGAGATTGCAGAGGCGTGCGGGGATGTCGGGCTGGTGTGCAGGAGCGCATGCAGAAGGTATGGCGATTGTAAAAGTAGAGAAGATTGGGCGAAGAGAGGTGGAAAAACAAAAACGAACTTGGATGTTGACGCGCGTGTAGAGAATTTTTAAAGAGGGGAGCCTACAAAGCCTTTTATAATTGACAGCCTGGCGAGGTCTTGTCCAAGTCCAAAAAGATGCAAGCATTGCACGGACGAAGACATCTTTTTCCTCATTGACAGTTTGAGAACTGTTGAGAACAAAAAGAAATCAAAACCAAAAAAAATTCATCAGCCAGATGCAATGACACGGACAGCCTGTGACTGTGACTGGCTCCGGCACAGCAAAAAGGAAGAACCAACTTGCCTCCGGGCGGAATCGAACCACCGTCGTCACGGCCACAACGTGACGTTCTGCCATTGAACTACGGAAGCGCGGTGCTGCGGCTCCAGTCCAACGCCAGTTCAGCGCCCGGCGAGCCACCAGCCAAGCAAGCCAAAAAAACAAAAAGGAAAAAATAATCAGATGCCTCCGGGCGGAATCGAACCACCGTCGTCACGGCCACAACGTGACGTTCTACCATTGAACTACGGAAGCGCGGCTAAGGGAAAGCCTGGCGCGCATCGAGCACGCGCAGCCAAGTACCCAAGCGCGTGCACGCAAGGCAAGGCAAGGCGAGCAACGAAGCAGAACAAACTCCATTCTGGGTCCACTGCACGCGCTCGCTCGCTCGCTCGCTCGCTCGAGCGATGGCGGAGCTGCGGCAGGGCAGGACGCGTCGCAGGCAGCGCGTGGATGTCCATCGTCGCGAAGATGGAGACCGGCAGCGGGACCTTGGCGACGGAGATGACGGCGAGCAGGTCGAGGTGATAATGGACGCGGACCTCGGCGGCCCGTACGAGCACCTTGTGCTCGGCCACGAGGAGGAAGTAGAGCAGCAGCACCACCAGCACCGAGGTGAGCATGAAGAGGATTCTGTCGCGAGCGGCGTACAACTGGCAGAAATCGCGCCCGCTCTAATGAATAAGGCAGTGACCACAGCCGACCCGCGAGCAAGACGAAACAGCGGCACCGAGCCGGTTCGTGGCAGCTATAGTCGTGATCATAGCGAAAACAATCCCGCCAGTGGACTTTCATTTGATGAAATGGAAAAACTGAGGAAAGTGAAAAAGAAAGAAAAGAAGGAAAAGAAGCAGAAGAAGAAGAAAAGCAAAAAGAAGAAGCAAAAGTCGAGGAATAATCACTCGAGCGGTTCCGAAGAGGACCAGGATAGTGACGAGGATGAGGAGGGTTCTACGCGTAAACGTGGGAGCCGACTTGGGTGCTGCGCGAGAATCATCCTTAGTCTTTCAGCATTTCTTGTGGGCCTCATGTTCGTGGTGAGCCCCATTGTCTTTGTCGCGGGCGTGCGCTCGGGACAAGTTGACCGAAACCTTTTGGACAAAATGGGTGTAGCCTCGTTTCTGGAAGACGCGGGCATCCTCAAAAAGCGCCCCATTGCCAAACCAAAGCTTGGATTCCTTGCGGGGATCTTTTCTTCTCCTGAAGCTTCCTTTGCAGGAGACGCATCTGCAATGCAAATCAAGAAGAGCCACCAGGCTCAAAGCAGGGCACAGCGTCATAGGCAAGATGGAGATGGTCTCGGGACGACGAATGGAGGACGTGACCCCGTTGCAGGCGCACCAGATGACGATGTTGTTGTTGACCCAAACGTACTTGCAGTAGCGCAAGACTGGCTTGTGGGTATGATTGAGCGTGTTCAAACAAATGTTAAGCACCACGTTCTGTCTGCATTTGCCTCAGAGGATGGAAAGAGTGACGCGGGTACAGAGAAGAATGCAGGCCATCAGGCTTCTGCATCCAGCGCGTCAAGCGATGTATTATTGACGGAGGAAGATGCAGATGCAGTAATTACCGTCGAGCAGGTTCAAGAGGAACTGGCTGCTCTTTGGAAGACACAACAGGAAATGTTTGATGTCTTTCGAGACCAACTTTCTCAAGTGTCCATTGCAAGTGTACTCTCGCAGCACCGTGCAGCGCCAGCCATGGACGACGATGAGGAGGACTTTGGATTCGAAGATGATGCACGTTCGCATCGCCGTTCTCGCAAGAGTTCCGGGTCGCACGTCAAGGCACATACGCCTCATGAGGTGCGTAAGGCAATCGAACGTCAACGCGCGGCGGAGGAAATGGGGCGACTCAAGGTGCGGTCGTCTGGCCCTGTCCTTGGCGTGCGTGATATGCTCCGTGGCGAAGGTCTTCCCTATGACCCGCAGATTCCTTGGGCATCCATATAAGTATACGTAGATAGGTATAGACATAAGTTCCATACGGAGCACGACTTGTATCCAAAAAAAAAAAAAATGGATTGTGGCAATGTGTT
Organism: Aurantiochytrium sp. KH105; assembly: GCA_003116975.1. Classification (NCBI taxonomy): domain Eukaryota; class Bigyra; order Thraustochytrida; family Thraustochytriidae; genus Aurantiochytrium; species Aurantiochytrium sp. KH105. Next base: position 232,021 of record BGKB01000073.1, read on the forward strand.
TCAACGAGTATAGCGTGCCGTCGGCGCCGGCGTGGGCAACTTCTCTCATATAATTTTTTTTAATTTCTTAGAAGGGGGCCATGAAAGCCGCCACAGCTTGCACGCCCACGACAAGTCTTCCCCAAAGTCGATGGTGTTCGTGAAGACTTCGCCGATTGCCCTTCACCTCGCCGCGAGCCTTGCAGCTTTGCAGCTTTGCATTTCGGCGAAGACCTACAGGCCTATACCACGTGCACAACACGTGCCAGTGGGTGGCGCAACGCACAATGGCAATGCACAATAGCAAGTAAAAGAAAAAGTGCAAGCTGGCAAACCAGTTTCGCGAACACAAGCGGCGCGCAAACTGTTTCGGGAGCGAGAAGGGACGGCGCGCGAAGCGAAGGCGCTCGGCAAAGCGAAGGGGGGGAGGAGAACAAGATGGCGTCGGAGGAGCAGTTCGACGGCATGCTGCTGGGCCTCGCGCAGCAGGTGAGCCACACGCGCGGGCCGGGCATTGACCCGTTGCTGGATGTGATGCTGGGCTTTCTGCGGCGCAAGACGGACTTCTTCACGGGCGCGCCGCCCGAGCAGATCAAGGCCGCCATGAATCGCGCCGTGGAGACGCAAATCCAAAAGGCGCAGCACGCCAAGGCTAAGCAGGAAGAGGCCAAGGCCAAGGCCGAGGCGCTCCGAAAGAAGCGCCAACAGGAAAAGGCCATCGCCGCAGCAGCCGCCGCGATCTCCCCGAAGAACGCCATCAAGGCACGTACAGCGTCCGGGAAAGAGTCCGAGGTGGAAATTGAAATGATTGACGACGACGACAACAGCAGCAAGAAGAGCAGCAGCAACAGCAACGGCGCCTCTGGGGCCTCTGCTACGGCACAGCCCAAGCTGCAAAAGGTGCAAGAAATTGACGTTAGCGGCTCCGGCAAGGGTAGCAGCGCGAACGACGATGATGACGAGGAGGAGGACGAGGAGGACAAGGGCAAGATCAAGCCGAACCGGGGCAACGGCGCGGATCTCGAAAAATACAGCTGGACCCAGACACTGAGCGAGGTCAACGTGACCATTCCAGTACCTGCGGGCATCAAGAGTCGCGATGTGGTTTGCGACTTTGGCAAGAAACGCCTCAAGGTCGGCCTTCGCAACCAGGAGCCTATTATTGATGGCGAGCTCTGCGAAACCATCAAGACGGATGACGCCACCTGGACTCTCGAGGACGGCAACCAAGGGCAGCGCCTGCTGGTGGTATACTTTGAAAAGACCAACAACATGGGCTGGTGGAACTGTGTGGTTAACGGCGAGCCGCTCATCAACACGAAAAAGGTCGAGCCGGAAAACTCGAAACTCTCTGATCTCGATGGCGAGACCCGCAAGACTGTGGAAAAGATGATGTTCGACCAGCGCCAGAAACAGATGGGTCTTCCCACCTCAGACGAGCAGCAAAAGCAGGACATGCTCGCCAACTTTGCCAAGATGCACCCCGAGCTCGATCTAAGCAATGCCAAGATTAACTAAGCCTTTGATTTTCTTTTTCAGATCACATCAAAGGCATGCGCCCATTCTACTTACCTGTCGACCATTACAAATAAAGTTCTTGCCATTGTAAATGTTGTTGTTGCAAGCATTGTGCTCCACGAAGCAGCGTTGCTCGAAAGAGAAAAAGTAAAGGAAACAAAGATAAAAGAAAGATACAATGATGATTGACCGACCTGCCTGCATATTTCACACACTCAATCTTAACAGAGCCAGGAACTCAGCTCGCTGGACGCTCGCTGGCTTTGAGAGCCAAGGATATTGTTCCTGTTGGCTCCTTTGCAGGAACGCTTGGTTCGATGATTTGACCGCTAGCCTCGAACTGCCGACCATCTATCCACGCACTGCCTGCAAGACGACCACGCTCATCGAGGCTGAACCTATAAAAAGAAATATCGACATTCATGCGCTCGAGGTGCACGATGAGCGTCCGTGTCGAGCGCGCGTCCGCCAAGGATGTGCAACCTGGTAAGGATACCTGAAGCACTGTACCTCTTGTCTGGGAGATCAGAGGGTGTGCCGAAGCCGGGCGCCACGGGAGGTCGATGAGGGCCGTTCCGGCCGCATCACCATTCTTGCCCTCACCAAGGCTGTCCAAGATGTCCTCGTCAAGATCAGACTCATCGCTACTGATCGCATCCGAGCTGTTGAGGGCTTCTTCGACGGCAAACATCTCCATGGACATTTGCCGGCGCTTGACAATCGCGGGAGGATGACTGGAATCTCGCAGTGGTTGCCTGGCTTCGACCATGGTATCCGACAGCTCCGGTTGGCCCTCCTTCATGGTGGATATATGTGATCCCGGGACCGGGGGCCGAGTGGGGAGTCTCTGCGGCATGCTCGTAGCCATAGATGGGGGGCCGCTTTGCGCCCGATACAGGACTGTCCGAGACGCGCCGGCTCGCCGGCCGCTTGTATCCGCCATTTGCTTTTGGGAAAAGGCCCCTCCCGTTGCATTCATGACAAAGCTGAGGAACTCAGGCGAGCATCGCACCGAAGGCGTTGCCGCGAGTTCTTGAAGGTACGCGTTGAGAAGATTTCCCTTGGACATGACATACTCGGGGTCAAAGGAGCGTCGCGAAAAGAGCTTGAAACGGCGTGAAATATCTGGTAGTGCAGGAAGCCTGAGTCCAGGAAAGCGTCGGCGCAACAAAGCGTCTAGTTCCTTGAATTCGGTGTACCGTCTCGAAAAGCCTTCAATGTGCATGGTGCATTCGATATTGTATTCGACGTGGCGATCTTGAGGGCGATCTTTTTCGTTAATGTCCGCGCCGGCTACTCCGGCGCGCAAAGAGGTGTTTCGAGATTGCGAAGCTTCGCGCATAATGCGACCCAGTTTTTGGTGAAGCCATAGTTCCTCGGCCTCGGCTTGCGATCTCACGCGAGATCGCCTTGCTGCGGATCGATCGCGCGCGTTAGCGAGGCTCTCGCGCTCCAGGCCGTGGACATTTGCCGAAGCTCTTCTTGCCGCCAGACTATCCCCCTGCGCCGCGAAGCGTGTTTGGCCTGGCAAGGCCGTCGCACGGCGTCGACGGTCCTCTGCACCGGCGAGACCACTACCGCTACTGCTGCTGCTGGTGGCGGTGGCGCTTTGTCGTCGGCGCTGGTAGTCGCCAGCTGGCTGACGCTGCTGCTGCTGCTGCTGCTGCTGTTGTTGTTGTTGCTGCTGCTGCTGCTGTTGCTGCTGATGTTGTTGTTGCTGTTCGTGAGCGTGCGAAGGTGACGCGCGCCCGCCGCGGCGCAGCAGCGACTCCGTCGCGTGGGCGTGCAGCATCCTGAGCGCCGCGATCCCGAGATCAAGTTCTGTCCAAAAACGCTTTCTTTTTCTCCAACTTCTTCTTTTTCTCTCTTTTTCTTTTTCTTTTTCCCCTTTCAAGCGCGTGTGCTTGGTGCTTTGAGAGAAAGATTGAAACAATGCTGCTGGATGTGGCGAGAAAAATTGAGGCAGGCCATTCGATGGGCTTTCGCGATGGTAGGTAGTAGGCCTAGTATAACGAGAAAGGGAAGTAGAATGGGAGCTTCCCAGTCATTCCACAGCTCAACAGTACGTTTGGTCTCGCCAATTCTTTGGATAAGGAAGGAATGAATGCCAAGCTCTTCCCCGGAACGGCCGAAACGGGTAAAATACTGGATTCTTTTGACAAGAGCGGATGACAATGGCAAGAGCTAATCTTGTTCTTCGCTCCACCGAAAAGTGTTGAATTGTAGTGACTGACTGACGGTCTCTCTGTAGCAGAATTTTGCAGATTCGAACAGTGGCAGAACGAAGAGTTTTGTGATGAAGACTTTGTCTTCTCGAAGAAGCCCTTTTGGACCAAGTGCCTAAGAAATGACTGAAAAACGACTTGACTGACAGGAGATCTAAATTTGATTGAGTATTATTTGGATTTGACAGCTGGGATGTAGTTGCCCGGCACAGTGAGCACCGTGAGCCACGTACCCAGCGGGGTTTCTTGCGTCGCCAAAACTCGGCGACCGATATCACGAATGGGACATACACACACATACACACGCAATTGCAGATGTTGCGTGGTAGAATCTAGTCACACATACATGTTTGCTTGTTCGTCCCAGCAAAACAAAAGCAAACCTTGCGCTCAGATGGCCTTGTGCGCGAGAGGGTCGACAGGAAAGTCCATGCCGAGATGGTGGCGCACCTCCGTCATCATGAAAATGGTGCCGCAAACGATGGTGACCGAGGGCTGGCCCGAGGCAGCAGCCTTGTGATCCGCCAAAACGAGAGCCTCCTCGACGGAACCAGCGGCCGACACCATGGACGAGGCGTCAACCCCGACCTGGCTGAGCGCCGCGCCAATGTTGGCCTGAATGGTCTGGGAAGACTGCGCGCGAGACGTCGCAGCCTGCGTGCAGATAATGTCCGAAAAGTGACCCGTGGCCGCGGCAATGGCTTCGCCGCATCCCTCGAGGTCCTTGTCCGAGGAAAGTGCAAGAACGAGCTGGATGCGCACGTTTTCGTGCGGGGCGGCGCCCACGGCGGCGTGGAGCTCGGGAATGCGTGAATCGAGCGAGGAAAAAAGCTTCTTGAGCGCAGGGGCGTTGTGACCGGCGTCCAGAACGTAGACGGAGCCCGGGCGATGCGGGATGATCTCGAAGCGGCAGGGAGGACGCTGGCGCAGAGCGCGAGCGACGGCGTCCGTCGAGGTGTCGCGGCCGAGGATCTCGAGCGCGGCGCGGGCCATGGCCACGTTCTCGACATCGTAGTCGCCGTCGAGTGGCTGGGGCGCAAGCACGTGGAGCGGCGCCTGACGCGAGCTGCAGATCTCCTCCACGGGACCGAGCGGCACGTTGGGCCCAACAAGCATGGGGCGGTGGGGCTTGGCGATGCTTGCCTTTTCAAAGGCAATCGCCTCGAGAGTGTCTCCGAGCACGCGCGTGTGCTCGAGGCCAATGTTGGTGACGACCGTCAACGCCGGGGCGTTGATAATGTTGGTCGAGTCGAGGCGACCTCCAAGTCCGGTTTCAAGGACGACCATGTCAGTGCCGTTGGAGGCAAAGTAGTGCATGGCGAGCGCCGTGACGTACTCGAAAAAGGTGGCGTGGATGTTGGCCGCCTCCGCCCGCTCGATAATGAACGAGAGGTGTTTGACGACATCCTCTTCGGAGATGAGCTCGCCGTCAATGCGCACGCGCTCGCGAAAGGACGAGACATGCGGCGAAACGAAGAGGCCGGTTCTCGATCCCGTGGCGCGCAGCGCCTCTGCCAGCTTCCAGCACACGGACCCCTTTCCGTTCGTCCCTGTGACGTGCACGACGTTGAGCGCGCCGGCGGGGTCTCCGATGGCCGCGTTCAGGTCGCGGATGTTCTGCAGGCCCTGCTTGACGTGCATGCGCTCGTTCACCGTGTAGATCTCCTCCAGCACGCCCGCGTACGTGTCAATGCGGCGCGGGATGCCCTCCGACAGGAACGGGATCCCCGCCTGCGTCGACTGGCCCCTCCACGCGCCGCTCTCGCGCCCGCGCAGCAGCCCCGCCAGCGCCCGCGCGCGCCGCATCCTGCCTCTCCTCGGCCCGCGCCCGCGCCGCTCCTGCGCCGCGCCGCGGTGTCCTCCTGCGCGGCCTCCGCTTTGCCGTTCTGCTGCGCCTCCTGCGCCTCTCCCCGCGCTTCTTCTCGTCCTGGCGCCGCGCTCGACGTCGTCGTCCTCGCCCTCCTCGGCGCCGCTCTCGACGCCTTGGCCGCCCTTCTTTCCGCGCTTCCGCCGCGCTTTGCCCCACTTGCGCGCGCGCTTTGTTCCACTTGCGCGCGCCTTTCCGCACTTGCCGCCGCCCGCCGGGGACTGGGCTAGCCTTTTTTTTTTTTTCTTTCTTTTTTTTTCCTGTGGTCGCTGGACGTGCCCGTCGCGTCTTATTCGATGGTTCGCTCGCAACCACCCGCACCGCCAGCGAGCAGCAGCGGGTCTCCGCCCCGCGTCTGCGCTGCGACTTCACAGCAGCAGCTCGGCCACAGCGATGCTCGTGTTGTTTGCGGGTTTTTAGCTGGACTTCTTCACATGCCAGCGAGAAGCTCGTCTTTCCCCGTGCGCGTGCCCGCCTACTTTCTTTCTGGCCTAGCTTGCTTGCTGTTTTTCTTCCCGTCTCTTCTCTTCGCGCCGACCGCCACCTTCCCGCGCCTCGTCGCACGGGCGAGAACCGACTTCACTGCGCCGCTGTGGTCGCCGCCGAGGCCGCCCGTGTCGCGCGGGGACTATGGGGCGAGGGCGCTCTTCAGCGTTCCGCCCCGTGCTCCGGGGCGGGGAAGCAGGGCCGTTCCGCCCCGTGCGATGACTGGGAGGGATGGGGGCGTTCCCGCCAACGGATACGCGAAGGGTGTGCGCAGACGGGAACGGGGCGGGCAGGCGAGGAGGTGTGTGCTTGAGGAGAGGGGAGAGAGAAAAGTTGAGAGCGCCTGCAAGCGGCTTCGCTGGCCTCGCGTGCTGCGCTGCGCTGCGCTGCTCGGCGGTGCTTGGGGACGTGTATTTCGTTGCCTTGGTTCAGATACTCTTTGGCGTACGTACGTGCGTGCGTGCGTGCGTGCACTTGTTTGTTTCGCGCGCACATCGCTTCGCTCTGCGCTGCGAAGCGTAAGCGTTGTTTGCGTGCGGCGATCGCTCCGCGGGCAAAGGGAAAACAAAAAAAAGTAAAAAGACACAATGCACGGGCGCAGCGGCGCGGCCACATCGACGGCCGAGCGCGAGCTGGAGGAGATCCTGCGCGAGAACAAAAAGCTTCAGCAGGAAAATGAACTCTTGGAGGCGCACAAGTCCAGACTTGAGGCCGAAATGCCGCAGAACGCAGCAGACTCCTCCGCGGGTAAGCGACGCCGCGCACGAGGACGCAACGCGCTGACGCTCGACGAAAAGCTCGGCATCGCCAATGCAGAGTTCGAAGTGGTGCAGAAGCGCATCGAAGACACCAAGCTCAACTCGGAGAAACTCATCGACTCGCTTCGCGCAGTACTCGAGGAAACGGACCTGCGCATCGGAGACCTCAAGAAGGAGGCCTACGAGTTCAAGCGCGATATCGTTGTAGGTGCCGAGAACTTTCGTACGGGCAAGACCGTGGCCGAAAAAGTTGTCAAATACATGGAGGAAAAACTCAAGCAAAAGGATGCTGTGATCGAAAAGCTCCGGCTCAAAAATGTCACCCTCAAAGGTCTCATCCAAAAGGTTGAAACGCAGCTCAAGCAAAAGGAAGAAATGGGCGACGTGCTCCACTACATCGACTTTCACCAGCTTCAGATTGAGAACAAACAATACATTGCCAAAATCGAGGAGCGTAACCAGGATCTCCTCAAGCTTAAACGGACCACTGGCAACACGGTGCAAGTGCTCAACAACCTGAAAAAGAAGCTCAACACCATTCTTACAGAGACAGAATGGCTACGAAAGGAAATCCAGGGCCGCAAGGACCTTCTTGAGAAGATTCGCGTGGATATCAACAAGGTTGGCGTCGAAATCGTCAAGGAGGAGCGCCTGAACCGTAAATTGTCCGAGTCCGACGAGAGCGGCGCGGACATGCCGCATGTGCGAGATTACATTGGCCAAAAGGCAGAAATGTACGAGCTCCGCGCCATGCTTAAAGACTGGACCCGCAAGGTCGAAATTGCTGCCATTTCCGCAGGAGGCAGGTCTCGCATCAAGTCTGGCCCAAGCCCTACGCACGCCGATCAGCATCTTTCAGCGCACTAGCAATCTTTTTTTCTGTACGTTATCTCGGCATTTTGTAGACCCAGACTCAGAATAAGCTACGGGTCGCACTATTCTTTGCATCTCGTTTCTTTTTTTTTTCTTTTTTTTCTTGGCCCTCTCCATTTCGTTTTTGTTTTCGCATTGAGGCTGCGTTACATGATTGTACTTTTCACACACATATATATACAGCTTGTGATTTCTCCAAACTAGAAGAACAAGCAGAGAATCTCAACCGTTATGAAGGACTTGACACTCTTCCATTTCTCATAGAACAAGGCGCACATTGATTGTCGACCTTCAAAAATCCTGCCATAAAAATGTCATTAGTTATACAACCTTGTTGAGCTGCAGACGGGGCACCGGATGCACACCAGACTGACGGCGGGACGTCACAAAGTGGTCAGCCGCGATGCGCCACTCCGCGTCCTCTCCCGAGGCCAACGTGTGACTCAACGTTGGGGCTCCGTTGACAGAAGTATTCCAGTCTGCTCCAAAGAGCTCGTTTCCACGCGTGTCAATAAGCCTCCGCAGGGCGTCATGATCAGCACCTCCGACAGCAAGGTCTCTTCGTGTTCGCTGAAGGCCAATTTCGAGCTCCTTGACATCGCGCTCGAGCTTTGCCATTTGCGCGAGATCCTTTCCATGCACCTTTTCGAGCTTTTGGATTCTGCGCACCGTCGCGGCTTCCAAATAGTTGATAACGTTGAACTTGTGCTCAATGTCGCTGTCCTCCACTTGCTCAATCATCACAGGGTCGTACCCGTGGTCGTTGTACTTGGCAGCGCCGCGTCGCCTTCGCTTATTGCTGAGCCATGGTTTGTTTGCTTGCGACCGCCGCTTTCCTCCGTAGACAATCACTGCAAAGACGGCAGCAAAAATGACAATGGCCCAGACGATACCCGCGTCCAGGCTGCTTAGACCGCGGGCCATGGCGTCTGCGCGCCACGTGCTCACGGCATGTACATCTGGCTTTGGTCATGGTGTTAGTAAAACCTATAAAAGCGAGAGAAAGAGGCAGGGGGGCAAAGTGCACACGTAAATTCGAATTATAAATAGGTATAATATGAAAAATAAGGTGCGTTTTAGTGAAAAACACCTAAAGTACCCCCATACTCACAACGGATTGTTGACCTCGCAAATCATCACGAATGCAAGCAAACAAATTGCTTCCTGACGAGAGCGACCGCGCACAAGACCGCAGACGCGGTGCCGGATCGCTCACCATCAGATTAACGTGCGGCATAGGCTTGAAGCCTACGCTCGTGGCCTGCCTCGCAGTAGGGCAAGAGGTTGAAAGAGAATGTCTCGCATTTTTCGACGACTCTCCTCGTCGCTACGCTCGCTCTCGATGCGCTTGGGTAAAAGCGAGGCGTGCAATGTGGTCGTCGTCGGTCTCGACAACTCGGGCAAGAGCACAATGATCAATTATTTGCAGCAGGCAAAAGCAGAGGACGATGAGCCCTACATTCCCGAAGAAGTTGCGCCCACGGTCGGCTTTCGCGTGGAAACCTTTCGACGGAAAAATGTCAGCTTTACAGCGTACGATATGTCTGGTCAAGGCAGGTACAGAAACCTGTGGGCGCAGCATTATACGGAAATCCATGCGATTGTCTTTGTCATTGATGCCACGGACCGCATGCGACTCTGTGTTGCTCGCGACGAGCTCGAAATGGTCCTCGACGACCCGTCGGTGAGGTCACGACCCGTGCCGATTCTGTTTCTATGCAATAAAAAGGACTGCGCAGACGCCATGGGTCCTGCTGAATGTGTAGCCAAGATGGAGCTCGAGAAGATCCGCGAGCGTCCTTGGTCGATCATAAGCACCAACGCCCGCAACGGAGATGGAATTGAGGAAGCCATCGAATGGCTCGCTGACAGCATCTCATTTGATAGCAGCAGTGCGTCGATCGAGTCCAAGCACAAGTAAATATAATGTATATCTGAACACGTGTTGCTGGTCTTGGGGAGAGCCTAGGTTGGACACTTGATCGTGGGCGCGAAGAGTTCTTTGAAGTGCAAGAGCAACGTCAGCGATAGCGCAGCAGAGTCGAGAATGCAAATGTGCGCAGCGCGACCGATAAATTTGTCCATTCGGTTGGTGCGAAGACTGTCAAACTGAAAGGCAATGTCCACACGCGTGACCTTGGCGGGATCAACCTCGGCGAGAAGATTGTCGCACATTTCATGCGCGAGAGAGACGTCCGCCTTGGTTGTGTAAGGACCAGGTTCGAGATACTCGACACGCGCGCTGTGGTAGGGTACATATTGGTCCTGGTGCGAAGAGATAAGCACGACGTGGCTAAAGTTGCGCAGACCCGTCTCGCTCTCCGATAGTTTGTAAACGTAAGTATCTTTTACGGAGCCACCACGCGCGAAATCGGTCAGTGCTAGCTGCCCAAGAGCCGATGCCTTGCGCCAGTGTCGCATGGCCCAGAGGCCATACTTTACCAGAGTCGATTTCATGGCACGCGCACCCAAATGCGGCGACGACATGGAAAGCAAGCTGTGCAGATTTGGCAAGTATGCTTGCATTTCCTTGCGTGTCAAAGCACTGCGCAGAATGACGGACCCGATCGAATGGCACACGAACGAGAGCCGACCCAGTTTGAAGGTCTCGCCGGCAAATGTACGCACAAGAAAGGCCTTGACCTCATTCGCGAGTCGCGTCCCGAGAACCTCAATGTCTGAGTCCGTGTCCTCTTCGTTGGCTTTGCTCAGCAACGTGATTGTGTCCGGTTCCACAATGAGCAGGTAATTGCGGAACGCACGCAGGTCCCACGAGCTGCCCAGATATCCGTGAACAAAGACAACCACGTCACGAATGTCTTCAGGCACGCCCAAATCCTCACCCTCCACGTTTTCCTTTACCTCGACCAAGGGGGCGGGAGGCGGGCTTGCTGCGCGCGCAAGACCGACATCCTGCGTAAGGGCATCAGGCACACTTGCAGTTCGCGATGGCTCGTCAGTGTCAAGCTTGGCCGCGGAAAAGGATGATGATGATGACAAAGGACGCGTTTCGTAGCGCTGCTCAAAGAGAATGGGATGCGAGGCATCGTCCTCGAACATTTCAAAATCCTCGACCTTTTCACGATGGAATTGACGAATCTGAACTTGGCATTGACGAATTTTCGCCGCAACCTCTTCGCGCTTCCGGCATGTTTCCGCACTTGTCGATGACTTGAACTCTGCTACAGGAACTCTTTCGCGAAGGACAATCTCTCCTACTTTGTCCGTGGCCTTTTCAAGCCACGCACTCTTGAGATCACGGCGCACCTTGCCGGTGAACGACTGCAAGTTTTGCAGAAATCCGTGCCAGGCCAGGAGTAAGGTCGAAGACCATGTCTCCAGCTCGGTCGAAAATGCCGCCGCGAACTCTTCAACATTGCGCGCGCCATCAGATCCACCCGCAAGACGAGGGGCAACCTCAACGGGGGCAAGGGGCTCCACAGGGATTCCACCGGAAGAGAAGGATTGGGCGTCGGCCAGTTCAATTTTACGTATCAAGAGGTCAACACAGGCAGCAAGAGATGCGTGCGAGCTACGGAGAAGAAAAATGCAGTTGCGACGGGTCATCTCGAGGTCTTGAGCAAAGTCCTCATCAATGGTGTCGTCGAGATCCCGATCTTCGCGACCAGAAAGGAGATACTGCGCGAGGCGCAGGCCCGAGGCATCCGGTTCGTACTTGAGGTTCGTTACGCACGCATGCACTGTCGTCTCGAGAAGCGCAAAGCCGGTTTTAAGAAAGTCGTCAAAGATTATAGGCACGTATTCGTGCAAGCCTTCGCCGACGCGATTAAGCTGTACGGTGCGAGCAGCAAGAATCTCAAACTCGGGTGGCTCCGTCTCTCTTGCAACAGGAATGGGTGCGCGTTCGAGGCAAATGCAGAGTCGTAAAGCAATGTCACGTTCCTTGAGCGCATCAACCTCAATGCGAAAGTGAACACCGTCATTGAGTTGACGCTTTTCATCCACGTAGCGCACAATAAAACCCTTGCTGTAGTACACGTCATTAAGGCCTGAGATGCTGGCGGACGACTGGTGTCGCATGCTGTCCACGACTTTGCGTCCCTCGACATGTGATAGTTCCATGTCAGACTCGAAACAGGCATATGGGGTGGCACGATCGCCAACAGGGGCGTCAGCGTGGGCGCCAAGTCCCTGTCGTGGATCTTTGGCGTTTTTGTTTCGCTTGCCCTGCACGACGGCAGCATCATGGTCGCTATCCTGGGCTGCCAAGCGAAGCTCGTCTGCGCCCTTGGCCACGGAGAGGGAAAGGCGGTACAGACTGTGTGTGAATGAGGTGCGACGATCCAGTATTGAGGAGAAGGAATGGTCAGTCAGTTAGTTTATCGGTCGCACACAGTCCCTGGAGATTTTGCGCCTTTCGCGTTACCAGTGTACGCAGTTGTTGAAATCAAGTGCGTGTGCCTGCCTGCCTGCCTGCTTGCTTGCATACTGTCTTGCTTGCGATTTCTCCTTTTCTTCTTTCTACCTCTTTCTACGAACCCTTTGGCCCTGCGGTCGTCGCGACACAGCGCCACACGTACCCTTGCTGGTTCAGGTCCACGTTGTTGAAGGTCATGAGGCAAACGCCGACCTCGACGGCCGCCTGCAGGCTCGCCATGGCGGCAAGGGCAGTGCTCCGCCACACCAGCACGCAGAGCTCGCCGCCTCGCGCGACGCGCGCCACCTGCAGCCGCCCGTCGCTCCGCGTGCCGAAGCCCGACCAGGGGTGGGTGTATGTGTACGCGTAGTCCGCGCCGCTGGAGCTGGCTCCGCTCGGCTTCGGCGATTGGGCCTCTTTTCGCGACCCGTTGGGCCTCTTTTCTTTGACGCCGACCGTGACTGAGGTCGAGACCAAGAACAAGAACAATAAAGCCCCAGCTGATCTGCACGCACGCGCAGTGCGGTTCCAAAGAGCATATTTCTGATTGGTCGAAGGAGAGGGAGGTGTAGTCACCGCCGTGCAGGCAGGCAGGCAGGTTGCGCAGGGCCTTGGAAAGGGCGATAGCGAGCACTTCGTGAAGTGGCTGGCTGGCTGGCTGGCGGGCTGACGGGCTGGCTGCTTGCTTCGTTTGTGTAGAGCATCGATGATGAACCAGGACCAGAGTCAGAGCAAAGGATCATCGGTGATGCAGAATGAGGAGGAGCAAGAGGTCGAGGTCGCAGCGCTTGCGCTCAAGCGGCTGCTGAGCCGCGTCAAAAGTGCAAAAGTCATGCTTCAGGAGGAAGATGAGCGCGTTGAAGCTGATCGCCGAAGAGAAGAAAAGACGCAAGAGGAGACGACCTACGAAGAGGCTGGACTTTCTGATCCGAGCGAGTATTATGGAGATGTCAACATTGACGATGACAAGGAAGCCAAGCATGAACAGGCCACCGAAGAGCTGCTTCGCGTGCCCATGACTCCGCGTCCACCGCCAGAGCTTGTGGGTCTGTTGGCCAACTGCAGGCTTGGGTCTTCCGTGCACCCTGATGCATTTGGGTTCTCTAACGAGACCAAGACTCAGGACAGCTCCCCGAAGCAGTAAGGTTGAACAAAAGAAGCGCGCACACACATTCATTGACGGAACTCTGACCACTTAGAATTCGCGCGCGGGATACTAGCGCGATGGGAAGATAGATGTTCAAAGGAAAGAGACGAATACCTAAGTAATCAATCAAGCCATTGACTTTCGATTACAGTTCGAGACACCTTTATGGATAATATGGAATCAAATGGATTGCTAGTATGCCAAAGTACGCTAGGAATGCCGGGGGAGTTTTCGCTTTTGCTGAGACGAATTTGTCTGGTGGTGAAGATCGATTTTTCCCCCCCACCCTAAATGTCGTCTCGAGGATGTAGTGAAGAGCTTGACGATCACAAATCTTTGGCCGTGCTAGGTCGTGCTCTGAGCGATGTTAGACGTACCTTAATGTCGCACGAACTAGTGGCTGCTGAGATTGGATGGTTATTGGCACAGCAAGTCTACAGTAGACTTCCTATGGGTGCCAAGCTGACTTCGCCACTTCTTTGGCGCTGCTGTCTGCTCACGTCATTTCCATTTTTCAACACACCTCTTGTCTCGAGCTCATCTCCGTGACATGGATGAACAACACGCAGCATGCACGTGCACTTTTTGTTCATTGCTCAAATGAATGAGACTTTCTGGTCTAGGCCTAGGCCTGTTGCGAATCGGCTGATGCCATGTTCCTCCTCTTTTCTCGCATGCTGAAAGCGAGACGCCGTTTCCCCCTTATATTAACTTTCAGAACCTGAACAACCCATCCTAAAAGCCGTGGTCGTTGCCCGAACGACGCCGGCGTCGCGTTTCGTTTCCTTTGCGGCAAAAGGGAAGGTGATGCGCGTCTCTTCCGGCGCCGCTTCTGGAGGATTCGCGGCGAGCAGCGCTGCGGCTACGTGTGCATAGTATTGCTGCTGCCGCTGCGAGACCGAGTCGCCGAGGCCTCATCCGCTGGCTCCACGTCTCGCTTTGCATTCTGCGAGGGCTTTTGCAGTCTGGAGTAGTAAACAGGCCAGCCCAGGAGAAGGAAACGGAGTGTGCTAAGCAGGCCTACTAGAGAGGAAGAGGGCTGGCGTGTGTGGTGGGCGAGCACATGGACTTGCAGAAGCCGCACTTGCAGAGGAGCAAAGACGCAACGCGGCAGCGGGCAGAGGCAAAGGCGCTCGCGGCGAGAGCAGAAGAGACGCGCGGGCAGACAGGAGCAGCGCCGGCGGTGACCTGCAGAGAAGAAGGGAAGAGAAGATGCGCGTGGGTATCGTGGGGTGCACCGGCGCCGTGGGCGAGGAGCTGGTCAAGGTCCTGGGCGAGAGGCAGGACCGGCTGGGCGGCGTGACGCAGCTCAAGCTGCTGGCGAGCGCCAAGTCGGCCGGCAAGGTCATGGACGCGGGCGTTTTTGGCCCGCTGACCGTCGAGGAGTTCTCCATCGACAAGGTGAAGAAGCTCGATGTGGTCTTCCTGGCCGTGTCCGGATCCTTTTCGCTCAAGTACGCGCACGAGATTGCCAAGAGCGGCCCGGTCGTGATTGATAACTCGTCGGCCTTCCGCAACGATCCCGAGATCCCCCTTGTGATTCCTGAGATCAACGGGCACACGGCCAAGAACGCCAAGCTCATTGCGAACCCGAACTGCACGACGGCGATTGCCGCGATGGCTCTTTGGCCCTTGCACCAAAAGTTTGGCATCCGCAGCCTCATCATGTCCACATACCAGGCCGCAAGTGGTGCTGGTGCCGAAGGCATGGCCGAGCTCGAGGCACAGACGCGCGCGCACGTCAAGGGCAGCGCGCCCGAAGTCTCCGTCTTTCAGTACCCGCTGGCCTTCAACGTGATCCCGCACGTCGACTCCTTCCAGCCGAACGGATACACGCGCGAGGAGATGAAGGTCGTCTGGGAGACGCGCAAGATCTTTGGCGTGCCGGACATGGATGTCTCGTGCACGGCGGTGCGAATCCCGACCCTGCGCGCACATGCAGAGGCGCTCACCATTCAGACTTGGGCACCTTGCAGCGTCGAAAAGGCCAAGGCGCTCATCGACGAGGCTGTCGGCGTCCAGCTGGTTGACGACCCGAGCAGCAACAAGTACCCAATGCCAATCAACGCCACGGCCAAGTTCGACGTTGAGGCTGGCCGAGTGCGCCAGAGCATCGTCTTTGGTGACTTTGGTCTCGACCTCTTTGTGTGCGGTGATCAGCTCCTTCGCGGCGCTGCGCTCAACGCGGTTCTCATTGCCGAGTTTCTCCATGAGGACAAGTTCGAGAAGCCCTCTGGTTACAAGCCCACCGTGCTGCAGCGCTTCATGGGCGCCTCGCTCTCCGGCCCTGCCCTCTGGTTCACGGTTGGCGCCGTTGCAGCCACGGCGGCGGCGGCGACCTCGTTTCTGACTGCAGACTCGAAGCCAACTTCGTCTTCTGCCTGATTCTTTCTTTTTTCCCTCTCCCCTTTTCTTGCTAAATTTTGCGTTGCGGCATCGTCAGTCACAGCCATTCTTCTACGTCCAAGTTAACAATCAAGTCAACAAGCAAAGGAATGAGCGACTGTTGGTCGAGACAATGTTCCAACGAAGCAAACAGCAAAAATTATAAATGAACACGAGGCCTGAACGAGTTTTTCTTTTTTTGACGACCATGCTTCCGTAGCCGATTCGGGCCAGTGAACACAACAGCTTGAGTGAGTTCTCGACAGTTATGCTGTCGTACGTCCAGGCCTAGCTGACATTTCTTGATGCTGACAGTGAGTGAAAAAAAAAATCAATCCTCGTTGTCAATTTCAATTCACGTATGCTGTCCTTGCGCATACATGCTACTCGTGATGTACAGGCTGCAGAGACGCAGCGGACACTCCCAGTGTCCGCCGTAAATGGTCAAAATTACGCTGCCACTGCTCTTCGTCAGCTGCGTACTGCTCCTTGGTCTCGCGAAGCTGTTCGCGTAACATTTCATTCGAGGAGATGAGTGCCTCGTGCGATTCGCGAAGCATACCAGCAAGAGCTTTGCTTGCTTGATCGTCCACTTGCACAACTGTCGATTGTTGCTGTGAAGCGAGGTGACGCGCATTTTCGACTTCTGCCTGAAGCGCTGCTTTCTCGTGCTCTAGAGCGGTGCATCGATCAACAAGAAGTTCAACTTGGTCCCGAAGCGAGTGTTCCGTGTTCATTTGAGTTTGTCGCTCCTGATCAATGCGAGCCATTTGCTCGTTTTGGGCCCGGCGTTCTGCGTCGATGCCTTGTTTCTCGTTCTTGCGGGCTTGAACTAAGCGCACGAGGCGCACGTTCACGCTGGCGACTGTATCTTCCCAACCGCTGGTACTCACAGGCATGCGGAGTGAACGCATGTGTCGAAGTAGGTCGAGCAGCACCTGATCTGCATTGAGTGGAGCTGCTTCTTCTCCCTCTTCGTTGTGTTCCTCCTCCTCTCCACTCTCGACGACAACTTGACGCTCCTTGTGATTTTTCATGCTTGCTTGCGACCCGAGTTGTGAACGCGCAAGTCTAGCTTCATTTGGAACCCCGAATTTTTTTTCGCGCGCAGGATGCGACCTTGATGTCGCGTTGAAACTCAATCGACTATTCTCCTTGCCGTTGGATAAAATTTGAGAAGTGCTTGGCTTTGCGCCGACAACTTCTTCGTCACTGCTATCGCTCGTTTCAGCATCGTCATGCTCATCCACGCTCTCCATTTTGACAACCGTTCGTCTCTTGTTGATCTTCCTCACAGCATGGCTTCTTTCAATCGCAAGTCCTTCTTCTTCTTCGTCGTATTCTTCTTCCTCCTCCTCCTCCTCCTCCTCGTTTTTGCTGCTGGCTTCATCTTTATCGTCTTCAGTATTGTTCCGAATGTTGTCCTCTTCTTCTTCTTCATCGTCTTCATCGTCGTCATCTTCGTCTTCGTCTTCATCGTCATCATGTAGATTTGGTCGAAGATCTCCGGGTGCAATGGGTGGTAGCTGGGCGGCCTTGCGACGCTCCAACGCGGTAATCAACTGCTCATCAAGGGTGCTGAGATCTTCAAGCTGCTGTATGACAAAGCTGCGATAGAGTCTGGAGCGCACGAGCGGATTCAAGCGAGCGTCGAGTTTGCGCAGCTCCGTGTTCCGTCTCAGCAAAAGCAGCTGGCGGCCATCATTGATCTTGTTGAGGTATATATTGAGCGTTTCGAGCTGCTCAAGGTGTTCAAGACCCTCGAGCGATACGAGCTTGTTCCGTGATAAGTCCAGCTTCACAAGGCCGCGAAAGGGTCGCAGCGCATCGCCGAGAACTTCGAGCCCATTTCGCTGCAACACGAGCGTACGCGCACCGTCCAGGTCCTCCTCGGCGTCCCAGCCGTTGCGCCTCACGACGGCTTCCACGGCCTCGGTAGCCGCCGCGACCGCCGGCCCCGCTTGCGCACGTGGCTGAGTCATGATGACAGCTCGATCCGTTTCTGTGTCGTCGGGCGGCCGCGCCGTTATGTTGATTCATAATGTTTCAACATGCTGACTTGAAGACTCGGCGACTTGTCTGCTGCAACGTATACCGAGAACTACCATGGAGCGAAACGTTTGTCGATTCAACGTACTACGCTGGCGCGCCCTGGTGTCATTGGTTCTGGTTTGCTTTGAATGAAGCATCACTGCCGCCAAGCCAAAGCAAATGAGGTCATGAGTCATTTTCACCCGAACCATACAAAATCGACCTGCGCTCTCTCGTGATCACTTTGTTCACTACATGCATTGTCGAAGATACGGGAAGGTATTGTATCATTCCAAGAGAAGCTGATTACAGCCTGCCACCGTATAACGTTGCATGTGTGAACCAACTGTACAGAAATTGCATTGCATCATTGAGTGCGAGCCCCCACGCCACGTGCTAACGCTTCGAGAATTGTTCAATCTTGAGGAAAGCCACTGGTCAGTACAATTGTGCCTCGTCGTCCCCCATGAGGATAACCCCAAATGATATCGAATGCAAGCTCATCCGAAGTTCTTGCAATCGACCATCATTTCGAGCAAAAGTCAAACTGTCCCCGAAAACGATACCTTCTGCATGCACGTCGCACGACGTCAACAATCATCTGCATTGCTGCAGCCAGATGCTTGGATACGCGCGGCGTGTTCGCAGCCCGTCCGATCGCAGTCCCGTCCGCAGAGGCCGGCCATCCGGATGCATTCGATCCCGCTCTCGAGCCCAATTTCGTGGGACGAGCGAGTCGAGTCGAGTCGAGTCCGCGTCGAAGCAAACGGGAATGCCGCCGAGTCCACGACGATGGAGCGGCGGCGATGGGGCGCGCGGCGCGAGGGCGCGGGCGGAGGCGGCGGCGGAGGCAGCGCGTGCGACCGCGGGTCCTGGCTCGGCGCGGCGCACGCGGCGTTGACAGCGGTGCTGGCGGTGGTCTGCGTGCTGCAGTACAAGCATGCACTGGAGCACGAGCTCGACGCGCTCACGAGCCGCTCGGCGTTGAGCCGGATGCGGTCCGGCCCCAGCTCCGGCGACGGCAAAGGCGGCAGCAGCCTCGAAGGCCTGGCAGAGGCGGAGATCCCGCAAGGGTACTTTTTGGAGCCAACAGAGCCCGTCGAGTTCGTCCAAGTACGCCTGGACCGCAAAGCCGCCGAGCTCGAAGAGACGCGGACGCTGCTGCTGCAAATGGAGCGCGACTTGCGCAAGTGCCAGGGCAAGCTGGAGGACCGGAGCGAGGAGGAAGCCTGGGGCGAGGAAAAGGCCAAGCTTCAGGCTCGCGATCGCGCGATGCAAAAGCGGCTCGAACGCGTCGAGGACGGCATGGCGAAGTTGTCACGGCACGTGCTGCGCGAGACATTTGGCAGTGCCGAGCCTTATCGCGTACGCATGACCGTTCGTTTCCCAGAGTCCATGGGCGCCCCTTATGAGCAGGACATTCTCTTTGAAATGGCACCAAGCGAGCACGTCCCGACTGGTGTTCTGTACTTTATGAACCAGGTGGAGGCAGGTCTGTGGGACGGATGCTCGTTTATTAGGAATGCGCATCACGTGTTGCAAGCGAGTCCGCAGTCTACTGAGAAGCACGGGCTACATCGGCGATTCAAGGAGCTCCCAATGCAAGGCTCGTCGATAGCTTTTCAAGAGTACAGTGACAAGTACAAGCATACAAAGTACACGATTGGCCTGGCTGGGCGGCCGGGCGGTCCGGACTTTTATATCTCCACCGTTGACAATACACGCAACCATGGACCCGGAGGTCAGTCTTCTTACGACTTGCCCGCCGAGGCTGACACCTGCTTTGGACGCGTCACGGAGGGCCATGATGTCGTGGATCGCATGCATCGAGCACGCAAGCTCAAAGACAACTTTGAGTCTCTCGCTGAGTACATTGAAATCAAGACCATGCGTGTGGAGCGCGCTAGCGACGACAGCTCCTGAGTACGGCATGATACGACAACAAATACAGAGAAAGATAGAAAGTTATAATGCTTTTGGCCCCTGTTTTCCCATTCATTCTTGATTCGCTGCGCAGGTTGCTTGCTAGCCACCAGGTACGGTTCCTGTCTGGCGGTGAGGGGAAGAAGAAGTGCACCCGCTGTCGAAAAGAAGAACCTCTCGGTGGCGTCGAGGGAAAAAAAGTCCCTGGCTCTTGTGGGCGCGGCACTGGTCAAAATTTGTTTGGCGGTGTATGCTCCGCAACTCAAGCGTCGCTGGTCTCAGCTTCGGCCGGAAAAGGGATAGGCGAGGGTCGATGATTGGAAGCGTGCTCATCGCTCGCATCATTGTTCGCGCCCTTGTTTTCCTCGCTGGCCGGTACAGAGGCTGTCGTCTCTGAGGCAGACGTTCCGCGTGCACCTCGCCGCGCCCCGCGGCGGAGAATCTCCGTACGAATCATGTCGTGGTGGGGAGCGTGGTCTGAGAAGCGGATGGTGGCTTCCGTGTCATTTACAAACCGTTTTTCGATGGACAACGACACGGAGCCCTCGACGCGCGTGAGAAAACTATTGCGATTCCTAGCCCAGAGTTGCGCGGCTTGGATGTTGGTAGCATCCTCGACATTGTAGTCTTGCAGGTAAAAGATGCGCTTTGTGAATTCAAGCACGCTCGTCAGCGTATGGTCCGGAGTGCGCCAGAGAGGAAAGCCTGAGCGCAGACTGAGATCGCCGCTTGTTGGATTTACATAGGGATGGAAAACTCGCGATACAAAGGTGACCGATGGTAAGGCATCATTGGCGGGATAATTGCGCGGAAGCTCAACGCGAAATCGAAAGACCGCGCCTCTGTACAGTCCAGCTTCGATAAAAATGACGCCATAATACATGCGCAGACTGTCCTGCGCTGGTAAGAGATACACGCCTCGGGGGGCTTCTTCTTTGAGCATTTTGTATTCGACCATGATGTTGTAGTCTTTGAGGTTTTGCGCACGATAGCTGCGCAGTGTTGTGAGTGCGGCTGATGCGTTCGATAAAGGGTCGGCGCTTCCGGCCGACGTGGTTGACTCTGCTGTCATGGGTCGCCGGGTGGGGCGACGTCGACTTGCGGCGTTCATCTTGGTCTCGAGCCAAAAAAAAAGTAGCTTGTGTTTGTCCGCTCGAACGGACGAGAGCAGCTATGCGGCACAAGTTGCAGCGAGGAGTATCCCTGCGCGTATTCACGCTCTCGATCGCTTGGTCGAGAGCTCACGCGCGTCGGTCTTTCCGTGAGTTAGATTGGCTGACGATCAAGCACTGCCTTGCTGCCCCAAAACGGTCTACAAAACAAAAAAAAAAAAGAGCAAAGAAAAAGAGAAACCAGTTGAGAAAAACAAAATGAATCAAGAAGTCCTGTGCTGCGAGAGCGCCCCGCGAGCAGAAGTGCGTGGATTTTAATTGCAAAGGCAAGCTCAGGTTGAAAAATAGAAACATGCAAATACCAAGAGAGAGAAGGGGTGACTCGTTTTTAGTTTGAGGATAGGGCAAGCCTATAAAACAAAATGCATTGATGTTGCAACGTTGACAGGAGATCTTTCGAAATCGTATTTTATCAATGATTGTGGTGGTGGTGGTGGTGGTGGTGGTGGTGGTGGTGGTGGTGGTGGTGGTGGTGGTGGTGTTAAGGTGGCAAGGCTAAGTAATACATGCTTGTTGGCTCGCCGCACGCGCGCGTAAAATTCATCTATCTACCAGGGAAGGGTCTCACTGGTAGCAATGTCGACGAGAGAAGCGTTGTGGGTCTTGAGACTCATTTCGTCAATGACACGAATGAATCCGTCGACAGCAGTGTCCACCGAGATTCCACCCTCGAAATGGCCCGTCATGTCCGTCTTCACGACGCCCGGGTGCGCAAGCGTGACGGCAATGCCGCGCTCAGTGTACTCAGTGCTAATGTTCTTGACAATCATGTTGAGAGCTGTCTTGGATGTGCGATAGCCGTACATGGCGCCATCGTCGGCCAATCCGATCGAGGCCATTCTTGTGCTGGTAAAGAGGCACTTGGAGCCATCGGTGAGCTTGTCATCGAGCGCTTGCACCACGCGCAAGGCGCCGAGGGCATTAATGTCGATCTGGCGCGCAATATCGTCCACATCGACCTCGCTAACCTTCTCGAGCGCAAAATTTTCAGTCAATGTAGCGATTCCTGCGTTGTACACAAGGAGGCCAATTTTGTCGACTCCCGCGAGACCCTTTTGCAAGGTCTCCTTGCAAGCAGCAGTGCTTACATCGACATTCTCAATCACATTGGCGAAGGGCTTGGCCCCCTGTGGCGCTTTCCGCATGGTGCCGTAGACATTCCACCCGTTCTGTTCGAGGCGTTTGGCAAGGCCGAGCCCAATGCCGCGCGAGGCTCCTACAACGACGGCTGCGCCGCGGGACATTGTGCTCTTTTCCGCCGCTTCCTCTCCTCTTATTCAGGACGGGATGCCAACTACGATCTCGTTTCTGATTTGATTTGGCTTTGCGAAGAAACCCCAAGCCCCCCATCCGTCCGAGCCGGCGGTACGGCACTCGTTCCTTTCGCGTCGGGAGCCGCATCGAAGGAAGTCTCGCTCGAGCTCGGCGCAAGCGCAGCGCGCAGGTCCTCCCATACCGAGCGCCTCTGCATCCAAATCTTGCGGCGTCATCAGCTCGTCATCCCAGGTCGCCTTTCATGCCGGGTGCTTTGGCCCCCACTTCTCGGAATGGCGACCGCGGCCTCGTCCGACTTCGCATGCTTCGCACGCCTTGCGCGCCCCGGAGGCTTCCCGCCGCCCAAAATCTGCAGGGAAACTACCTCCACGGCATCGACCTCGTCCTGACTCTATTTTTGTTTGGTCTTGCCCGGGAGAAAGGGCACGAGCTCGGCACGCAGACGGCAGGATGAGCTCGGAGCGGAGGAAGGGAGGCATGGAGGGTCTTCGGAAAGGAAAGAGAGATCCTCGGAGCGAGAGCCTTCTTGCTGCAGTTGCAGCTGCTCGCACGGGAAATCGATCATGGCAATGATGATGAACATCTATCTATCTGGCTGCTGCCAGCATTGCAGAAGAAACTCCGCTCCCTCCAGGTCGAGCCTGCATGATGAACAATGCAAAACCAAACCCAGACACCGCCAGCAGCAGTCTGCCCCCCATCTCATTTTCCTCTCGGTCGACGCCTTTCATCCAGCTCCCTCTCCTCCGCCTCCCGCTCCTCCCTCTCCAGCCACCGCTCTTGCTTCCCTCCCTCCCTCCCTGCCTTGCTTCCTTCCTTTCGTGCACGGTACCCCGCTCCATTCCGTGCACGGTACGCCGCCCCCAGCGTCGACACCATCGTCTACATTACCCTAACCCTGGCAGTGGCTGGCCGGCCAGCGGCGCGGGCCTAAACCCTGGGCGGCGGGGACAAAGGGGGGAATAGGGAGAAGGGGAAGGCGGGGAGGGAGGGGAGGGAAGGCAGGGAGGGCGGAGGAGAGGCGCGGCAGAGCAGAGCGCAGCGGCAGGCAGAGCAGAAGCGAGTCGAAGTCAGGAGCACGGCACGCACGCAGGCACCATGGCCGCCACGGAGATCAAGCTGTTCAACAAGTGGTACGTGCGCACGCGGAGGAGCGGCGGCGGAGGCGGCGCGGTCGCTGCCGCGGCGAAGGCGGCGCGGCGAGGATGGAGGGATGGAGAGATGAGAGTGAGGATGGAAATGAAGGGCCACGGCAACGACGCCGACGCCGACGCGGCGGCGCGCGGGCGGGCGAGGGGGAGAGAGGAGGAGAAGGTGGCAGAGCGGGGAGCAAAGGAGACTGACAATTGAACGCGCGCTTGCGATGATGATGGGTTGACGTGCACAGGTCCTTCGCGGACATTCAGATCGAGGACCTTGGTCTTCAGGACTACCTCGCGGCCACTCAGCACGATGCCGTCTTTCTGCCGCACACCGCCGGCCGCTACCAGAAGAAGCGGTTCCGCAAGGCCAAGTGCCCCCTCGTGGAGCGCCTCGTGGTTTCGCTCATGTTCCACGGCCGCAACGCCGGCAAGAAGCTGATGGCCGTGCGCATTGTCAAGCACGCCCTTGAGATCATCCACCTCATGACCGACCAGAACCCCATGCAGGTGCTCGTCACCGCCGTCTCCAACGCCGGCCCCCGCGAGGACTCCACCCGCGTCGGCTCGGCCGGTATTGTGCGCCGCCAGGCCGTCGACGTGTCGCCCTTCCGCCGCGTCAACCAGGCCATCTACCTTATCTCGGTGGGTGCCCGCGAGGCCTCGTTCCGCAACATCAAGTCCGTCGCCGAGTGCCTCGCTGATGAGATTATCAACGCCTCCAAGGGTTCGTCCAACTCGTACGCCATCAAGAAGAAGGATGAGCTCGAGCGCGTCTCCAAGGCTGCACGGTAAATGGCTCGATATGCGGCTTGCTGGCTGTTTGGTTTTACTGCTTACGTCCTCTCTTGCTCTTTTGCCCCGCTGCGTTCTACTGGGCGAGCGGGCATCTGGGCGGGGGGGGACGAGTTGCTAGGACTCGGCGTCAGTAGCTTTGTGGTATGAGGGTGGTCTCTTCGGCTTTTTATTCTTTTTGCGTGAATGGACGCGCAAGCGCGTGTTTGTTGGCTTTAAAAATAGGACAAAGGAGATCTCTTTCTGCTTTTACTTACCCTTTTTCTTTCCATTGCTTTTGAACTGGGTGCTCTTGATTCTCGCATCGCAACAGAGTCACGTTCTTTCTTCTCTTGTTCTTGCCATGAGTTGCGTGTGTGAGAGAGAGAAGGAATATCAGAATGACGAAAGCCTCATTTGCAAAGTGTTTCGCTGCTTGCTGATTAGAAACTTGCTTTCTTTACTTACTCTCGTGAGAAGCAAGCCAATTTTTCACCATAGACTTGCTTGCGATTAGTTTCTACAAAGTTGACGAGGAGTTGTTGGCCGTCACAGCTTTTAAAAATCATAAAATTCAGGCTGACACACTGAAAGAAGCGCTTCGCATGCAAGATAGAACCAAACAAACAAGAGCCTTCCTTTTGCTTATTTTGGCTCGCGATAAAAATGGACCCTGCCCTATCAATCACGACTTCAAAATCCTACTACGTATACATGAGCTACATCTCGGCGCCTTTTCGATTATAACAATAAATCGACCGTCGCCACACCTCTCCCCGTTTGAAACTAATACTTGTGCCGTCCAAAGCCCTTGCCGTGGAAAGCGGTGGCGGCCGAAGTTGAAGTGGCCGAAGATGCCGTCGTCGTTGTCGTTGTCGTCGTGGAAGTGCCCAGTTTGGATGTCAGCCCCGACCCCATCGCACTTGAAGAGCTTTGTTGAAACGTCCTTTTCTGGTATGTTCCCTTACCGTGAATACTTGCATTACCAGCACGCGCGAGCGAGCTGGTGCGCGTCGAGGCGCCGCCGAAAGGAGACGACGTTGCGGCAGTCACGCTGCTCGTGCCGGCGCCGCTTCCCGAACCGGAGCGTTGACCAAAAGAAGAGGATGACGTGGGGCCCGTGTGCGTTTTGGGCGCGCTGGGAACAATCGTATGAAACCCTCCTCCAGAGGGTCCAAAGCCCCGGGACACGCGAAAGTGCGAGGTCGAGGAGGACGCCGACGAAGAGGTCGATGGGCCCTGCGCTATTGAAGTGGAAGCCTTGAAGCCCGACGAGATGGACGTAAAACCCTGGCTTGGCGAAGCCGCCGCACCGTTCGTCATCGGCGACGTAATGGCAGTCCCAAAGCCATGGGGAGCGCTAGCATACGTCTTTCCAAACGAAGAGATGGCTGCGTTTCGAGAATCAACGCCCACGGCTGCCGAGGACGAGGTTGCAGAGGTCGTTGCTACCGCGGAGGAACCTGCGCTTGCTCTTGCGAATGATGGCGACGCAAAAGAAGAGGCGGCGCCGCTCGCCAAGACTGTCGAGGCAGTGGGAGACGATCCGACGTTCTTGTGCGTTTGCAAATGATTGCTGTGATTCGTGTGTTGGTGGCGCTGGACCTGGTGTGAAGCCGGAGCAACAAAGCTCGTGCTCGAGGAGGTTGCCGCGCTCAAACCCGAAGAGGCGGTCGTACTCGAGGACGAGTGGCTGCTTGCGGCCGTGAGTGCAGAGGCTCCAATGGTGGCTGACGTGACGGCCGACGTTGCAGCTTCAACACCATCCACCGCCCCGGCAGCGTCTGTGTCGGCACTGGCGTATGCGCCACCGTGCGCTTGGGCCTGCGCTTGCGACGGCTGGTTTTCTTTCGAGGCAATAGAAGAAGCGCTGATCGGGGGTGGAATCTTGATATTTTTGGAGAAGAAGGGGTGTTGAAGGGCTTGTGAAGCGGTGGGGCGCTTCTTTGGGTCATATCGAAGCAGCTCGCGGATGAGACTGATGGCCTCGGGACTTGCCTGTGGAATGAGCTGGTCAAGCGGAGTGGCGACGAACTGCGGGAATTTAAAGTTCATGGCCACAGAGAGCTTCATGCCCTCGGGCCAGGATTGGTGAGTTGGGGATCCAAGCACGCTGCAGATTTTGAAAATCTCATCGGGCTCGCTGCTGCCTGGGAATAAAGGTCGCAAGGTGAAGAGCTCGGCCATGATGCAACCACACGCCCAAAGATCGATGGGCGAGTTGTACGAGGTAGAACGCAATAGAACTTCGGGGGCGCGATACCAGCGCGTGGACACATATTCTGTGTACGGAGGCCGTGAGCGGATCTCTCTTGCAAGGCCAAAGTCAGCAATTTTCACGGCCTCGCCGCGGCACAGAAGATTTTCTGGCTTAATGTCGCGGTGGAAGAAACCGTGTTTGTGCATGAATGCGAGGCCTTGGAGAATCTGATAGATGCAATTTCGAATTGAGGCCTCGGGCATCATTTTAGTGCGGGCCTTCATGGTTTCGTAGAGGTTTTCAGACATGTGTTCAAATACGAAGAATAGCTCGTCATTTTCGCGAATGACCTCCTTGAGCTTGACGATGTTGGGATGATTAAGTTTCTTAAGGGACATGACTTCCCGCAGGTTCATGCACTCTTCCCATGTCCGAAAGGCCTTTTTCATTTTCTTGATGGCCACAATCTCGCCGGTCGACTTGTTGACGGCCTTGAGCACGCTCCCATACGTGCCGTCGCCCAACTGATTCGTCAGCTTGTACCTGTTCATCGTGCCACCACGTCCGCTGCGAGGCCTCTTCTCTCTCGGGCAGAGGCTCCACGACTACAACCACCCAAGCGCAGCGCGCAGCGCGCAGCGCGCAACGTCCGGCGCTGGGCCGGCGCCTGCTCGTATGTACGTACGCCCGCGCGCGAGCTAGCTACCGGTTTTTCCGGCACGACGGGTAAAACCTCGCGTCGCGACCTTGCCGGCCGGCCTGGCCGAGCCGGGCCGGGCCGCGACAGGGGGCAGGGCAGGGAGGCGGGCGCGCGGGCAGGCAGGCAGTCAGGCAGGCAGGCAGGCAGGCAGTCCCGCCGGCCTCGCCAGGTCAGGCCTGTCTCGCGCCCGCGCTGCGCAGGAGCGGCGCGCGTCTTGGTCGCCTCCTCGTTTGAGTTTGTTTGAACAACCTTGGCCAGAACGAACTCGACCCCGCTCTCCGTTTCGTGCGCGCGCGGTGCGGCGGCGCTCCGCTCGCAGGACCCCGCGCGCGTGGCAGGGGCGCGCTATCCTCGAGCCCTGTCGCCGCGTCGCGTGCCGTGCCGCCGGCCGTGCCGACCGCCGCGCGTGCGCGAGACCTCCGCGGGCGGGCGCGGGGACTGGGAACTGTTTTTTTTTTTTCTTCTTCTTCTTCTTCTTCTTCTGCGCCGGGCAAGTTTTGAGGTCCTCGTTTGGGGTACCCCTGCTTCTGGATGCGGAAAAGGCGGAGATCCGTTGCAAAACGCGGGCGCGACGGGACGCGCCGCTCGCGCGCCAGTGCGCCGTAAGCTAACGACGGCCGACAGAGGCGGCTGCGGCTGGCTGGAGATGTGGTGGCGTGGAGGCGTGGGCGGGCTGGGCGGGCTGGGCTGGCTGACAGTGAGTTGGCGAGACTTGGTGGAGAGGGCACCATGGTGAGCGAGAAGAAATCGAAATGGAGGTTTGCCCGACCAGATTCTGTTAAAATGTCATGATAAGATTTGAAGAAGCGAGAAATCTTGCAAACGACGGACCATCGAGAGAAGAAAGATGGAGCGAAAGAAAATAGAAAAGAACTTAAAAGAGCACAGCGTTTGGGTTATTATCTTTAATCCGTGTAGTTAATTTTCTTTGTGTGTAAAGGTGGAGCGAGAAGAGAATAAATGCCAAACAGAAAATACCCTTCAGCACGAGCCACCACCCTGCTGCTGGATCATGCAGTCGATCTGGTCGTTGTCCTCGATGTCCCTGTGACAAAAAAAAAGAAGAGGAAAAAGAGCGACAAAAAACAATTCGTGAGTCTTGGACTGCCCGTATTTCCTCTCCAATCAACCGACCAATCAACCAACCAACCAACCATCCAACCAACCAACGAGCGTGAATCGCGCCCGCACTAATAGATAGATGAAACTTACAAGTCACTCGGAGTGGCGTCACCGTTGACACGCTCACCGTCAAGAAAGAAGCGGAGCTGCGAGGCATCCACACCCTTGCGCGTGGCATAGGCGTCAAAAACCTTGGACATCTTGGTGCTCGTCTTGATCTTGAAGACCGTCTCATCGCCACTCTGGTCGCGGACCTTGATCTGCAGGGTCTCGCCCTTGACGCCCTCCTTCTTGACACCCTCCGACATTGCTCTGAACGGTCTTTGTTTCTTGTCTTTGCCTTGCGTGTCTCTTGTCGAAGCGGTTTTGCTTTTGCTCGATCCTGTCTGTTGGTTTGCAGCGATTTGCACGTGCGTGCGTACGATCTCTAAACGTCAGTCACTCGCTCTCAGGAGCGCTCCGTCTTCGCGAAAGAGAATTATATTTGCAAGAAGCTCTCGAGAGCGGCGCGTTCCGGAACAACACGACTCTCCCCGCCGCACTCTCGCCGCGCTCTCGCCGCGCTCTCGTCGCTCTCGTTTTCCCTCCATTTCCGTCTTTTTCCCCGCACTCTCCCCATCCGGCGTGGCGCTGGCCGACGCCTCGCGCCAGGACTCTCGCACAGCGCGGGCGAGGGCCGGGCGCCTCGGTGCGCGCGCGCGCAGGCCCTGCGCGCCGGAGCGAGAGCGCGAGCGAGAGCGCGAGCGAGAGCGTCCGGAGGGGCCCAACCACCATGGCATGTTCATTTCATGGCCGCGCCCTGACGTTCGTTCTCCGAGCGCGGGCAGGCAGGTGCACGGGCCTCGGGCACACGGGCGGGCGGGGCGGCGGGGAAGCGAGGGCGCAGCGCGGCGCGGCACAGCGCGCAGCGGGCGCGGTGCGGCGCGGCGCGGCGCGGGCCTCGGACGCGACGTACCTGAGACGATGGGCTTTGATCGTGGTCTGCAGAGGCGCCGACGGTCGTTGAACGTAAAGTTGACTCTAAAGTGAACATGGCGCGTTCTTTCTCGGGTCGCCAGATGCGACTTGGAAAGAAGCAAGTGAAGAGTGACACGGTAAAACCCGTTCAAAGGAGCACCGGCAGCGGCACCAGCAGCGAAGGCACTTACAGGAAGGACGCCAATCGAAAAATGTGTGAGCTTCTCTTTCGCTGATTGTGAATGCTGAGCACACTACCTGGCGAGAAATATGTCAATTTGTCGTCGGTCGGGCCAACAGAGGCGACAAGTCCAGTAGTAACGTGGTTAATTCGAAATGCGTCTCACGCATTGTGGAGATCTTTACTATTGGTGGTAAATGTAAGAACTTGATGGGCTTTTGACCAGCAGCTGAGCTCGATTTTTGCAAAGACCTTTTGTTTTGTTTTCTCTGGAGACATCATTCGCGCGAGGTATGAAAGTAATCGACGAGGCCCGTCACGATGAGCTTGCTATCATACCTATCCAAGTGCACACCCCAGCATGCGAATACGAAACGTAAATTTGGACAATAGCTTGAGAGCTAAGGCCTCTCTCCTTTTGCCTGCGCAGAGCTGGGAGTGCATCTCTTTTCCACTCGAGCATTCCCGTCGTCGATGTAATACTTTCCGAATCTGTCCGAGCAGCTGTTGGTCGGCAAATACATGCCAGAAAAGAGTGGAACTTCAGCCAACCTAAAGCGCCACGGCAGTCTTGGATATAATATTTCTCTTGGTTCCGAGCCGACGAGTAAGTGTACTTGCTCGCCAATCTCAAACCTTCAATCATCGAGAGAAGCGGAGACAGGTTCGCTGCGACGCTGCACAGCCTTATGAAGTTCGACAGATCTATCTCTTATGCACCTCTGTAGACACAGATTTCATGTGATAGGTCGAGCTCATTGACCCTGGCCGCGTACGCAAGATGTCGAGCCCGGGCAAGGCTCCCAACCAGCTCAAGATCGTGAGGGAAACACTAGTTCCGCAACTGGCAAAGGTTGTTTGATTCTTTCTTTGACTGCCTGCAAGGCAAGGTGCTCTAGACCTTTCACCACATCTTACCGTCATATCACTTCACGAGGCCAACCGCTGAGGGCTCGGAATCTGCAACAGGCACGGTTTGATTCGATGGGACAGAACATTGATAATTGTTGCTTGGCCCCAGTAAGGTGGAGGGGGGGGGTCTTAGAGTGGCCGCTGGCACTGTCTGTGCTCTGTCTCTTCGGTTTGCGTCGCCCGTCGGTGTGGTTTTGCAGCATCTTCTTTTTGAGACAGCTCATATTTTTTTTAAAAATAAAACACTTTTCCTGACGACTTGCTCTTGCTCTCGAACCGACCAGTCTCGGCAAAAGACTCTTCTGGGGACGGACACAACTGTCACAATCATCATACACTGAGCGAGACATCAAATTGTCACTTGTGTGCTAGGTATGTAGCGATAAGCTCGCGGAGCATGGATGGACCTCACGCGCAAACGTACATGTCCTACGGTGTCGAACATCCATAAAAAAAAACATGCGCTCACCACCATGGAAATCCTTCATGCGAAAGAGCGCCAATCGAATTTGTTGCGTCAGCGTCGAAGACTCTGGACATCTTCGTGTTCGATTTTACCTTGTACGAGGTCCGACCCCCGCCGGGATCGCGGACAAAGATGACAAGGGTATCTATCCGGAGCAAACTCAGTCATTTGCCTGCTGCTCTCGTTCGTATAACATTGCCGCGAACTTTGCTTGCTGCTGCTGCTGCTGCTGCTGCTGCTGCTGCTGCTGCTGCTGGGGCTTCGCCCTGAGATTTGCTGCGAGTCTGCTTGCGTTGCACGATTGCCGGTCGTGGCTCGCCCACAGGGTCCAGCGGAACTGTCCGCCTTTTCAGAAAGAGAAGGTCAATCGAACTTCTGCTGGGGTGGCCTCGCGTGATCATCGATGGCGAGGCACGCGATAACAGGATGGATGTGGAATGGGGCAAGAAAATTGGTTGGCACGGTAAGAGAAGCGGCTGCATACGCTGCCAGAAAAAAAGTAAGTTGTAAATGGAAACAGTATGTGTGTGTATGTATTTACTTGGACATCATCATTCGCACGAACTCCTCGTAGTTGATCTGGCCATCACCGTCAATGTCGGCCTCGCGGATCATCTCGTCGCACTCCTCATCGGTAAGCTTCTCACCGAGGTTGGTCATGACGTGGCGGAGCTCAGCGGCCGAGATAAAGCCGTTGCCGTCCTTGTCGAAGACCTTGAAGGCCTCGATGATCTCCTCCTCAGAGTCGGAGTCCTTCATCTTGCGGGCCATCATGGTGAGAAACTCAGGGAAGTCAATGGTGCCGTTGCCATCAGCGTCGACCTCGTTGATCATGTCCATGAGCTCGGCCTCAGTGGGGTTCTGGCCGAGGGAGCGCATGACGGTGCCGAGCTCCTTGGTGGTGATGGTGCCATCGCCATCCTTATCGAACAGGGAGAAGGCCTCCTTGAACTCGGCGATCTGCGTGGTGAGCACGACCAACAGCGGGTCAAATAGGGTTAGTCAATCCGTATACACAACCAAAACAATACGAAGGAAAGCGGGCCTGCACCTCTCTGCGCGCTGCCACAGATTGCTCGTCACAAACTGAGGCTTGGTAACCAAGATGACGAGCTCGCCCGCATCGATCCGCCATCCCGCAAAGTAACGAACACCCTCGCCCGCTTGGGTCCGGAGACGGACGTCGCGTCGACGGGGGTGCTCGAAACGGGCTGACGACAAGCATCAGCGGCAGCAGCAGTAGGTCCTCGAGGCGCCAACGCGGCGCGGAGCGCGAAGCGTAAAGCACGTACCTGTTCCTCGGTAAGCTGGTCCGCCATGGTGTTGAAGTAGAAAAGACTCGGAAGGTGCTTGGATGAAAACCGACGGAGCTTGGAATTCGAATTTGAATTTGATTTGATGTCGAAAGCCGCCTGGATTTACATTTCGAAGTCAGAGGTATAACGATTTTTTTCATTAGGCGCGATAAGGGACCCGCGCGCTGTGGACGTTTACATCAGCTTTTCAACCACAGACCACCTACATACTTCGCCAGGACAGTCGTGCGTGAACCCAGTGGTTGCCCCTCCTCCGTAATCCTACCGCGTCGGTTGTCGCCACTGAAACTTGGCAGGAGGTGTGCGGGAGGAAAAGCCGGAAATCGGAGGAACGGCAATGACGTGGCGCAGGCCGAACAGGTCAGTGGTTACAGAGTAGAGCTTGCGGGCCCAAGCTCCGAGCTGTGGGAGGGGGGGAAAACGGGAGCGGGCCCGCGGGGCCCGCAGCTGGGGCCGGCGAGAGAGGGAATAATGGCGCGCGCCCATCGTGCGCGCGCCACTCTCACCCTCTGGGGGTGTTCAACCGCACGTAACGCCAGGCTCGCACTGGGCATTTGCATAGTTGAGGACGGTCAATTTGCTGTGTCGGCGATTGCGCTGCGGGGGTCGATGTTCAAAGGTATAAAGGACAGTGTAAAACACTTTGACCCACGCTAGGCCTAATCTAGCTCCACATCTCCTCACATGCCACTGTTATGCGGCACCCCCTGCGGTCAGTCAGTGGAAAAGAGAATACTTTACAAGAGGAAAACGCAGAGGAGGGAGGGGCAGTGATGCGGCGCCTGTCCGGCTGTCCACCTACGCCAGAGCCTAAGTACAGCTATGGATAATATTTAGGAGTTCGAGCGCGCGTTCAGAGCCCACTGGGCGCCGCATCTCGCTAAAGCAGCGCTGCTGGTGAAACGGATGATTGAGGACTGCGCAACGCGCTCGCGCACGGGGTGCGCACGATTGTAGGGAGTGTGTGCGGGGACACTCCGCAAAGTCTGAGACTCTGCAGACGGGCATCGACAAGGTTTTTCGCATGAGAGTGTTTGTATGCATGTTGGGATCGTGCATATAGTTTCGGGGTGCGAACGAATCTTGCGATGTCTGTCCTGGCTGGTAATAAAGCAAGCAAATGAGATCATTACGTCATTCACCGATTGACAAGCGATGAGACCTGGGTGGGTCCAGTTGGGGAGCTAGCTCATTACCACGTTGCCATGATGCTTTGATGAGATTCATCTCGCTCCTCCGTTTGTTTTCAGCAAGCATTAAAATTTGGTATAAGATATGTGCCCATGGTGGGTGATATGCAGGCTTGCTCATGAAGCCGCGGCACATGAATTGATCAAACATGTGTCCTTGGCCATCTTCCTCTATTCTTCTTCTTCTTTCCTTTCTTCGCGCATTTCACTACTCGCGTCTTCTGACATTCGAGCATTGACAATTGAGCTAGCAAAGCGTGCTGTCTTCATCTCTGTCCTTCCCATTTCGCATTCGCACAATCTTTCCCTTCTCTTCCCCTTGCCCAAATAAAAAGAAGCGTCTGTGCAAATCAACAAACTGGGCTCACCTCGCAAGGCACCGCCAGATGACAGGCATGCAGACATTCACGAGAATCTTTCCCTCACCTCTAGCATGGAAGTCTCGGCGCTCTGGCCAATGCTCTTGCTCCAATCTTTGCAAGAGTTCTTTCTCGTGAACGGTCACCCCAGCCTTTCAGCCTAGCCATGTCTACCGTAAACACTAAGACCCAGGGATGCAGCGGCGGGTCACCTGGCCCAAGCAAGCAAGCCCGCGAGACCAGGCGAGCCGAGCCCTCGGCTTCACGCCACGCGGTGTCGGCGGCGGCAGCAGCGCTGGCCCCGCTCGGGCGTAGGAGAAGGGTGCATCATTTGCCTCGGCTCGCCTCTGCTGCGTCTCACCGGCCCCGCGGCGGCGCGGCGGCGGCGGCGGCGTCGGCCTCGAGGTCGAGGCGCAGCGGCAGCGAAGTAGAAAGAAAGGAAGAAAGAAAGGAAGAAAGAAAGAAAGAAAGAAAGAAAGAAAGAAAGAAAGAAAGAAAGAAAGAAAAGGAAAAAAAGGAGTCTGCCGGCGGCGAGCGAGAAAGAAGCTGCGGGCAGCGCGGCAACACAAGAATGCAGGCGGCGCAAGTAAAGTATTAGCGGCTCTGCGACACGGGAGAGCCGCCCGAAAGAGAGGAAAGCTCTTTTGAGTGAAGCCAAGTTCAAACCCAGCATCGTCGCAGACGCCGAGAAGAAGGAAAGAAAGAAGGAAAGAAGAAATTCAAATCGAGAAGCGCGAGCGAGACGCACGCCGCCGCACCGCACGGACGCCCGCGAGCGCGACCGCAGCGGCGCGCGCAGGCGCAGGCGCAGGCGCCGCGACCCCGCGCGCGGCCGCCGACCTCGCGCGCGCAGCGGCGCAGCGGCGCAGCGGCGCGGCCCGGCGCGGCGCAACGAGCCGGCGACCGCGGCAGACGCGAGACCCGCCTCGACGAGACCCGCCAGTTGGGCTACGCCAAAAAGGCGGAGAAGCAGAGCAGCCAGCGCAGCGCAGAGCAGCGCAGCGCAGGGTAAGGCAGCGGCGCAGCGCAGACCGGGGCGGGCGACCGCGGCGCAAGACGCCCTGGCTCGCGTGCTCGCTCACTTGCTCCTCAACGTACGTGCGACGCGCGAGAAAGCTTTCGCAGGGACGGCTCCGAGACGCCAAGGAACGAAAACGACGAGGAGGCGCTGGTTGACGCACGCACGCGGGCAAGCGCTGCAGACGCGAGGCCACAGGAGTGACCACCGTGGCGCAGCAAGGACACTACGGTGCCGACCGTCGCGCTGTGCGCGAGCGCACAGGCCACGAGCGTGCCCTGCGAATTCAATTTTTTTTTCCCATCCACGCGTCATCTGCTTGCGGAAGGCGCGCGCGCACATTACGCACATTTTGCTTGGCCTAAATACAGCTGGCAATAGGACTGACACGTCTTGTAGCTCTTCTCGTCATCGTCGTCGTCGTCGTCGTCGTGAACGCGCTCGCGAATCTTTCCGTGAGCCGCGCACGACATCGGTAGTTGCCGCGCTGCATGTCGATCTCGGTCTCGGCATCCACCGCAGTTCCTCCTACCTCATCCATCGCTAGCTCAAGCTGCGTCTCCACGACGTCAAAGGCCTCTGCCTCGAAAACGAATATCGCCACCACGAACGAGTCGGCGGCCCCTTCCTCTTCCTCCACCTTTCAACCTTTGCAGACGGCCAGCACGGAACCGTCTGGCGCCTCGATTACAGCGCCTAATCACAAAACGCAGACGCAAAAGGACGAGGATCGGGCGACCGATACCTCGGCAAAGCAAATCTCGGCCTCCGCTCTTGAGAGCTGCGGCGTTGACGCGCTGCGCCCTCTTGCCCCTGCCTCGGCACCGACACCTTTGAAGGATACCCGAGGCGAAGATAAGGACGAGGACGAGAACAGCAAAAACGCGAAAATATCTCTTTCGTCCTCGCGTCAAAGTCCGCCCCGCAAACGCAAGGTCCCAGAGGCCGGTCTCGGTGGCCTCCAGCTTCAGCACCAGCAACCACTCCGAGAACAACACGAACACAACTCGATTATTGCAAGCGCAAACAGGAACGATAACAGGAATATTCGCGGCATGTCGTATGCTGCAGCAGGATGCACGGGCTCCAGCAAGGCCCCCACTGTGAAGAATGGCGGTCTCAACGAGGACAGATTCCAAATCGCGCACTTGTCGCTCGACAGGTCAGATGACAACGCGCTCTACGTGGGCGTCTTTGATGGCCACGGCGGACCTGGCGCCTCCTCCTATCTTTTCGAACATTTTCTCGATAGCTTCAGGGTCGTATTGAGCGATGATAGCGCCTCCGATGCCCCTCTCGAGGATGTTTTGCATCATAGCTTCATGGAAGCTGATCGATCTCTTTTTGCCGACGTTGAACGCCTTGGCCAGGAGTACGCGCATCTACGCGATGAGCGCTGCAAGTGTAACTTTTACCGTGAGTCGCCATGTCGCTGCATGCGCGCTCCCCGTTCTGCCCACGAAGGCAGCACGGCCACGGTACTTTTGTACACGAATGACCGACTGTATTGCGCGAATGTTGGCGATTCAGAGGCCCTTCTCGTTACCAAGAGCGGCTACATTCGGAGCACCAACGAGTCCGGGTGCAGGGAGTTCGATTCCCCGGACACTCGCTCTGCGGTGTCGCACCGCTTTTATCAACAGCGCCATCAGCCCCGTGACCACAACCATCAACAACAACAGGACCACCAACGATCGTACGAGTCTCAATTTGCCTTGGGACCCTCTTCGACCGACACCATCATGACGGATCAGACTGCTCTGAGACCCGAGGCATCCGCTATGGGCATGCCAGGTGCCGCGCCCGCCCCTCCACAAGGACCACACCACCTTGTCAACAAATTCGCTCCTTCGACCCCCATCATTGACGAAACATCGCCGCGCAATGGTGATGCGTCGGGAGCTGGAGTGCTCTCGCCATCGCCCTTTGCTGCGACCGCTTTGCCTACCGGCAACGCCGTCCCACCCTCAGCGGCGCTTGCCGCATCTCCTCCTTCAAACATTACTGCCACTTCGACTTCGCCGCCTGTCCCAGCAATCTCAGGACTAGGAGCCGTCAGTAATGCCGCTCTCGTAGCCGCTGCTGCAGCTGCAGCCGCGTCTACATCGGCGCCGCATGCATTGCCTCCTTCAACAAACACGCCAGCAATTGCATCGTCTGTCGCTGTAGTACCGCAGTCTTCTTGCTCCTCCACAACCTCATCAACGTCTGCTCCTTCTTCTTCATCTTCCTCCTCCTCTTCAATTACCTCTTCGGTGGCCGCATTCAATCATTTGACAGGAACCCCAACTTCTGCCGGCGCATCCCTGTCTGTACCAGCACCACCAGCGTCAGCGAGCGCTGCAGCGTCTTCGGTGCCGGCTTCCTCGGCTATTGTTGGTGACGGCGGCGGTTCTGGCGAATTTGGCGCCACACCGCCAGCTCAGCTTGCCGACGCGCCTGCAATGCAGCAGCAGCAGGTCAGCGGCAGTGATGCACTCACAGCAGCGGGTGCCGCGCCAAGCGATCAAAATAATGCCGCTCGTTCGCGTGTTGCGGGCCAGGCGCCACCCGTGCCCGAAACAGTCTCCATGGATACCTCTGACCCGGCCCCTAGACTCGTGTTGCGTCAGGTCGAGCCAGGGTGCCCTGAAACCCCCAGCTTGCGCGCAGAGACACTTACCATCGCAGACACGCCCGTCCCCCATTTGTTAAACGAGGACTACATTCGCGTCAAACAAATCGCAGAGACTCGAGTGCGACGCAAAGCATCAAAGACGCGTTCGAGCCGCAGCGACGGGATCCGCCGCGGCCCTTCCAACCGTCACAATTACGTCGCGCTCGAAGGGGCTCACTCGCTCAACATGACCCGTGCCTTTGGAAACTATGGCCACAAGGTCTTTAGCCAAGACAGTCCCCGCGAGATCATCGAGCCAGAATCGCCCATTATTGTTCGACCGCACGTGAACATCTTCGAGCCAGCATACAAGGATGACTTTCTCTTTGTCGTCGTTGCCTCGGACGGACTGTGGGAT
Organism: Aurantiochytrium sp. KH105; assembly: GCA_003116975.1. Classification (NCBI taxonomy): domain Eukaryota; class Bigyra; order Thraustochytrida; family Thraustochytriidae; genus Aurantiochytrium; species Aurantiochytrium sp. KH105. The sequence goes on from BGKB01000073.1 coordinate 269,386, forward strand.
AATCTGCACAAGGACGAGGTGTCTACTGTTGTCACCGAGTTTTGCGCGCGCCGTCTGCGCGCAAGCTCTACTGACTCCGAACCCACCTCCATCACCTCGTCGCCCACACGGGTCGCGCCCTCGAGTACAGGCATGCAGGACGAGACGAAAAGTGTGGACTCTGACTCGGCGCTGCTTACCTCTTTGGCAGAGGGCGCCGCCGAGGAGCTTCTTTCCCAGGCACTCGCCAGGAACCGCAAGCTCGACGACATCACCGTCGTTGTTGTTCTCTTCAACAGCGTGCTCACCGCCTTTCGCGACGCCGCTCCTTTGTGACCTGTCCTTTTGTCATTTTAACCATTGATGATTGACGAAGAATCGATTTGCTGCTTGACAAGGGGTTCCCTCTTTTCCTTTTTCCTTTTTTTTCTTTCTTCTCGCATTGTTCCTCTTGCCGCTGTGCATGCAATCCAGATCGAAAATTGAAATGGGTTTCCGTTTCTCGTGACGAGGGCCCGGGTTATTTGACATTTCTCTTTTTCTTCTTCTCTTTTCCTTTCGAAAGTCTGTCTCTTCAAGAGGTCGCCGTCAGCGAAATCGGGGAACGTCGGCGCGATTTCACTTTCCGAAGAAGAAAAACAAAGTAAACATGATGCATCAAAGAGAAAGTACTTGTCAAAAGGGGCTTATCAAGAGGAATGTTCAGACCTGTTTCTTGCGAATCCTTGCGTAGTGAGCTACATTGCACCGCAATTCCTTTGTGCGAGAGCGAGCAAGATTAAAAAAAGGGAGATAGCCGACTACGCACTGCTGCCGCCGTTCTCCTGAGCTTGAAGCATCGCGCGAAGATTCTTGGTGGTCAAATGCGCCTCTCCTAGTCTCTCCACGTAAATGGCCTCGGCATCCCAAGCGCAAGCAAAGGCTTTCCCCCGCTCGCCACGCGCAAAGCAAAGCTCGCTTATCTCTCGAAGCGTATGGGCCACCTCGAGATCTTTGTTGCCGGAAATATCGCGACGAATTTCCAAAGCGCGCTCGAGACTTTGAAGAGCTTCTTCGAGACGGTTCTGCATAGTGTACACGCTCGCGATCCTTCCCAGCATCGAAGCCACCTCGAGCTCCTGGCTTGCATCACTGCTTGCACATTCTTCGAGAATGCGCAGCGCCTCGTTGTACTGCGCCAGCGCAGCATTCAAACGCCCCTCGTGCGCGTACGTGCGTCCAATACTTTTAAGCGTGCTTGCAACCTCATTATCCAACCCCGCCTCGCGACGAATTTCCAAAGCTTGCTGCAAGTGGGAGCGCGCCTCATCGAACTTCTTCAACGCACTGAGAATGACGCCCACCAGCGTCAGCGCGCCCGCCACCTTGACATGGCGCCGCCCAAGCACCTCTCGCTCAATGTCGAGCGCCTCTTGTTGACGTCGCAAGGCTTCCTCGTAGCGTTCTTGCGCAAAGAGCGCCATGCCTAGCTTCTGCAGCAGGTCTGCATTGGCAATGTGCCGCGCTCCGAGCGAGTCTCGTCGGATCTCAAGCACCACTTCAAAAGCCTCCTCCGCCTCTTTGTATTGCCCAAGCACGCTACGCATCACGCCGACTTTGGTGAGCAGACGTGCCACAGCGGCATGTCGAGGCCCTCGCAGCGCACACATGCCCTTGAAAGCCATTTCGTAGTATTCGAGCGCCTCATCGAAACGTCCATGAACGCGACTCATGTCACCGAGGTTGCTCAACATGTGGAGGGTGTCCTGGTGGTGCGGCCCAAGCGCGCCAGAAACGATGTTGTAAGCCTCCACATAAAGTTCGAGCGCTTCCTCGGTCTTGCCCTGATGACGCATCAAAAAACCCGCACAGACCAGGATGCGCACGAGGTAAACGGGCGCATGCCCAGGCTCTCGTGCGCTCGCCACGGCGTCTTGCGCGAGTGTGCACGCCCAAGTTCGCAAGAGAAGAGTCAATTTCCTGTTGACCTTTTCGTAGCTGCCCGCGGCGGCCACGACCTTGTCCATGGCCTCTCGGTCCTGCGCCGAAAGATCCTGCAGAGCTTGCAAATCAACCCCGTTCCCAAGGCTGTCAACGAGCGCGCGAGCCGATGACTCTTTGAGCAAGTTGGCGGTAAACTTTGACAATTCGTCCAACGAATACATGGCGCGCAGGGGCTTTTCGTTGTAGATGCAAACGAGAAGCTGCCACACTGTTCGCGCGTTCCGCACAAGCGTCTCGCTCTCCCAAGTGTCGCAGACGACTGCAACTTCGTCAAAGCCAACAATGGCGACAGCGGGGGGGCACGCTGCGAGAGGGGAGTCTAGATCTCTGCTTCTTCTTGCGCTACTTCGTGTGCCTCCATGTGCAAGCACCTGGTCTACCCCAAAAGCCTCGAGCCAAATGAGATCATCATCAGAGAACGAGGTCTCTAGCACGTCGACGACGTCCGCGAGTCGAGCCGAGCCAGCGCAAATCACATACACGCCCTCGCACTCCTGGCCCGCGTTGCCATCATCAGCAAGCTTGCGAACCAGGATCGTCTCTTCGTCATCATGTCCTGCAGCCAACATTGCTGGCACAACGTGCATTCCGAATTCGTTCATGGTCCATTCGGACCGTGGCTTTTGCCTTGCGTCGATCCCAGGCTGGAACGTAAAGTTCTCGCCGCTGCCACTCGCATGACACGGTCTTCCGCGTAGCGAGCCCGATTCGAGCGTGCTCGATTGTGGTTCAAATTGATCGCTTCGCACAAAGGTGTCGCCTTCCGCGACTTTTGGGCTCAGGTCTCGCGAAGCGACAAAGAGCTGTGCATCGGGGGCGAGCTCTCCGTCCAAGCACTCCTCGAATACGCTTCGCACGGCTTTCACCCGGAGACTGCGCAGGTCCACGCTCGCAGGCGTCCCTTGTTCTTGCCGTCGCCCGCCTCCAAGACTCAACCTCGCGAGGCTCGTGCGCAGGACGCTGCTCATGGCTGGCTGGCCGTGGCCCTGCAGTGCCGCCGCCCCGTACAGCGCTCGCTCGCTCGCTCGCTCGCTCTCTCCCGGCCAGCCGCGGCGTCTGTCTGCCAGCGCTCGGCGCCAAGCACGGGCGAGCGCTCGTCCGTCGTCGCCTTTTGCGTTTGCTTTTGCTTCGCGTCGCTCTGCAGCCAAGTGGGCCGCGGCTGGTTATGTACGCCGTCGTTGCCAAGGCTTTTCTTGGCTTCTTTCGACGGCTGCCTCACTGTAGTAGGTACCTGCAGCGCGTGCAGCGCACACTTTTTTCCCGTTTGTGGTCGCGTGGACACAGCACCCATGCAGATGCGGCCCAGCCTGACTGACTGACAATGAGGCGAGGGCGGGGACCGCGAGTCGGGCAGGGACCGCCGCAGCGACGTCCGTCCCGGCGGGCGGGGACGAGGTGGCTATGCGGAGGGACGACAGAGCTGCGGCGCGGCGAGGGGATACTTGTTCTGGGCGGAGCTGAGCTGAGCTGATTGGATTGGATCAGATCGGTTCGGATCGGAATCGGATCAAGCGAGAAGAAGAAGTGAGACGAGGAAGGGACTACGATTGCGCAGGGACGACCGATCGAGCCGGGAACTGATCTTGCATGCAAGAGAGTAGTTTACTGCATTTGACAATGTTCATGTACGGCAACTTCGTAAAACAACAGGGAAAAAGAAAAATTGGGGGAAGAGATGTTTTCTCTCTCGACTGACTTTTAACTTTGCAGAATGATTGTGTGAAAATGTGAAGTTATGGAACGGATCCCGCAAGACCAGCAACATTAGCGGCAGCGAATGTTTGCTCGAGAAAATCATCAATGCTTTCAGCGAACTCTCCGGGCTCAACGAGCTGAGCTAGCTCTTTTGCCGAAAACCTGTCAAAGAATACACGAACTACGGCAAGCTTGTTTGAGACACAAGCTGCATGGACGACGGAATTTCCCTCAAAATCGTTGACAAGCTCCTTGATACCGTCGCAACACGCTAGCAATAGCTTTACCAAACGGACATGCCCGTTGCGGGCGGCCAAATGTAGCGGTGTTTCTCCCGAAGTTCGCGTTCTAATCCACACGTCGGCACCGTGCTCGAGCAAGAGCTTTACCGCTTGAAGTCGACCATTGGCCGCTGCAAAGTGCAATGGAGCCCATCCAGAGAGCGGGCAGGCCTCATCCACGCCCGCAATGCCTCCACGTTGCGGTTTGTACACGGCGGTCCGTGCCCGAATGTGTTGCTGTAATCTCTTGATATCACCGTCGGCAGCTGCGTCCCAAACCTCTCGCGGCCGAAATGCGTGTACCATTCCTTTTCGCACTTGCACCTTAAGCAACGAGAGAAAGAGCTGCGCCTGACGGCCTTGCCACGCAAGTCACCTTAAAAGGGGAGCGGCGGCGGATAGTCCCCCACCCCCCCACCCCCCCGCGGTCTTGCGCAGAGAAGACTCGAATGGCAACCGCGTTGGTGAGCCTTAAAATGCGCCTGTGGAGAACGACGCCTGCGCACAAGAGCCAAGAAAGGCGCGCTCGCCGAGAGAGCCTCGAAGCTTTTGCCGATTTACACTGCGCTTGCTCCGGTTCTCCTTCAAAACGAAACCGACGTGAGAGCGGTGGCACACACCTTTCTCGCATTCTGAATACTTATCAGTCAAAGCAAATGACGTGTGAACAATTGGGATGAGGGATGGCGCGTGAGGCTCCATGTAGATGCATGCCAGAGCACGTCTCGTAGTAACGACGGACAACTCGACATGCATGCTAAACCCCTCGTTCTTTGCATTCCTGGTGGTATCAATCAGCAGCAACGGTATACTGAAGTAGATAAGGAGAAATGTCGGTATTTCTTAGAGCTAGTTACGTGCACAAGCAATGGCGCCACGGGTATCCTTATTCCAAAGCTGGTTGCGATCGTCCCTCATCGCCTTGCTTTTTGACTATTTCTTTATCTGCGAGAAAGAGGTTGTTGCCCTTCACCGGCAACCAACCTGACACACGTGGTCTGTCCCACTGCTATTTTCAACTACGCCGCATTCATTCTTGACGCCGCCTTCATCGTAGATTTCGACGTCACGTGACTCCTGTCACGCGCGCGCATCGCCGATGCTCCCTTTCACATCCTTACTGCGAACGAAGCGCCAGCGACGACGAGTTCGTGTCCCGCGGGAGGAGACGCAGGCTCAGTGTCCGCGGCGGTTAGCGTGTTTCTGCTAGCGCTAATAAGAAGGGGAGAAAGGAAGAGGGACTTGCTTGACAGTGAAGGAAAGAAAGATGTAAAACCGCTTCGGTCTCGAGGGTCGCGCGGGTCCTTCCTTGCAGAGCGTGTCGCGCGCGCGCGGCGGAGAGGTCGCTCGCTGGCTGGCTGGCTGGCCGGGGATCACGCGCAGAGCGTGTGCAGCAAAGGCCGGGTCGCACCTCGGCCGCACCTTTTGGCTGCGCGGCGAGGCCAAGTAGCGAGCGAAGATGGGCCCGACCCAAGACGATGCCCACGAACAAGCCGCCGGCGGCGAGGCAGACGTGGGCGAAACGGGCGGCATCAAGGTACACGACAGCCCGTTTCCGGGCTCGAGACTCATGATCAGGGAGATGATCCTGGAGAACTTCAAGTCGTACGCGGGCGTGAAGCGGATCGGCCCGTTCCACAAGTGCTTTAGCGCTGTCGTGGGCCCTAACGGCAGCGGCAAGTCGAATGTCATCGACGCCATGCTCTTTGTCTTTGGCAAGCGAGCAAAGAAACTGCGTCTCAACAAGGTCTCAGAGCTCATCCACAACTCGACAGCGCACCCTGACTGCGAGTACGCCAAGGTAACCGTTTGCTTCCAAAACATCAAGGACCGCGAGTTCCGAGACGAGGACGACGACGAAGGCTTTGATGTCGTACCAGGCTCCCTGCTGGAGGTGAGCCGCGTTGCCGACCGCAACAACAAGTCCGACTACTACGTGGATGGCAAGAAGAAATCCTTTTCCGAAGTCGCCGAACTCTTGCAAACGCGCGGGATTGATTTACACAACAATCGTTTCCTCATCCTTCAGGGCGAAGTCGAACAGATCTCCCTGATGAAGCCCAAGGCGCAGTCTCCTCACGAGGAAGGTCTTCTCGAATACCTCGAGGAGATTATCGGATCCAACAAGTACCTCGAAGCAATTGAAGAGGCTACCAAGTCCGTCGAGGAGCTCACGCAGTCCCGTACAGAGAAGCTTGGGCGTGTCAAGGTTGTTGAAAAGGAAAAGGAGAGTCTGGAGGACGCCAAGAACGAGGCCGAGGAGTTTCTCAAAAAAGAGGCCCAGCTCATGCAAAAGCGCAGCATTCTCATTCAGGTGAAGTTGGCGCAGGCACGCGAGGCCCAGGCCACACTCTTGGAGAAGCGCGAAAAACTCGCAGCCAGGCTCAAGGAGGAGGAGGAGTCCGCTTCTGCGGCCACCACGGAGTCCGCTGCGATTGAGGAGGCTGTCGCTGCTTTGCGCGCCGAGCACAAAGAGCTCGCCACCGCTCTCAAGAAAAGCCAAGAAGAGTTTGCCGAAATGGAGCGCAAGGACATCATGTTCCGCGAAAACCTCAAGGACGCCCAGGCACAGACCAAGGATCTCGAAGCCGCGGTAGCAAAGCTCGAAAAGGCGCGCAAGAAGCACATTGCCGCTGCCGAAAAGGCCGCGCAGGAGACCGTACCGCAGCTCGAAAAGGCCGCCGCCGACCTGCTCGAGGAACGTAAAGCCACCGAAGCCAAACTCGAGGCTCTCTTCGAGTCGCTGCAAGGCGAAACGAGCAATCTGCGCGCCGACCTCGAGGCGAAGCAAAAGAATCTCGCTCCGCTCAGCGAGGAGGTGGCTGCCGCCAAGTCCAAGCTTGACGTGGCCACCACTGAGATCGATTTGCTGCAGGAAGGCACGCGGTCCAACAAGGCGCAGCTTGAACAAGCGCGCGAGAGGGTTCAAGAACTTCAAGCCGCCGTGGCCTCGAGGCCGCAGGAAATCAAGCAGGCCGAGACTGACCTGAAAAAGGCAGAGCGCGATCTTGACGAGACACGTGCTGGTCTCGAAGAGGCATCGCGCAAAGAGTCCGACCTCGAGAGCAAGGTCAGCGCGGCCCGGACCAGGACGGAGGGCGCCAAGGCCCAGCTCGCCCAGTCGGCGGGTCGCGGCGTGCTCCTGGGCAGCCTGGCCGAGGCAAAGGCCGATAAGCGCAGCCCCATTCATCGCGCCGGCCTTCACGGTCGCCTCGGAGACTTGGGATCGATTGACCCCAAGTACGATGTTGCCGTCTCAACCGCGTGCGGGGGTCTCGAGTTTCTCGTCACGGATCACACACGCGGTGCCGAGGCCTGCGTCGAGTTCCTGCGCAAGCGTAACCTTGGTCGCGCTACCTTTGCAATTCTCGAAAAGCTCGAGCATTTGCGCGCCAAGATGGATCGCAAGATCGAGACGCCCGAGGGGGTGCCACGTCTCTTCGATCTCGTACGCACGCGAGACGATCGTTTTCGGCCTGCCTTTTACTTTGCCATGCGCGACACACTCGTAGCCAAAGATCTTGACCAGGCCGTGCGCATCGCGTACAAGGGCAACAAGTGCGTGTGGCGGGTTGTCACACTGCAAGGCCAGGTTATTGACACTTCCGGTACCATGTCGGGCGGCGGTCGCAAGACCAAGCGGGGCGCCATGAAGCTCGCAAGCGATGCCAGCGAGACCAAGGCCGCGCAGCGCGGCGGGCAAGAGTCCGAGGAAGGCGAAGACGATGAGATTGGTCTCGTGACCCAGGATAAGGTCGACGAACTCGAGCGCAACACGGAATCCCTCGTAAACGAGCTCAAGGAGGTGCGCAAGGAAAAGGCACGGCTCTCTTCGGAGCGCGTGCGGCTCGAAAAGCTCGTGGCGAGACTGGGAGGCATGATTCCCAAGATGCGCCTCGAGATCGACGAGCTTGCCAAGCAAGAGCAAGTGCTTCACGAGACCATTGCCGATCTCGAACCTCGTTGCGAACTGTCGGCTGAAGATGCCGCTCGTCTCGCCAAGCTGCAAAAGGAGGCTGGCGCTCTGCAAAAGGCCTACGATAAGGCGCACAAGAAGCTCGCCGTACTCGAAGAAGAGACCTCGGCGCTGCATCAGCAAATCTCCGACCTCGGTGGTCCCAAGGAAAAGTCTTTCCGCAAACGACTGGCCGACATCGAAAAGGCTCTGGCAACGAACCGCAAGGCTCTCACCAAGGCAACGAACGAAGTGAGCTCTTCTGAAGCCAAGGCAGAAAAGGCTGTCAAGGCTATGGAGGAAGCCAAGGCCGAGCAGGAAGCAAATACAACTCGTGTCGCAGAGCTCAAAGCCGAAGCGAAGGCTGTTGAGGACTCGGCCTTGGTCGTACTTCAGGCCTTTGAGTCCACTAAAACGGACGAGAAGGCCAAGCGTGAAGAGCTCGATGTGCTTTTGGCCAAGCTCGCCGAGCACAAGGCCAAGTACAACAAGGTCGAGAAACTGCGCGTTGAGATGCGGGGTCAGCTCTCTCAATACGACGATCATGATATCCCGCGCCGCCAGGCGTCGCTCGACAAGCTCGAGGCTGATCTCAAGGACCTCCAAGAGCGTTTTGCCGCAATCGCCAAGGAACGCGAGCCTCTTGCGCCCGCACCGGCGCAGGCTCAGACGATCGAGGACGCAGATGCTGATGCCATGGATGAAGATGAGGGCGAAGCTGAAGGCGATGACGAAAATGTGCAAAAGAAGTCCGAACATGACGATGATAAAGCCCCTGAAGGTGAACAGCAGAACGATGCCGCCGCCGACGACGACGAGAATGATGATGGTGATGAAGAAGACGGAGACGAAGACGAGGAAGCAACAGCAGAAGCGGCTTCGCCCAGCTTGACCATGCAGATCCTGTCCCCGGAGCAGCTGGCAGATCTTGACATGGATCGTTTGGCTGTCGAAATCGACGCACTCATGTCTGATGTGACGAACCTGAAAAAGGTTGTGAATCTCAGCGCGATCCAGGAGTACCGGGCTCGCGAGACCGAGTACAACTCGCGCGTGAATGATCTTGATGCGGCCACGAAGGAGCGCGATGGGGCGCGTGAGGCGTGCGAGGTGCTCCGCAAGAAGCGCCTTACAGAGTTCATGGCTGGATTTTCGCAGATTACGCTCAAGCTCAAGGAAATGTACCAAATGATTACCCTCGGTGGAGACGCCGAGCTGGAGCTCGTGGACAGCTGCGACCCATTTTCCGAGGGTCTTGAACTCAGCGTACGTCCTCCCAAGAAGTCGTGGAAGGTCACAGCAAACCTGAGCGGCGGTGAAAAGACGCTCAGCTCGCTGGCGCTCGTCTTTGCGCTTCACCACTACAAACCGACCCCTCTGTACGTCATGGATGAGATTGACGCTGCTCTGGACTTCAAGAACGTTTCCATCATTGGTAACTACATCAAGGAGCGCACTCGCAATGCGCAATTCATTGTCATTTCGCTGCGCAACAACATGTTCGAGCTCGCAGACCGCCTGGTGGGCATCTACAAGACGCACGACGCCACAAAGTCGATCACCATTAATCCGGCTAAGATCGTGCGTGCCGCCAAGCTAGCTGCAGCCGAGGCGCAGCAAAAGAAGCAACAACAGCGCAAGGCAAATGGCAAGGGAAGCGGTCCTGCTCTCGAGGACCGCCCTCCGTTGGCGGTTGTCGAGACGAATACCCAGCAGTAGTCATCGAAGCGACACGCTTTTCGCGAATACCTTGCACTGAACGGCCCCGGACATCACTCTCGAGATACACGCACAATGATATTTCTTTTTCACTCCAAATCGAATCTTATGAGTCATGGGGCGGGGAAGAACGTCTTTCCCTTTTTGGAAAAAGGACTTGGGGTAAGAAGAGATTGCGTCTTTGGTGTCTGTTTCTTGATGCGTACGCCAGGGAAGATATTCTTCAATTTGCTTTTTCACTTGAACGAAAAGAACCAGCTTGAAAAGCCTAGAGCCCGGGATCGCACACCGTTTGGTGGCCCGTAGAGGATGATGGGCACGCTCACAATCATGTCTGGCTTTTGAGCATAATTAGTATGCACGACAACACGAATGTTATGTTCAATGAAGGTGTTGCGTCCAAGGTTTGTTGTCACGGAAGGCCGCGCAAAGTTGATTGGTATCGAGATCGAGTCCGTGACAGATTCGCCATGACCCTTTGAGAATTCGTGATGCTCTGTGGGACCTTGTGACCGGTCCATACTGATAATCGTTCCGACCGAGCTGACATGCTGGACTTCACAGAGTGAGCAAGTGAGGCCACGAATCCCATAATTGGAATCGTTTGAGATGTCCACATCGATCTTGGCCGTCTCACCCGCCGCAAAAGCGTTATGCTCAAGTTTCACTTGAACGCTGAGACTTCCGTCACCATCTCCAATGATGCAAGATCGCCAGTTGCCAAAGTTCTTGATGTCGGTCTGGTCCACAGAGGTGATGTTTGCCGGGGCCACGGTGTTCACAAGAAAGATCTCATCCTGGCACGGCTTGGTCGATCCATCTTTAAAGTTCACTGTCGCGCAAATCATGTTCTTCACCTCAATGCGGGCGCGACGACTTGGATCAGGCGCCACAGAGGGAACTGCGTCAGATGGGATTTGGAATGTGAACGACCCGCCATCGGCAGCGACGGTCTTTTTGTCCAGCGTGGCTGTGCGGCTCACGATCTTCACAGCGGCGCTTACACTGATGGGTGCGAGCAAACCGATGGAGACAACGACGCGGACAAGGCTGACGTCGATACTCTTTACGAACTCAAGGCTCGAAGATGGGTTATCGTCGTCCGGCGTGATTTCGATGGAACCATTGAGCACGTCGCCGCAATTGACCTCGTGCGCTCCTAGCTTAATCACAGCCGGGGCCATTTCGCTCTGCACATTCTTGGCCGAGTTCTCGCCTTCGGTGTCGCGCGAAGGCGGTCCGCGGGAGGTCGAGCTGGCGTAAGACGTGCGAGAAACGAAGACCCGAGTTTGAGACTGCGACTTTGATGTCACAGCGCCCATCTTCTTGACTTTTACCGTCCTTGCTCAGGGACGCGATCAGAGGCGACGATCTTGACGACAGAGGATGGTCCCGGGGGGGGGGGGGGGGGGGGGGGGGGGGGCTTCGAGGGGTTACACACAGCGAAGACCCGTGGTCCGATTCGCAACGCGACGCGACACGACGCGACGCGACGCGACGCGTCTTGTTCCGAATTTGCCGCCGCGGCCGCTATTTGATAGTCCTGGTACTTCTGCGTGCACGTGCTGGAAATTCATTTCCACTTGAAAGAGAACAAGGGTAGCCGCCAAGAAAGAACGTTACATTTAAAATGAACGGCGCCTGATTGCAAGAACTTTGAAGTTCGAAGATCGATAATCGACGAATAAGTGATGAGGGAGGCTCGAGCAAGAGAGCAAGAGGGACTTGTGAGCTAGTTATGCAGCGACGTCAAAAAGGAAAGAGTCAGTAGTAATTACCTTTAGTTGTAAACCATGTACTTTGCGGTGGAGGAGAACTTTTGGTATCCCTTGATGACCTTGTTGATGGCGTCAAGAAGATCCTTCTCCGTGACAACCTTGCGCCTGGCGCGAATAGCAAACATGCCGGCCTCGGTGGTGACGGAGCGGAGCTCTGCGCCAGTGGTGTTGGGCGTGAGGCGGGCGAGGAGCTCGAAGCGAATGCCCTTTTCTACACTCATGGACTTGGTGTGGATGCGCAGAATGTGCGCACGACCCTCAAGGTCAGGGAGACCAAACTCGACCTTGCGGTCAAGGCGACCGGGACGCATGAGCGCGGGATCGAGCGTGTCGGGTCTGTTTGTAGCCATGAGAACCTTGATGTTGCCACGGGCGCTGAAGCCGTCGAGCTGTGTGACGATCTCAAGCATTGTTCGGTTCACTTCGGTGTCGTTGGAGCTGTCGCCACCTTCGCGTGAGCCGCCGATGGCGTCAATCTCATCAAAAAAGATAATGGCGGCCTTTTTCGATCGCGCCATCTGAAAGAGCTCGCGCACGAGCCGCGCGCCCTCTCCGACGTACTTTTGGACAAGCTCGCTACCAATGACGCGAATGAACGTGGCGTCCGTGCCGTTGGCGCAGGCACGAGCCGAGAGTGTCTTGCCGGTACCCGGAGGACCGTAGAGAAGAATGCCCTTGGGCGGGTCGATGCCGAGCTGCGTGAAGCGCTCCGGGTGCAAGAGAGGAAGCTCGAGGACCTCGCGGAGCTTCTCGAGGCCCTCCTTGGCACCACCGACGTCGTCGTAAGTCACATTGGGTTTGTCCTCGACAGTCATGAGCGAGACCGAGGGATCGATCCGAGGTGGGAGCGGGATCTTGATCGAGTACTTGCTTCTGTCGACACCGACGCGCATACCCTCTTCCACGTCAGTGGGGGACACCTTTTCGTCGAGAGCGACCACGAACTTTGCGATTTGCTTGATGGACACCACATACTTGGCCTCGTCTGTGTCAGCGTCAATGATCTTGGTGCAACGCGCCACCTGGAGCGGCTGCTCCTCCTGCATCATTTGCTTGTCGGAGACAAGATCCCACAGACTGGGAGGCGCAAGACCCGTATCGGACTCTTTGACGCCAGCGAGCTCGTTTACGCGCTTAAGGGTAGTCTCCACTGCCTTTTCGGCCTCCTTGATGGCCAAGGTGTAGGCGCCGAGACCGTAGCTCTTGAGGAGCGCAATGTCGCCCGCATCGAGGGCAGCATTCATCTTTTCCTCCTTTTCATCCTCGTCCTTTTCCTCTTTCTTCTCCTCCGTGTCGCCTTCCTCCTTCTTGCGCTTATCCTTGTCCTCCTTGCGGGCGGCCTTGGGCGACTTGCCCCTTTTGGATTCCTTTTCCTTGCGCGCCATCTTGACGACGCGTGAAGACCTTCGCTACGATTTGCGGCAGCGGAGACGCACAGGCGCGAACGCACGTCCGGGCGAGCGCACGCGCGGGCCTCGGCGTCGCCGACGTCGGGGTCGGGGTCCGGGTCTCTCCCCCTTTCAACGTGGCCGAGCCGCCAAGGCGAGCAACCGCCTCGCCTCGATGGACCTGCCTCCGCGAGCTGTCGCTCCGCGAGCTCCGCGCGCTCGCGAGCAGCGCGTCCGCAGACGCGCGCCGGGCTGTGCTCCTCGCAGACGCCGCCGCGCCAGCCGCTCGCCGCCTCCGCGCGGGCTCCGCGCGCGTCTCGAGTCTCGGCTTTGTTTTGGCTCCCGCTTCGACGAGACGCAAAGAAAGATGACCCGGAGAAGCTTCACTGCTGGGTGCAGGCAGAGCGCCGCGCGGAGAGGACGCAAGGAGAGGCGGCGGGAGCATGGAGGCGGCGGGAGCATGGGGGGCTGGGCGAGCGGGCGAGCGCGAGCGGAAGGGACTGCACGCGAGAAGCGGAGCTGGGCTGGAGCCTGAAGCCTGGGAGACTGAGGGGAAGGAGGGGTTGGCGAAAGCTCATGATGATTTTTTTTATCTAGTGTTCATTGCAATGGGAAGCTTGTGTACTGCCTTGCGTGCTAAATTTCATTGACACTCATGACCTGAAGAACCATCGCGGTGTATCTGCTTGCAGAGGTCATTTGTTGTATATATGTATGGCTGGCTGGCTGGCTGGCTGGCTGGCTGGCTGGCTGGTTGGGTTTTACCTGGCAGCAGGATGAGCAACATCCTCGGAAGATATTTTGGAGAAACGACGAGCTGTCACGCGACGCAAGTCGCGTTGACGTGATGCATGCGCCACCCTGACGAGTTCCTGCAGCTCAATTGTCATCTCTTCGCGAGCAGTGTCCGCAAGCTGCTCAACTTCACGAAGAAAATCTTGCGAGGCGCGCTTGACGAGATCTGCCACCTCGGCCTGCATGGACTCAAGGCCTGAACGGCGTTCTTTAAAGTGGTTCCGGAGCAGATTTGCGCGATGGCGAGCTGTTGCGCGCTGCTTTTTTAGCTTCTCATACTCTACAGAAAAGTTCGTGCTAATAACTGTGATGGGGACAGCGAGCCTTAGAATTGACAATTTTCCGCACATGGATTCGTCAGTTCACACACTCACAGCGCAGGTTGGCAATGCAAAGTCAGCGTGCGTCACGATCACTTGCATGACTTTAAAAAAGAAAAGAAAGAAAGAAAGAAAGAAAAGGGGTGGAAACTTACACGAGAATTCCGGCTAGACTCGTCACAGTAGCGAGTAGCTTGCCGCCCGGGGTGATGGGATACACATCGCCATAGCCGACAGTAGTCATAGTGACAAGACACCACCAAAAGGTGGCGGGAATACTTTGAAATGGGCTTTCTGATCCATCAGACCGAAGGTACACGCCACGGTCGAGATCAAAGTCCCCTCTCTCGAGGAAAAACATTCCGCTCGAGAAGAAGACACAGCCAACCATCATGACAAAGAGCAACATAGTGAGCGGCTGCGTACTATTTTGCATGGCGACCACAAAGATGCGAATCCATGACAAATAGCGAGATATTTTGAAGACACGGAAGACGCGGACAAGACGCACCACGCGAAAGACAGCGGCGTCTCCAGGAAGCAAAAGATACGAGGCAGCGCGCTCCAAGTAAAAGGGCACGATTGCAATAAGGTCCACGAAATTTAGAAAATCCCGTAGAAAGGCCGACTTGCTTGGGCACGTAAAGAGACGCAGCACGTACTCTGACGTGAATATGACAACGCAGCAAAACTCGATGCGGTCCCAAATTGTTTCCTCGTCGCCTTGACTTTCCTCGTAGAATCGTGGCAGTGACTCGACGCAAAAGACGACCACACTAAAAGTGATGAGACCCATGAGAGCTACGGAGTAGCATTGCGCCGCTTTGCTTGAGCTCGGATCGTCGAGAAATCTCCAAATGTGCCCAGCGCATGATATCTTGGCGAGCTCATCGTCCTCGATTGAAGGGACCTTGCTCAAAGCACTTGCGTCCGTGTCTTCTCGCACAAAGGCTCCATTCTCGAGTGGCGCTTCAAGGCTCCCGCTTTGCCGAGGAGCTGGGGCGATGCGGGCCGACGACAAGGATCCGGACGTTGACGACACCATTGGCGCGTCCTCCTAAACGCGCTTCCGGTGCGGCAGCAGCGGCGCCAGCACCACGAGCAGGAGCGAATAGGCCTCGCAGCGACGGCGCTACGTGCCGTCTTGATTCTGGCCCAGACTTTCTCCCTTTCTTCAACCACAAGCTCAAGAGGGAGTACTTGAGCACTTGGGAATTACGCATTCTACAGACATGTGTCCGTTGAAAAGGACACAAATCGACTGTCCCCTGTCGTGACCATGGAGAGGGGATTGACTGTGAGAGTTTGGATTGTATTGACCCTGCAGTGAGATTAATGATGGACCCCGCCGGGCAAGGCAGGCTAGAGAGAGGAGAATGATTCATTTCTCATACGTTCATGCATTTTAACTTCTGTAACAAAACCAGGGGCTCTCTCGGGCGGCCTAGCACTGCATGGCATGTGCGTCCCCGAGCGCCTGCTGCTGCGGTCAGTGGAATTTTGGGGGGTATATATTGATCGAGTGGTGCAGGTGGTGGTGGGTGGAAAGGTGGTAAGATTGAAAGTGATGTGGGTGGCGGAAGGAAGACATTGAAGCCAGACGAAACAACTCTGACTCAGTCGAGTTGGGCCTCGACTGCGTCGATAAGGCGCTGCTGAAGCGTATCCTTCTTGCCGAGCTGCGAGAGCCCCAAAGCGGAAAGCTCCTTACGGAGCTGAGAGACCTTCATGGACATGATTGTGTCCATGCTGAGCCTCGCTTCCTCGGTCTCGTGATCCTTGTTTTCCGATTCTTCCGAAGCAAGGCTGCCCTGAGCACTCTCGGGGCTCTTGCCGCCTGGAAAAGGAATGGACGTTTTGGAAGTCGTCTGCTCGCGCCGCTGGTTCACGACGCGACTGGAGATCTCACCAAGTTCGGTCCTGGCGGTTCCCTCGGTTTCAGGACGAGATGCGGGCGACTCGGCCGTCTTGTTTTCGTTTTCTTCGCCACTTCGTGATGAGGCGGACATGCGCGACGGGCTCTGGGCCTCCATGTGCTGATGCTGATCCTCGTCGTCGCAGAGGACATCTTGGCGCTCCTTCTTGGCAATGCGATGCGCAGCAAGGATCTCGTCGTGCGAAGCTGTTGCTGGGATGTCGGAAGCATACGCGTAAGGCTTTTTTGACGGAGTCGTACTGGTTGGCTCGTCACGAAGAAGCTCTTCGTTGACGTACTGGTTGCAACTCTTGGTGAGACCCTCGACGCGGTTCCGAGCATCCCCAAAGTGGGCCGAGAGAGCCTCGCTGTTGCCGTTCGCGCTGGCTTCGGCGGCATTGGTCCACGAGTCCACAGCCGTGGCCGGCGCCTGCACACTTTCGACCGCCATATTTTGATCTTCCTTGACGATTTCCTGGTATTGGGCCACTTGGCTTTGCATGTTTGCACTTTGCGCATCAAGCGTGGCTGTGGCCTCGGCGCGAATCGAGGCCGCTTGGGCATGGCCGACCTTGGTCAGCTCGAGCATCGCGCCTGTATGCGTAGCGAGTCGCGAGGCCGCGTCCGCCGTCTTTTCACGAACCTCAGCAGCGACACCACGAAGAGCCTCGGCATCGGCTTCAACCGACTGCTTGAGTGCCTTGTTGGCCTCAGCCGACGAGGAACACCACGTCTGCATGGCCGAAGACACGGCCTGGACCTCTTGCTTGGTCTGGGTCTCGGCGCGTGCGATGGTTTCCACAGAGTTTCTACAGGCGTCCTTGGTGGCAGAGAGCATGTTGTCGAGATTCGTCTGCGCCTCGGTACGAAAAGCTGTCAGCATTGTGGCGAACTGCTGCATGAGTGCATCCGACGCCGACTCGAGACGCGCACGCTCCGCGGAGACAAAGTTACCCACAGAAGTGGTCTGCGCCTCGAGCGCGCGGCGGCCATTCTGGGCGTCCGTGGCGATACGCTGCGAGAGGGCATCGAGCGAGGCCGTCTGCTTGACCGCGAAGCCCTCGATATCGCTGACGGAGGCCGCGAGCCTGTCGGCAACCACAGAGGCATGGCGATCGAGCTCATTTTGCTGGCGTACGAGCACGTCTTCAAGAACAGCCGTGAGCGGAGCGGTGGCCTCGATGCGGGCGATTTCGAGGCCCGAGTTGGCGTCGTCAAGGTGGGCGTTTGCCTGATCCTCAGCGCGCTTCCAGTCCGCCTTCGCGGCATCGCGCAGGGCTGGGACTGCTTGCGAAGACACTGCGGCGAGGTTCTCGTTGGCATGGCCTCCGAGACGGTTGACAGCCTCGACGACGGCCTCAATTTGCGATTTGTGCGAGGCACGGAGGTCACGAACCGCCGAAGCAAGAGCAGCATGGTGATGCAGCTGGCGCTCGCAAAAGGAAGCGGCCTCGCGCGAGACACCGGTTAGAGCATCAAGCGTGGAGTCCTGGTAGCGTCGCGACGCGTTCATGTTCTTGGCCTCGAGGTCGGCCTTGCGCTGGACCTTGGCATGGAGGTTTACGATATCACCCTTGGCCTCGTCGAGGACGGTGTGGAGCTCGCGTGTGCGCTCCTGAAGCTTGGCCTCGGTGTCCTGGTGGGCTCCGACGAGGACGCGGGTCTCCTCCACAAGAGTCACCTGGGTCTGCAGCTCGTCCTTGGTCTCTGTGAGCTCGGTCTTGGTCTGCCCGAGTTCCTGCTCGGTGTCCTCGAGCTTGGCAGAGGTGTCTTCGAGCTTGGAAGAAGTCTCTTCAAAGAGATCCTTGAGCTCGGAGAGCTCCTTTTGCCTATGCTCCAAGGCGTCCTCGAGCTCTTCGATCTGAGTTGACTGACTCTCGATTTGCATTGTCATCTCGTTGAAGCGATCTTCAGCGAGGTAGACGCCATCCTTAGCGCGCGCCGCAGAGAGTTCTTGCCGGAGACGCTCGAGATCCTCGGCATATTCCTTGATGAGAGTGCGTTTGGTCATGCGCTGGTTGGCCTCGGGCTTGTTCTTGATCGTCTTGGCGCGGCTAGCGTACTCGAGAGTACTCAGGGTCTCGTCCAGACACTGCACGGAGGGTGCCACTGTGGCAATAATGCAGGTCTTGGCGCGGCCACCGAGAGACTCTTGCAGCAGACGAGTGAGCTTTGAGTCACGGTAGGGAATGTGCGGGGTCTTTTCGACAAGAGCGCTAATGACACGGCCGAGCGTAAGCAGACTTTTGTTAATGTTGCCGGCTTCGCGAGCGCGGGCATTTTGTGCTCCGGAGCGTCCGATGCACTCGGAGCCGGCAAGATCGACGAGATTGAGCTTGCCGACCTTGAGAAGATCCTCACCCTCGGGGGTCGTTTCGCGAATATGCAGCGTGAGGGTGAAGATGCTGTGCGAGCGACTGGAGTTCTTGTTGAGCTTGGTCTCGCCCGTTGCACGCTTGGCCATGGCCGTGCGCATGACCTCGAAGATTTCGTCAGTGTTCTTGACCATGATTTCCTCGAGGTTGTGGCAGGAGACGCCGGTACCCATACGGGACTTGTCGTCGAGGATGCGAAGTCTCTTTTCGTCCGTGACGGAGAGAAGATCCTGGAGCTCTTCGTTGTAAAGCTCGAGAAAAGAGACCTTGATGGTGTACTCTGCGTCGTCGATGGCCTCGAGGCGCTGAAAGATGCTGTCGACGGCACGGGGAATCATACCCTGGAGCTCGGGGTCGTCGACGTTGCCCTCCATGGTGAACGTCTTACCGGTGCCCGTCTGACCGTATGCGAACACCGTGCAGTTGTAGCCTTGAAGGACTTCGTCAACGACGGGGCGGATCGCTGATGAGTACACCTCGGCCTGAGTAGAGTACGGTCCGAAGACCATGTCGTAATTGTACTTTTTGCTGCTGCGCTTGCTGCCGATTGCCATGGACACGGACACCTGGCCGCGGTCCGCATCGCATTGTACTAGGCTTGGTGTCTTGGCTGCCTTTTCAGCCGCGTTGAGCGGGCGCGACCGGACGACAACCTTAATGTTGTCCTCCCTGCTGCCTCCCTGTTGCTGTTGATGCTGCATCGTGTCTTTGCGCGCGCACGCGAGCGCTGCTTGCTGCTGCCGCTCTCGTGCTCCTTCTCCTTCCCCGCCGCCTGCCGCTTCCTGCGTTGACGTTATGCACGTCGCCGTCCGTTCTGCACAGAACTCGGGCTCCGCGATCGCTCCTGCTCCTCCTCGATCCCGCTGTCCCTTCCGAGGCCGTCGTCCTCGACGTCGCTGAAGCGCCGAGATACCTCGCTCGCCCGACCAGTCGATCGATCGCTCTCTGCCGCGGCCTCGCTCGCCGGCGTGGGCTCGAGTGGCGGCTCGGGCGCCGCAAACGTCTCGGTTTGCTTCGCCTTGTTGTGTCTGCTTTGCTCTGTATAGCGCTCTCTCTTTCTCTGATACGGCGTCGATCACTGCTGTTACACCAACCAAATGAAAAAACCTCCTCGGCCCCCGCGATGACTCTGCTCCAGGGCAGACGGGTCGCAGCCGGCGGCGAGGAAACAGCAGTTTCCTCGCCGCCGCGCGAGGAGCGCGCGAAGAGCAGAGCGCGGCGGAAACTCGCGCGGGAGAAGGAAAACTCGCGCGCAAACCGCCGGCGGTTTCATGCGCGCGCAGGCCTAGCGGCGCCGCTAGGGCGAACTCTAGGCGCGACCCGCGGGTTGATGCCGTTCGAAAGAGGGGATACCGTGCACGGAAAGGAAGAGAGGGCGCCCAGAGGGGATACCGTGCACGGAAAGGAAGAGAGGGGGCCGAGCCGAGCGCGGCGGTTTTCGTGGTCGGCTGCAGCGGCGACGGAGAGGACAGGATGGACGGGATGGGATCGGCCAGAGGACTCAGGGAACAAATAGCCTCGGATAACAGCAGAGATAATGGAGGCTGCAGGAGAAGCAGCGGCTCGTAAGGTCTTTTTCTTATTCTGTTATTTCTTTTGGGGGAAGGGGGCCCGCGCTCTCGAAGCGATGGTGGTGAGCTCTAGAGGTTATTCGGATCGCTCATCTCTTGGGTCTCGACGAGGACGGGGAGACCGCTTCTGCTGTTGTCGACAAAGGAGACTGGCGATTCGGGCTTCTCCTTCGACTTTCCACCCAAGTTTCATGGATGGAGCAACTACAGGCACTTTGTTGGCAAGACGAATGTTACAAGTCCTGTAATGAGTAGACCAGCAAATAAAAGAGGAACCCGAGGCAATCGCAATCCTGATTGGAGACCACGGTCGCTGTGCGCGCGGCGCGACTACCACTCCCCGTACGGAAGCGGCAAGGGAGGAGAAGAGGAGAGATGGCGGTGCTGCTGGAGACGTCCGCAGGGAATCTCGTGGTAGACCTGTACGCGGAAAAATGTCCCACTGCGTGCTTGAACTTTGTCAAGCTTTGCAAGATGCGCTATTATGACGGGCACCTCTTCTTTGACGTCCAGAGGAACTATTGGATGCGAACAGGCGACCCCACTGGCACGGGGAAGGGCGGGCAGTCAGTCTTTAGCCTTCTCGAGAACAAGGATGCTGATGATACTAAAGCCCACTCGAAATACTTTGCAGACGAGATCGTGCGCGGCGCCAAGTTTGACCGTCGCGGCCTCGTCTGCATGGCCTCCACGATGAAGGACCAGAACGGCTCAAGCTTTCTGATTACCATGACTGATCATGGCCTCGAACATCTCAACGGAACGAGAACCATCTTTGGCGAGATTGGCGAGGGGCTCGACTCGACTCTGGCCGCCATCAACGAGCTCCAAGTAGACGACAAGTACCGCCCTCTTCGCGACGTGCGCATTCTTTGCACGCACGTGCTTGACGATCCATTTCCGGACCCGCCCGGTCTTCCCAGGCCACTAAGTCTACCTGCAGGAGCTCGCCCGCCTCAGGAGAGCGTGGAGCCGCGCATCGGCTTTGATGAGAATCTTGATGAGGATTTTGGGGTATCTACAGAGGAGCTCGAAAAACGCAGCAAGGCACGAGACGCCAAGGCTCGCGCCGTCGTACTCGAAATGGTTGGCGACCTGCCTGACGCAGACATGAAGCCGCCCGAGAACGTGCTTTTTGTGTGCAAGCTAAACGCAGCGACGCAAGAAGACGATTTGGAGCTCATTTTTTCGCGCTTTGGAGAAGTCAAGTCGTGTGAGATTATTCGCGACAAGGAGACCGGGGACTCGCTTCAGTATGCCTTTATTGAGTTTGGCAACGAGGAACAGTGCCAGGAAGCCTTTTTCAAGATGAACAATGTCATGATTGACGACCGGCGCATCAAGGTCGATTTCAGTCAATCTGTATCCAAACTATGGAATGATGCTCGACGAGGCACGCGAAGGCGACTTCCGCCCTCATTCTCGACGGGCAGAGACGAGCGCTCGCGAAACCACGAGCGCGCAGGCCCGCGTAGCCATCAGAATCATCATCGTCATCGACACGTTCGAGAAGCGGAGCATCATGTCCATTTGAGTCGGGAGGGAGACCGTCGATCTCATCCTCGAGAGAACCGAAATGCTGGAGAGCTTTCCCGGGAGGGGCGTCACTCGAACAAGCGGACCGCGCGTGAGAGCAACGAGAGCGAAAGTGAGAGCGGGAGCGATTCGGGCTCGTCATATTCATCACGCGATCGCAAACGGCGACGCAAGGATGATCGAGGGCGTCACAAGCATCACAAGAAACACAAGTCACGCTCTGGTGAGAAGAAGAAGAAATCGCGCAAGCACGAGAGCGGGAAAAAGCATAAAAAGCACAAGAAGCACAAGAGCAGCCGACGCGATTGATATTTCGTAGAAAAGAACGAGGCCCAGCCGCCATCGTTCCCTCTGGGCGAAATCAAATCTGCGCAACCCCAATTTACAACGGCTACATTTCAGGTTTGGCTTCCTTTTTCCTTTTTTTCTTTTTTTGGTTGAGAGCGCCCGAGGCGTGCAAGCCAGACAGACAGGCCTCCGTGCGCGCACGTAGCCTTGGGACGCGCGACTGCTACACTGTCTTGCGCTGCTGCTGCAAGCGTCATTATTCCTTTTGCAAGGTGTTGGTGAACATGGAACCGGAGCACTGCGAGGACGAGGAGGAGGCTATTTTGCGCGCAACGCGCTCGTTCCTTTTCGTGTGCCAAGACAAGGTCGCAGATCTGCGCAGAGAGAATGCGGACTTGCAGAACAATTTGGCACAAGCAAAACACGATGCCAAGCTTGAGCAAATGCGGTTCGAAGACGAGCAAGCATCTCTGCGCCAGCGTCTTGCGCTTCTCGTCGACGTTCCGCATGTGGAGTCCCGCTCCGCGAGAGAGATTTGCGATGTGATCGGGGCTGCTCTTGCCGATGCAACGCGTCGCGCTGATCAAGAAGCCGCGCGGGCTCAAGAGGCGGTTGCCAAGTACGAAGCACGAGAAGAACGGCTACAGACGCTTCGCTCAGAGGCCAACGCGCGTATTGAAGCGGAAAGAGCGGCGGAAATCATTGCCAAGGAACTCGAGAATTCTCGACTTGAGATTGCAAACCTAAAGCAACGAGAGGAGGAGCTGACGTGTCGACTCCATGAGAACCAAAAGGCCTCGCACAAGGCTGCGCAGCAGCTGCAAGAGGATGTACGCAGGACTGTGCAGACGTGCGAGGCGGCTCATGCCGAGCGTGTCGAAGACCTTGAGCGGAGGCTTTTGGAGGCTCAAGCGTTTAGCCAGGAGTACATGTCGAAGGCGAGGGCGAACGCGGCAGACTTGCAGGAATTTCGTACGTTGCTTGAGTCGCGCGACGCACAGGTGAAGCAGCTGTCTGGCCAAGTTCTTCGTCTGGAGGCGCGTCTTGCTGCGACGGAGCACAGCCTCGCAGAGAGTGAAGCAGCCGTTGCGAAGCGGGACGAGAGCATTATGCGCATGCAGCGGCATCATCACCTTTTGGATCAAGTGAGCCTGAGCTTACAAGAGTTGCGCAGCGGGCGACAAGGAGCGCGGAGTGCGCCTCGAAGGTAGAAGAAATGTGACCTATGAAAAAATCTGATATTTGTTATGCGAAGTTTGACTTTACCCCCGTGAAGAGCGCCAAATCTTTTGAATGCCATGATCAAGAGAGATCGATAAAATTTTGGGAAGCTGTGACGGAGACTGCTGACTTGGGGCCTGGTCGACATCGCCTGACACTTTGGTCGAGAGCAGGAGCCAGGTTGCTTTGCGCACTTGTATTTTCGGCTTCCGTCAAATTTTCTCGTCTGTTGTCTTCCTTTTCGTCGCAGTTGCTCACTTCGCTGCTGCTATCATCAATCGAGAGGTCGAGCGTCAAGGTGCGCGTGACCGTTGCTACCATAACCTTGGCAATTTCCTCTTCTCGGGACTCATCCCGATGATTTGCTTGGTCGCTTGAGGATTCCGACGCTCTAGAGTGGCTTTCGGCATTGCTGTGTTGATCGACGATGTCGCCATCGTCGTTGCTTTCGCTGTCGCTGTCGTCGATGTCGTCGTCGATGAGGCTTTCTTCGTCGCGCTCGGGGTTTTCTGATTCACTTTCCGCGTGGTGATATTGGGTGTGCTGGTGCTCCTCGTCCAAGTCAAAGCCACTTGACTCTGACGAGAGACTGCTGCCCTCGTCTCTGCTGTGAACGCTGGGGGAAGTGGGGTGGTAAGCGTTCATACGGTCTCGATGGGTGATTTCGCTGGCGTCGTTGTGGAGATTGGAAAGCGCATCCTCTTCACTGCCATCTTCATCATCATCATCATCTTCTTCTTCTTCTTCTCCTCCTCCTCCTCCTCCATTCTCGGCATCTTCTTCTTCTTGATCTTGATCTTGATCTTTTGCGGTTTTTGCTCCACTTTCTTCTTGATTTTGTTCTTCTTCATGTTCATCTTCTTTTTCGCTGATCTTGGCATTGTCTTCTTGAGGTTCGGCTGTGCCGCGATTTGAAGCTTCGAGGAGGCTGGAGGATGCAATGGACGAGGCGCCCTGATCGTCGCGCTCCGCGGTGTCTGCTTTTTCTTCTGCGAGATTTTCATTCAATTCAGGCGTTGCGCACTTTGTCTCGCTTGTCTCGTCGTCGAGCGTATTGCCATTGCTGAGCAGCAAGATCTTTTCCGTGCAGCGTCTCTTTTTGGAGATGGGCTGCGGCGCGGCGACGATGACCAAGGCGGATTCTTCGTCAGAACGCAGCCTTTTGCGAGAGCCCTGAGCAAAGACTGCCACCGCCACGAGGCTCGCCACGCCGAGCACCATGGGCTGCGACACGAAGGCTGCCGTGGCCGGGAGAATGTGGCGATAGCTCGGGTGCAGCATCTGGTTGATCTTGCCCGCCGCGACGAGCGTCTTGCCCACGATGGAGAAGTCCATGGTGCGATGCAATGCAATGCAATGCAACGTAACGCAATACAATGCAATGCCGCGCGCTTCTTCGTTTCGTCTCCGCTGCAGATACGCCAGATACGCGCGAAGGCTCGCTGCCCACGTTCGCGCCGCTCCCCCGCCGTCGCGCCCTGGCGCCGGCGAGAACGAAACGAGGCGAAAGCTGGCGAGGCGGGCGCTCGGGCTCGGCCTGGCGCTGCTGCTGCGCGCGAGGCCCGGCGAGGCTGGCTCGCTGGCTGCCTGGCTGCGCGGCGCGAGATGAAGGTCCGCCGCGGCTCGCGAAGAACCCACTCGCCAAGTCGACGTGAAGGAGATTGACAGTGAGCAGGGCACGGCGCGCCTTAACGCCGCCATCGCGGACAACGGCGCGCAAGGGGGCCAGTAAGGCGGGCGCGCAAGAAATTTCGCCGTCGCGTCCAAGCGAGGATAATCTGGGATCCTGGAAGGTGTAAAACATGATGGCAGGGTCGATGGCATGACGCAAGCCCGCGAAGGCGGCAACGGAGGCGACGTCCAGGACTAGATTAGTGATGGGCGAAGGTAGGAGAAATGATGGAGGATGAGCTCATCGGAGAAGACGTGGGACGAAAGAATTCCGGAAACTCGTTAGGATTGACTCTGTGGAGCTTTCTCTAACTTTTTCATGCCATGGTGGAAAGAAATAAGGATATAGCCTGACTGAAAAGAGAGAGTTTCCGTTGCGCTCTTTTTCCAGGGCTTCCCACGAAAGAGCGCGACACAAAAAGAAGGTTGAAATGAGTTGAATGTCGAAGGTTGAAACGAGTTGGATGTCGCTCACCACCCCGTCGATGAATGCATGGTTAACTCGAATCGCAAGGCTATAAAAATGATCGAAATGAAGAAAAAGACTCTTATGTCTTGGTTTTAGTCGAAGTAGTAGTAGTACAGGGTGCAAGACGCAGCTTGGTGACCGGGCATTCGGTCGCACAAGGCGCGCGGTGCGTTGAAAAGAATGCAGATGGGGCAAAAATAAAGGTCGAAAAACAAGCAAGCCTCTGGAAAGCAAACGAATCAATGACGATGCTCGCAAGACTTGCTTGTCGCATGCAGGTCCGCAAAGAGATAGCGATTAAACATCGCCGCTCGTGTAGCGTGTAAAGGTGAACTCGTCATTGAGGCCTTGGGATGGAGAGACGTTCCATACGTCGTAAGAAATGTAGCCTGTGGGGGTGGGGGAGTCGGTGTGCGGCTCTGGGGTCTCTACGAGATGCGCCACCTTGCTCGGGTGCTCGCGCAGCTCGAGGCAGAGTTCGCACTCTCGAGAGCAGCACGTTCCCTCGCCGACAAAGACCATGTGGCAGTTGTCGCAGTTTTTCATGCTCCAGCGCGAGTCAAGTCGCCTGGGGCTGATTCTTGGCTTGACAGCGTTGCGGCCGCGGCTTGTTTCTCGTGCGGAGGAGTCGACGCCGAGCGTCTCTGGATTGCTCCGTGACCTGAAGATGCCCTTGCGAAGGGGCAGCATGTCGGACGCTGCCGGTGACACAGATTGCGTGCGCAGCGGCATGCTCGCCTCCTCACGGAAGGGCATTTCTGCTGCGAGCTTTTTGTGCTGCTTACGGAGCTCTCTCTCCTCGCGCTCCTCCTCTTGGCGGTATCGGATTTGCTCCATCAGCCTCGCGCCGTCCGCCGTCTGCGCGTCAACACAAAGCTCAGCGAACGAGTGATTGGCGACTGCTCCAACCTGCGATCGGCCTTGGGGAAGCGAGAGGTGGCTGCGTTTGGCTGGCTGGTGGGCTCGCTGGCCAGACAGGCTCTCCTACCTGAATCGGAGGCTGTGACTACCCGACCGACGGGCGCTCTTCCTTCCACTGCGCCGCGTTGCGGCAGAGTCACCTTCTTCTCCTTCTCCTTTCTCCTCGGGAGGCTCTCTGTCTGACGGAAGGTCAGCTGCGCTAGCTGCCTTCCTGGCCGGCTGCCTGGCTACCTCGCTGCCACTGTGGCTGCTGCTAGTGCTGTGCCGTTCTCACGCTCTCGCGTCCCGTGTCGTCACGTGCCGACCCGTTCTGTCCCTTTTCGGCCCTTCCTTCCCTTACGCAAGGGGGGTTTGCGTGCAAGACGTCAGTCAAGCGTAGCCGCGAGCGCGCGCCTGGTCGCGGACCTTCCGAGCGTACCTCGTACTGCACGTGCGCACGTGCGCCTTGACCTTCCGCAACGCCCGGTGCTTCCTGCCCTCGCCGGGCGCCTTCCTCTTCGGAATCACAGGCGCTGCCGCGGCGAAGCTCGGGTTCTGGCTGTCGACCCAGTCCTGACCTGTCCTGCGTCGCAACGCAAAAGCAGAGAGAGCAACGCGAGGGACGCGGTGCGACCTCGTTCCTCTCCTCGTTGCTGTGCTTATGCTCGTGGTTGTACACGAGCTTCCGCTGCTCTTGCTCTTGCTCCTTATTCTGCAGCCCGAGCACGTGATCCGCCTCAAGGGCGACCTCGCGCACGCGCGCACAGAGACACCGCCTGCCTGCCTGCCTTGCGCGGTCGCGGTGGCGGGCGCTCGCGCGGGTGCTGCGCTGCGAAAGCTCAGATCAGATTAGCTCAGACCCGATCAGCTCAGATGGGATGGATGCGGGGCTGGATTCGACCGCTCAACCCTCGACGAGCGGCTGCGGCGCCGGCGGCCGGCCGGCCCTCTCCGCCTCTCCCCTCTCCGCGTCACGCAGCGGCGGCCTGCCTCCGCTCGTCTCGCTCCGCGTGCTCGGCCGCGGCGCCGGCGCGGCTGCCGCTCGCTCGCGCTCTCTTTGCGCTCTGCCGCGGCTCGCTCGCTCGCTCGCTCCCTCGGCGGTCCGAACGCGCGGGCTCGGGCGCGGGCTCCGGGTCGATGCACGCGCACGGAGCACGCACGTACGCTCGCTCGCTCCGCCGGGACGCGGGTCTGCCTGCAGCTGCGCGCGAGGACCTGCCTCGCGTCGGCCGGCGGCGGCCGGTCGGTCGATCGCCGCCTGGGGATCGAAGGATGGACCGAAGGGGCGGCGAGGGATCGAGCGATGGATCGATGGGCGGGCGGATGGATCGACGATCGCTGGATCGATGGAGGCGCGAGGAACGAATGCGGTCGATTCGATGCTCGGGAGTGATCGCGCGCGTATGTATGTATGTATGTATGTATGAATGTGTATCCAGACGCGCGAGAGCTCCAGGTGCGAGAAGTAGCAGTAGATTCTGTTCTGCTCGGCTCTGCCGCGCGGGGAGACGCGGACGCGATAGAGAGAGAGAGAGAGGGAGACCACGCGAGCGAGCGAGGTTTGAAATTTGAAACTCTACTCGCTCGGCCCCGTGCGGCGCGGCGCGGCAGACTTTGAGCCCGTCGCGCTCGGGTACTGCCCTCTGCCTGCCTCCCTCTGTGCTTCCCTCCGCGCGCGCTCTGCAGCTGGACTCGGCGGGCAGCGCAGCGCAGCGCAGCGTAGCGGAGCGCAGCTGACAGGCGCGAGCGGGAGGCGGCGGCGGCGAGCTCGAGCGCTGGGATTCACGTTTTGCTGCTGCTGCTGCTGCTGCTGCTTGCAGCACGGGTTTTTGAAACGCGAAGCGAAGCGGCAGCGACTCGGGGCGGCGGCTAGGTTTTTTTAAATTTCTTTTTTTGATGGTTCGGCCGTGGGGTCTTTCCCGCCGCTGCCGCCGCCAGCGGGCCCGCAGCTGGTTCTTTCTTCCTGCGCACTGCGTGCAGCAGCGGCTGCGGGCGGGGAGAAGGCGCGACCACCCACCCGCCCGGGGTCGGTGCGGCGAGCGGGCAGGCGGGCAGGAAGACCTGGCCGCGCCGCTGCTGCTGCTGCGCGACGCGGACACAGTCAGGCCCTCCCCCGCGGGACCTGGCGCCGCAGAGGCGCGGCGCGAGAACGCGAGGTGGGCGGCGGGCGGCGAACGTGCGCGGGGCAGGGCTGGGGCGAGCGACAGCGACAGCGACTGTGAGCACGAGGCCGGAGAGGGAGGGGCAGTGCGGGGCGCTGTGGTTAGATGCGGGGGCCGTGGAGAGAGCGCGCGCCGGATCGGCACGTATGTGGAATTAATGGGGGCATAAGTGGCACGAATGAGCCGCTGAAGGCTGCGTGCGCGTGCGGCCGCCGGAGCCGAGCGGAGCCGAGCGGAGCTGAGCGGAGCCGCCGTGCCGCGCGGAAGCCGACCGAGGCGAGCGCGCGTGCGTGCGTGCGTGCGTGCGTGCGTACGTAGTGTAGCGCGCGTTGGGGGCAAGAGAGCAGGGTTATCGGGAGCGAGCTCGCCCTGTATCGTTTCCACATTGTGTAAGCTGGCCGCCCTTGCACCGCTCCGGCGGGTTCAGGGACAGATTTATATTTTGTTTGGTGGTGGTCAGACACGGCTTAATGAAAGGCAATCAACCAACTAGTACAACTTGAAGAGGATTGATGTGCATGGAAATGCGCGTTCGAGTGGTTGTGCTGGCGTGGGTGGATGCTCGAATGCGTACCGCAGGGACGTGCGGTGCGGCTGCAGCGGCACGGAAGAACAGGCATCCTGCTCCTGGTCTCAAGCACACCCCACGCGGTGGCTTTGAAGAAGGCGCAACGGAGAAAGAACGAACGGGTGGTAGGTAGTGGCGGCCGCACTCCAGCCATTGATCCATCAATCGATCGATCGATTGATCAATCGATTGATTGCTGCAGCAGCAGCTGGCTGCGGTACCTGCCGCGGTGTATGTGATATGGACTGGACGATGGTTGACACCACAGTTAGTCCACAGCTGCGGGGCAAGTCTTCCTTTCACAAGAAACGTGGCGCGTCCTGTTTGTTCTGTGGACAAAGAGGGTGAGTCCGTCCGAGCAGCCACAGTCTTCGTCTGTGGAAAGCTGCCAGCTTTCACAGCAGCTGAGGCAGGTCAATACGGCTTGGTCGCTGCGGGGAGTGTCGAGGTGTGGGCGGACGCGGTCACTTCTCGAGCCTGCTCGCTCGATCGCTCGACATCGCTCGACTCGACTCGACTCGACCCGACTCGACTCGACTCGACTCGACCCGACTCGACTTGCCGCGCCCAGCCACCATGCCACCCACCCATCCGTGCCGCTGCCGCCATCTTCACACCAGCGCGAGCAGCTCTGCCCACCGCCGCACCAGCCCTGTCGCCACTTCCACTTTCCTCCCTCTCTGTCTGCCAAGCGCGGTGGAAACGCCCGGAGATAGATCGAAAATTGAGCCTACTGGCCGCAGCCAGTGGCCGCCTGGCCGCTGCCGCTCCGGAGGCGCCTGGCTGCCTCCGGTGAATAGAAAGGCCCAAAACGCACACCTGAAACCCCGTCTGTGCTCTCTGTGCCCCCCTGCTTCCAGCTTCTTCCCCACGCTCTCCCCTCTCGAAGATGCGCGCCGCGACCATCCATCCTCAAGCCGAGGCCTGGCCTCCGCGCGGACGAGGACGAACGTCCGCACCGGGGCCCTCGAGATCGTGCTCGCGACCACCGGTTGCAGGGATGGGCGGAGAGGTAGGTGATCGCGCCGCGCCTGGCTGGGAAAGAAAGTGCGTGCGAGATGAGGGGCAAGAGGTCGAGAAACAGCGGCCAGGACGCGAGCGATGGTGTATCGCTCGGGCAACCAATCAGACGCAGTCGTCCGTGGACGATGCCAGTGCTCACGCGAGCGAGGTTTATTTGGCTTGCGACGACCAAGGTCGATCGATCGAGGCAGCTGCATCTGGCTGCATGGCCGGCCGGCCACGGATACTCGCTTCCTGCTATGGCGAAAGGCGAGTGCTGGCTGCTCGGAGCGCAAAGGAACGGCTTTTGTTGAGGCTTGCACGGCGTTACCCTTGCGGACGCTCGGAGAGGAAGGTACGATTGAAGGGCCTGTCTGCATGCCTTGCCTCCTACCACCGACAGGTACTCGAGCTCTTCTTCAAGCAACTTGCATCTAGCTAGCTAGCACCCAGCTTTGCCTGCCTTGGCCAAGCAACCAAGCAACCAAGCAATGCCAAGCAACCAAGCAAGCTGGCAACGTACCAGCTGTAGCTACCGACCTACAGCGAGCTAGCTTAGCTACTGCTACCAACGAACGACTGGCAGCCGCGACGAAGCAACCATGGCAAAAGAAACGAGACGGAAAAGAGCGAAAACGCAACATTGAGGGCTGAGGATGGAGCACCTTTCGAGGCCTGGTCACGGTCCCTGCTTCTACACCGAGAATCGACTGGCAGGTCGAAGGCCTGGAAGGACTCGGGAAATGGAAAAAGAGCGAGGGTGTAAACCGAGAGCGGTAGGAAGGCAAGGCGTCGCCGGCGGCCGCAACGAGGCCTGGTCGCCGCGCTCGCTGTGCTTGCGCGGACACCAGCCAGCCTGATCGCTCGTTAGCCGCTCGGTGCGAGCAAGCCGCGCAAGCTTTTGGAGGCGTAGATGAGTGAGTCTCTGGATGAAAACAAAGAAGGCGGCATCCCGGCGAGGCCTGGCTAGCCACAGTTTGTGCATGTCCTCTGTTCTGAGTCGCTGGCTTGCTGTCTGGCTCGCTGCTGGCTGGCTGGCTGCTGGCTGGTGTGCTGGCCATCTTGGAGATTCGAGACTCCATCGACATCGAAGGTGCTTGCGTCTGCCCACTGGCTTTGCATCGCGCAAACAATGTCCCTCTTCCGCAAATTCGAGGCTCTCCTTTTCGTGCCGATTTACGAGAACATGTTGAGGAAGAGTCTTTGCCCTGAACTTTTTCCAGAGCATCAATGTTCATTATACCATGAACGATTTAAATTGTTCTTTCTCGCGATACTCTCCCCCTTTTCATTCTAATGATGACGATTGACGGCTCGAATGTATCCGTTTTTTGGCGTCCATACGCATCCGTTGTTCTTGGACTCATCATGGGTGTTTTTGGCCCACCATGAATGCTTTTGGCCTCATTCTGAACGTTCTTGGCCATCTCATGGACGTTCTTGGCCTCATGCTGAACGTTCTTGGACTTCTGGATGCTAAAAGATTGAGCTCTTCATGCTGTGAAGCGGGCATTTCATTTTTCAAAAAAAAAAAAAAAAAAGGATGTCTTTCCGTTGGTGAGGAACGCCGAAGTCACAATCGTCTGACGACACGGTTCACGCTTGTATCGAAGGTGGCATCGTGGTCCATCTCGAGGAGCGCAATGTCGTCTGTCACCTCAAGCTCTGCAAAGCGGATAAATATAGCTTCCGGGTGGTCCAAAAGCCAAAGCTTATTCCAAACAGCCCGGGCGCACCTCGACAACGTTGAATCGCGATGACATTCACAAGTTCTACATTCTTTCATTATTGTTTGAGTGATGATTTCAGGGTGATTGATGACTATAAAGCAGCGAAACCAAACCCAACCACGACACTCAGCTAACTTGGCCTCGGATTCAGACGGGGCATCTGCAGCAGCCGCATCGTCTTGCAATGACAGAGAGCGCGGCTTTGCGGATTTTCCCTTGGTCTAGTCCTCATCGTCCTCATCGTCGTCGTCGTCGTCGTCGCTTCCGTAGGCATCCTGGAGAACCGCCTTTGTGAGCTTCTTCGATTTGCGGGGCTTTGACTTGCCCTTGCCCTTGTCCTGATCGCTCTCGTCATCGCTGGCGCTGGCAGCCGCTGCCGCCTCATCTTCGTCTTCATCCTCATCGTCATCCTCGTTGCCCTGATCCGCCACCTCCTCGTCGGCCGCCACATCGTCGTCGTCGTCGTCCTGATCATCTGCGTCGCTGTCATCGGACTCAATGAGCGAAGCACGCGGCGCGCGACTGCTGCGTCTGGATCGAGGAGCCGAAATAATATTCGATGTATCGATATCCTCCAGGTCGCGCGAGCGCTCTCGCTTCGCACGCGCGCGAGATACGTCCGTCTGCTTCGGATACTGCCCATTGAACTCGAATCCCTTTTCACGCGCGCGAATACGCAGCTCGCGAAGTTTACCAGCCTCGTCCTCTGGCAAGTCGCGGTACACCGCTGGCGCCAGGCCCGCTGCTGCCACGAATTTGCGCATCATTGTCATCTCCATCGACACGCTCGGAGGGGACGGCGAAGACGACCTCTTGTCGCTGCTGCCCCTTGACTTTTTCGTCAACGTAGTCTTTTTCTTGGAGCTCGCTTCGACCTCATCAGAGTCTTCGCTCGCGGCGCTCTCGCCACCAGACTCCTCGCCATCTTCATCGCTGCTGCTCGTGGATGAGCTTTTTGTCTTTGCTTTCTTATTTGATGCAGCAGAGCCCTTCGACAATCGCTCACGCTTACGATGCGATGCAGCAGAATCTTTCTTTTTATTGTCCTTCTTGGATGCAGCATTATTCTTTGAGGCAAAGACGTCCATGACGATCTCCTTGAACTTTGGAAACGCCTTGAGTGCGGCGTCATCAACCTTGAGGTCTTTGGCCACACTCTTGCGGATCTGCTTTAGTGAGACATTTGCAGGATCATCAAAGTCTTCCAAAGCCTTGCGCACTCCCCTCTCAATGTCCTCCACGGGCGCTGGCGCGGCCGCGTCGTTCTTGGCGCTCGCCATGACCGCTGCTCGGCTTGCTCTCGTTCCGTGCGCTTCCACCGGCCTGCCTGCCTCTTGCGGCCGTTAAGATTGCCTGCCGAGCGCCTTGGCGCGCTGTAGTGCCCTCGTACGAGCACCAAGCCCGCGTACCGCTGCCCACCGCTGCTGCGAGGTCTCCTGCCACGCGTACGTCGCCCCGCGCGCGTGCAGAGATGATCTTCTACTTGCTTGCAGGCTCTCCTATTGTGCATGAGACCTGCTTGAGAGCCAAAGGGGAAGGGGAAAAAACGAGTGGATCCATAGGCCGCCTACTAGGCGACGTGACAGCGGGCTCGAGGAAGCAACAGCCAGGCATTCTTACTGGTTCGCATTACTAGGCTCATTCGAGCGAAAATGTACCCAAGACCAGAACGCTCGTTAGCGTAAAGACAGCGCAATTCATCAATGGGTTTTCACGGAACCAAGACAAGCCTCACTACATTCTTGCAGTCAATCCCTCTTTGACATCGAAGCCTCCATGCACGGAGTCACTTCTTCCCTGGTTCCAGGCCAACCGAATCACTCCCTTTTATCGCTGGGATTGTTTTTGGTTGATGTCGGTGCTATAGTTCTCTTGGCCTCCAGGCCAGTCATCAACCAACCAACCCACTAACCAAATACAACCAACTGACCCTCTTGGTCCCTACGGGCTGGCCTGGGGCGCCATGTAGCCCTTATCACCCCTCGACACTGACGCGCACCATCCTCGGGAAAAATATTTCGTCTCGGATCGAGTCTACCGTTAGCGGGACGCAGGGCTTGAGCTTTGGGACTTGGGCCTCGTCTCGGGTCAGCGAACGCTAGGCCTCCTCCGACATTCACCTCGTCCGTCCAATGTATCGCCACCTATTTTAACCTGCTGTTCGCTGATAGTTTGCACAAGTCATGGCGATCGCTCACCATGATGATGAGAGGGTGGTCAACTCCTTGTCGTGTCAACCATCCATCACAACCATCAATGGAAAAAAGTAAAACGTGTGCGTCGCCGCTGGCTTCAGGTCAGCCTCCTCCGTCTCTGTTCTGACGGTTAATTGCTCGTACATCGCCTGTCCAAACACGAGCGAGAGCTCCATCACCAGTCGACGCGACGCTTACCGGTCCCGAGACCCAGGCAGTTCCTCAATTTCCGACTTATCCGTGTCGCGCACGTGCTCGGAAAGGGATGCGTTTAGACCTCTTTGTACCGTTGCGTGAGTTGCGCAGTCCATGTTATGTGTCGGTTACGGGTCCTTGTCAGTGTGTGCCACTTGTGTCCACTGATGTTAAAAACAGCAACTTCCTCTCAACGCTGTGGTACCGAATTCAAAATACTTTCTGGAGATCGACTACCCGTCTGGCGAAAAAAATCTCTTTCCACAGTTACAATTTGCTCAACGGCAATCCCAGAGCTCCTCTCTAACCACTGGACTGGTCTAGACACAACTCATATAAAAACCCTGAGTGGAGCCACTGCGAAATTTGGGCGTTGCGCAGGCCGACATGGAGTGGGCCGCGCCCAGTGTGGTGAGGGAGCGCGAGGGGGGGGGGGCGCGGCGTCAAACGTCCGGCGGCGGCGGCGGAGACCAATCCCGCGGCAGCAGACTTCAAACCACACAAGAGACACGTACGTTTGGCGCGGAAAGGCGCGGCCTGCGCGGGCGGGCGAGCGGGCGCGCGGGTAGGCAGGCGCGCGGCGTTCGCTCGAGACGACGCGAACGGCGACATCGCCTCCGCTGGTCGCCTCGCGCAGGGCTTGGACAAAGCCCGGGTGGAGACCGAGATGCGCGAATGCTCGGAGGAGGGGAAACAAGCAGGCAAAGCCTTGCCAGCGACGAGAAAGACGACAAGGACGAGGACGGAAAGGGAAGGGAAGGAAAGGAAAGGAAAGGAAGTGGACAATGAAGTTTGAAAGCGGGCAAGGGACTGACTGACTCGTGTGTTGCATGGGCTTCTATAAAATAACAGACAAAAGCAAATCTTGCTCTTTAGCAAGTAATTAAGCACACACACAAGTAAAACACACACACAAACAAGCACAATGCGCGAGATCGTCCACATTCAGGGTGGCCAGTGCGGCAACCAGGTCGGTGCCAAATTCTGGGAGGTCATCTCCGACGAGCACGGCATTGACCCCACCGGCTCGTACCACGGCGACTCGGACCTCCAGCTCGAGCGCATCAATGTGTACTTCAACGAGGCCACCGGCGGCCGCTACGTGCCCCGCGCCATCCTCATGGATCTCGAGCCCGGTACCATGGACTCTGTCCGCGCTGGTCCCTTTGGCCAGATCTTCCGTCCCGACAACTTTGTCTTTGGCCAGAGCGGTGCTGGCAACAACTGGGCCAAGGGCCACTACACCGAGGGCGCTGAGCTCATCGACTCCGTTCTCGACGTCGTCCGCAAGGAGGCCGAGTCGTGCGACTGCCTCCAGGGCTTCCAGATCACCCACTCGCTCGGTGGCGGTACCGGCTCCGGTATGGGCACGCTCCTCATCAGCAAGATCCGCGAGGAGTACCCCGACCGCATCATGCTGACCTTCTCGATTGTGCCCTCCCCCAAGGTCTCCGACACCGTCGTCGAGCCCTACAACGCCACCCTCTCCGTGCACCAGCTCGTCGAGAACGCCGATGAGGTCATGGTTCTCGATAACGAGGCCCTCTACGACATTTGCTTCCGCACCCTCAAGCTCACCACCCCGACCTACGGTGACCTTAACCACCTCGTGTGCGCTGCCATGTCTGGCTGCACTTGCTGCCTTCGCTTCCCTGGTCAGCTCAACTCTGATCTTCGCAAGCTCGCCGTCAACCTCATCCCCTTCCCCCGTCTCCACTTCTTCATGATTGGCTTCTCGCCTTTGACCTCGCGCGGCTCGCAGCAGTACCGTGCCCTCACCGTGCCGGAGCTCACCCAGCAGGCCTTTGATGCCAAGAACATGATGTGCGCCGCCGATCCCCGCCACGGCCGCTACCTTACCGCCACCACCCTCTTCCGCGGCCGCATGTCGACCAAGGAGGTTGATGAGCAGATGCTCAACGTGCAGAACAAGAACTCGAGCTACTTTGTCGAGTGGATCCCCAACAACATCAAGTCCTCCGTGTGTGACATCCCTCCCAAGGGCCTCAAGATGTCGTGCACCTTTATCGGCAACACCACCGCCGTCCAGGAGATGTTCAAGCGTGTGTCCGAGCAGTTCACCAGCATGTTCCGCCGCAAGGCCTTCCTTCATTGGTACACCGGCGAGGGTATGGACGAGATGGAGTTCACCGAGGCCGAGTCGAACATGAACGATCTTGTCTCCGAGTACCAGCAGTACCAGGATGCCACCGCCGAGGAGGAGGGCGAGTTTGACGAGGACGAGGAGGAGTACTAAATTGTTCGAATAAAATAAATAGCCGCACACACACTTTTTCTCCTTGTTCCTTTATCAAAAATTGGTTCTGCGCGCGGGTTCATTCATTGATCGATCCAACTCCACAAGGAAGACAAATTCAAGTTAAAGTTTCATGTTTAACTCGCGACATTTTTCTTCTAGGACTTACTTTTGCATCATTGCATCGTCGTAAAAAGCGTCCGATGCAAATACTCGACGAAAATAAGTCGAATGCCGCTGCTTGATTTCCAGTACATGCTGATATTGTATCATGGGCTCTGCTGGTCTCTGATTGCTGCCTCCAATCTCTCAATGTGCTTTTTTGCAACGTCGAGACGTAGCTCTTGAATCACACATCTTACAATAGCCGGATTGTGGTGTGATGTTATTGTTACGGTGCCACGGTATTTCGCGTGTTTCTTTCTCTTATGAAAGAGTTTTTTCGCTTTGACCGTGCGTGGCTCCTTCAAAAAGATTACGTTCGCTTGAAGAACCCAATCTTCTTCCTTTGGAAATGTTACGTATGGTTTCTTCATAAGCGTGTTTTCCATGAAGTCTCTTCCACGATCCAGCAACTCCTCCAATTTTGACTTATTGGCGAGCCAAAGTTCTCTTTGAGCCTTAGGTCCCCAAGAGGGCGAGGGTGGAGTTGGCCTCGAGGATTTCTTTGGCGTAATTGTTTCGCCAGTCGCCTTCTTCGTTCGATTTTTGTCAAATTTTCCCTTCGCAAATTGGTGCTGGGATGCACCATCCTGCTCGTCGTTACGGCCCGAAGCACTAGCGGTATCTTTTTCAGTCTGGCGAAACCCCTTACGCGCTATTATGGCTGCTTTTCGACGAGGCCGGTTCGATGATGTATTAGAGGGATGAATGGAGAAGACAGAGTCGCTTCCGGCGTTGGGTCGGTCTGGATGATCGTCTTTATCGATGACGATCTCTTCCACTTCGTTCCCGTCTGGGTTATCTCCAGCTTCGTCTGTGTCTGATGCCTGTGAAAGGGTGCTCGTTCCGAGTTGTAGCTGAGATTCCTCAGCCAATGTACGTTGCCGACAACTTTCGGCTTGTGCTCTGCGACGCGCTGGCCATGATGCATGAGCATCGATATACTTCAAGAACTGCGACCAGTGAGGCCCTAGATGTGCAAATAAGAGTGTGATGGCCTCTTCAATCTCTACAAAGGCCGAATGATTGATCGGATCGCCTCTTGCGAAAAGCTTGTCCGGGTGATATTCACGCAGACAGAGCTTTCGAAACAGCGTGGACTTACCACGGCTCTTAAGGAAAAGCTTTCGAAGCGAATCGATCTCATGATATCGAAGCAAGATACTCAGCGGCGGATAGACGAATTCCTCTTCAGGGAGAAAAACAATACGGTCTTGCATTTGCATTCTTGAAGAAGCTCAAGTCGTTGACCCTTTCAAGGGTCACTATCGTTCTGTCAAAGCCGCGTACAAACCGCCTCGCTCGTTGTACTCGCGAGTCTGCGTTCGATGCTGCGCTGCGGAGAGCAGGCAGGCGCCGGGGTGGCGGAGACAAATAACTCGGGCGCCTTCTTTCTCGGTACACTTTCCGACGCTCTCAATAGGCGTCAGAGAAGGGGCTGAAGCCAATGGCAACGATGGAACACTGCCGTGTCGCTGCTGCCAATGGTTACACGCTTGGTGAGCTGGCTTAGCGATCTCTCGGCGGCCCACGTTGCTGCAATCTCGCGGTGATGTGGTCGCCCCCCGCTATGCTATCGCGCAGTCAGGGTTGTCGGTCTCTGTCAGCCTGCGTCAAAGCGATTTGGTATGTTATTAATTGCGGGACAAGGCAACGTCAGCTCTTTCAATGATGAAGGCCCGTTCGTCAAACTGCCGAACAACCTGACACGCCAGGCAAAGGGTCGTGGCCAGCGGTGACGCCATGCACTTCCACTCTGCTGTCGCAAACAAAGCTGAGCCGGGCTTGTTCGCTCTGCTCCTTCAGCATGTTCGAAACGCGATTTGAGAGTGAGACGAGAGCGACAAGTGCAGCCATCTTCACGCCTTCGTGCGAAGAGGGAAAGTTCCTCATGTTTCCGGACGCAGGTTGCCTCCACGCTGATGTCGCAAACAAAGCCGATCCGGGCTTGTTTCCTCTGCTCTTAGAAAACCCACCTCTGAACGCTTTTTAGAGCGAGACGAGAGCGGCAAGTGCATCCAACTTCACGCCTTCGTGTGAAGAGGAAAGTTCCTCATGCTCCAGACGCATGCTGCGTCCACGCTGCTGTCGCAAACAAAGCCGATCCGGGCTTGTTTGCTCTACTCTTAGAAAACCCACCTCTGAACGCTTTTTGAGAGTGGGATGAGAGCGGTAAGTGTGCATCCATCTTTCGGACTTTTCGCGTGCGTCTGGAAAATTCCTCATCTTTCGAGGCGCAGGCTGCTGCTGCTCCCACCTGACGTGACGTCGTTACTGTCGTCTGATGACGTTTCAAGTATCTGACGCCCTTGGCTCCAGAGAAGCACCTCTGCGCACTACCCAGTGTGCTAACTCTGATCTTCACAAGGAAAGCGCCAACGAGTCTTACAGCCTTCATAGAAATCTGAATGGAGTCTGGTGAGACTGCGTTCGTGCGTCGTCCTCTTGTAGCTTGTCGAACTGTGGATTTGCTCAAGATATCCGAGAAATGACCGTGTGAGAGACTTTCTCGCGATTTTATAGCGTGCCGACAAATGTACTCCTTTCCTTCGCTCACTGTTCTCCAAAAGCAAATGCAACATGGTATCCTTACTGTAGCTTCAAGAGAGAGAGGGCGTAGGGACAGTGGTCTGTCTCTGCAATCGAGTACTGCTCCTCCACTGAAGCACTTTTCTGCCCAGGAGATGCTTGGCCGCCTGGTTTTGCGGCAGGCAAACCCGAAACACTCGACGAAAGCGCGTCAACTCCTAAAGCCTCGACGTTGCCATGGCAAGAGATCCAGGAAAGCAGCGACGTAAGCGCAAGGGGCCGGAGCCCGAGCAAGACGATGATTCTATCGCCTCCGCGACCACGGGAAGTGGCGGTACGAGCGACGATGGTTCGAGTGTGGTCAGCAGCAAGGGCGCAAAGAAGTCTCGTTATGATGAGAGCCACGATTTGGCCATGGCTATGATGGTGAAGCGCATAAAGGAAAATATGTTGGGCGTGGATAAAAAAAACAAGGTAAAGGCAACAAAAAGGTGGGAAAAGGCCATGAACGAACATTTACGCTCCCGTGCTGGCGAAAATTTGATCTGTGGCGATGCTGCGATAACTGAGGGTCTCGAACATCTCCAAAAGGCCACAGTCAAGTTCCAGCAAGGACGAGGTGCACTTCGTCACGCTAATGCTGACATGATGGAGCTTCATGGTGAGATCGAAGATTGTGAGGAGAGGATGTCTATCATGAAGGATGAGTTGAAGAAGGACGAGAAGAAAATGAAAGAGGCGATTGCGGAAAAAGAGAAGCTGATGAAGGAGATTGAGAGACTAAAGGCAGTCACCGAGAAGAACACGCCGTGCTCTGAGAAGGACCAGAGCGAGCCGCAGCCGCGCTCCCCCGAAAATGACGGACTCAAGAACGTCAATGATGGGGTCCAGCACCTGAGCATTAGTTCCTCTGCTGCTCTTTGTGCTGCGTCCGATGTTGCTTCTGATGCTGTGGCTGATTTCGAGTCTGAGTCTGTGTACGGTGAGTCAGATTTGTCCGGGTCCGAAGGCGGCCGCTCCAGCAAAGAGACGAGAGTGCAGCATGCGAGCACTTCGACGAGCTCGTCGACAAGGTTCCAAGACAATGCACAACCTATCGCCAAAACCACACCGAGGACTACAAGGAGCGCAGCCAAGGGCTCCAAAGCCAGTGTCACCAAAGTGGCAAGCAATCAAATGCCGGCTGCGAGCACCAGCTCGTCAAGTTCGGCAGAGAACACAGACGTGCAAGAGGATGCCATGCTGAAACGTATTGAGCTCGAGACGCGACTGACAACGATCAACGAGGTGATTGCGAAACTGCAAAAGGAGATCGTCGAGAAAAGCAAGATTCAAGCGGATATAATCAAGGAGCTCAAAGCCAAGAAAGTCAAGTGCTACGACATGGGTATGG
Organism: Aurantiochytrium sp. KH105; assembly: GCA_003116975.1. Classification (NCBI taxonomy): domain Eukaryota; class Bigyra; order Thraustochytrida; family Thraustochytriidae; genus Aurantiochytrium; species Aurantiochytrium sp. KH105. The sequence continues at coordinate 309,418 of BGKB01000073.1, forward strand.
GAAACCTGGAACAGGAAGCAGAGAAGCTGCAGGAAGAACAGAAGAAAGTTCAGGAGTTTGTACGGCAGCATCGTTGGAAAAAAGCCAGCCACCTTGCTGCACGCTTTGTTTCCGGGTTCACAATCCTTTACGACTATAATAAGCAGGGTTCTGTGGACGCAAACCATGTCCTGGAGCATAGCATCGACTATCTGCCAGAAGAGGTAAAAAGTGCTCTGCAGAAAAGTGAGGTGAGATGGAGGCACGCCGAAAAGAAGGAAGATGCCCCCGGCAAGTTAATCGCCGACATAATTCGCGGTTGCGGTCTTGCTCCAGGTGGAAAAGCCTACAAAGATCTTCTCACTCTCAAGGGGGGAAACGTGGAAGCCGCACATCAAGTGATCGCCTCGAAGATTCTAGATGCTGTGGATCTCACCGATACGAAGACACGTGAGACGCGGACAAGGCAGATTGACAACATTTTGAATCACATGCGAGAAGACAACCCGCTTCTCATTCTCGATGCGCCCGGCCCGGCGTCTTCCTCCTCATCATCTTAGGCTCGCTTTCGAGTTTCACCAGGGCCCTATCATCAGATAAGAGATAAATAAATAAATATATGAATTGTTTGACGGCTCGCATTGACCTTTTGTATTTTGTTCACCAAGAAAAATTCGAAAAGGAAACACGAGCGGATGGCCTTTGCAGTGCCGGCTCATAAAATCTCCTCATCATGCTGTGCATGCAAAACGTGAACAGACCCGCTTGCGTCGCCGGCAACGAAGATGTTGCCAAGTCGAACTGTTTCTCTTGCGACGTGTTCCATTGGGAAGCCAGTTCCATCTCAAAGTTCCACGTACACACCCTTTCTTATCATCACAGAGGCACTCCTGTAAGCTCCCGGAAAACGTTTCTTGATCGGTTCCAGTCGTGGCGTCCCAACGATGGGAGTCATTCCATGACATGACTGTGAAAGGATAGTGCTTTTTCCAATCGCGACCGTGTGGACTCAGCCAGAGTGCCTCCCGAGAAAATGACGTTCGTCAGCCAAAGAAGCACTCCACACGCGCGCAGTCCTATCAGAGGATCCGGAAACGACAGTGTCGCACCCTATCGCTACGCAATCAACGAAGCCCAAGTGCCCTTTGAGTACAAGCTGATTCGCACCTGATGTAGCGTCTCTAAGACGTACAGTCTCATCGGAAGACCCAGAAATGATTGCGTTGCCTTCAATCGCCACGCTATTGATTTCGGAGACGTGCCCCTCGAGAACATATTGTTCCTCGGCCGCCCTAGCTAGCATCCCAGACCCGCACCGTCTCATCCCATGACCCAGACACAAAACGACATTACCCTCGATCGCAACGCCTCTGACAAAATTAGAGTGTTTAATGAGAACGTGCCGCTCCTCGCTCGACTTGGCGTCCCAAATTGGGACCGAAGATCCAGAAATGATTGTATCCACACAATGCACAGCACCAGAGTGTCCCATGAGAATGCACTGTATTTCACCAGATCTGGCGTCCCATTTTCGCACCGCCCTGCCTCCAGAGCCAGATACGATTTTATCAACCCCCGATCGCCACGCTTGTAACGCCATAGTAGTCATGTGATAAAGAATGTCTGACCTTACGAGTACACGAAGGCTGATCGCGCGCATTTGGTCGAAACTGTCAAGAATAGTCGATGATGAGAATGAAGAAGAATTTACTTGTTTCAATCATGTGCTTGTGACTTACTCAGTGCGGGAGTGGACGCCGAGGGCCCAACTTTGAAAGGGTGAGCATCGAGCATGCTAGTGGGAAGCTGAGCCTTGGGTCTTTTTGCTTTGGCACTGCTTGCAATGCGTCGCTCGATACGAAGTCTGTCCGAATGCGAGGTGGCCACAGAGAGACGCTCCACGAGCATCTGATTTCGCTCACGCTTTTCACGAAAGAACCTATCGTAGATGAATGCAGTCGGCGAAGGATACACGCAGCGCCAACCCCCGGAGCGTCTCTTTTCGGTTTCGAATTCTCGCACGAGACGGGTCGCAGAGGGCGCAGGGGCCAGAGATGGTTTAGCCGTCACAAAGGGCTCTTCCGTACGTTTGCGGTGCACGTCGCAAGGCTGCACACCCGCGAGCGTAAGTAGGTCAGCGATCATGGCGGACTTGATTTGCAAGTCAAGCGCCGAATCGCAACCGAGACTCGGACCCAGATTGACCTCGATGAGCCAAGGCTTGAGGTCTTCGTCCACGAGAACATCAAAACCAAAGAGCTGGAAGCAATTTGATGCGTGTCGCACATGCATGTCCATCGCAGAAAGGACCTGGGGCTCAATACTAATCAGTGTCTTGATGATCAGAGCGTCAATGTTCGCAAACATGCCCTCCGCGTCGAGTCCCATGCGCTCCAGACGCGCTCGAAACGTCCGCAATGACCACTTTGAGGCTTTTTCATGGGCCTCACGTTGCGAGCTATTTGAGTCCGCATTGTCCTCCGGAGTCTGATTGACTTCTTCGTCGCTAGTATTATTACTGCGTTTGCTGTTGGTATCGCTATCATGCGTGGAGCAGCTCGTGACGCTTCCCTTGCTCGTGGGACGAACGTCATCCTCGTCGCGAGACGCCGCGGACTCGGTCACAACAAACTTTTTGCTTTTCTTTTGCACAGAGTAGTTGGTCAGGTGCACATATCGATTCTTGAGGCTCTCGGCATCGTTGCGATATTCCTCTGTCGTCAGCCTGACCAAGCCCTCCTGGTAAATGTACACACGAAGGGGGTCGAAAGATGTCACTGCCACGTAGATGCGAAGGTCGAATTTTCGCTGATCCAGCAACAATGGGTTTGCAATATACCTCGATACGAGAACGTTGCCATCTTCGCCTCCGCTAAGTGGAATCTCTGCGAGATTATCCGTCAGATAGATGCCGCGGCCACATGCGCTGGCGGCCGGCTTTACGATCCAGAGCTCTGGTGTCTCCTCATCTGGCCTCGAGCTAGTAGCTGGAGGCTGTTGCCTTTGGAGGGAATCCTTTGCCATGCGTTGAAACTCGCTTCGGTCGGCGGGCAAAACAAAGCTTTGAGGGAAAAAGTCAAAGTGACGCTTACCATGCAGCTCCTGCATGCGTCTCATATTACGGCAGAGCTGATCTTTACGCGTGATCTCATATGTACGAGGGAATTGATTCACTTTTTGGTGCCGAAGGAGCGACTGGTAAATGTGCGGACGCAAGGCGCCGGAAACCCAGAGCACATTCCAATCGTCCTTGGTGGTCTTGACAAATTTGCTACTTTCCAGAGTTGCTTCGATGAGACGAATGCCTGCTTTATATCTGAGCTGGATGGGGGCATTTCGTGCTGCGCGTTTGGCCTTGACGCATTGTGCACATGTGCAACTTGAGACGTGGCTCCTAGTGGCACCGCGTGGCGAATCTTGCTGCGTTGCCGCACTCTTGGGACGTTTCCTCGATCCACCAGCGAGCGAGCGAACAGCGTCGAATCGAACAACGCTGTCAACGAACTGCAGACCCGCGGGAAGTTTGACGGGATCAATTTTATTGAGTTTTTTTGAGCGCTTTCCCTTGCGCGTTGCAGTCAGCGCCGTCTTGACCTTGGTCACCAGCGGAATGCGATGCCGAGTACTCGTCGATGATGTTTGCTCGGCAAGGAATGAATTTTGGTCCAATTGGTGTTCACGCGCATTTTTTCCTGCATGCGGATGGGCATGCAAAGTGGGCGCTGGGGCGGGCGCCAAGGCCACGCGGCGACGGGCGCGCTCGCTCGACATGCCTCTACCCTTGCGAGCTGCTTCGCGTTCCGTGCGCGATTGATTTTTCTAGGCGAGAAGCAGCAGCAGCAGCAGCAGCAGCAGCAGCAGCAGCAGCAGCAGCAGTAATTGCACGGCTCGGGAGGTGTGTTCTACAAGTACTCCCTGCGGGTAGCCGTTGACCACCTCTTTATTCACATCAATTCAATACAATTCAATGCATTGTAGGCCTCTTACTAATCACATAAATGAAGATGGATAACGAGCGTGTCGACAAGAGCAAGGGATGCATGCAATGACGCGCGACAAGAGCCGACGCCTGGCAGGCCAGCCATTCTCTGCCAAGTCCACGGACGCCCCGGGTCACATGTATACTGTTCACAGTGGCCAAGTGCAGAGCGAGAAGGTGCACACCTAGAGTCCCCGGGTACACACCAGGGTCCTCGCCGCATGCTCGCGTGTCTGCGTGAAACGGCCGCTGCTTCTTGGCTCTTGGCTCTTGGCAAAGCCAGCAAACCCAATTCTCTCCAGCCCAAAAGACAGACCCTCCGACAACAGGTACGTGCTAAGCGAGCAGCGGCGTAGCGCGCGGCGTCCGTGGCGAGGCGAACGCGGAGGGACCTCGCGTCGTCTCTGTCCCTGCGTCAGTTCGTTCGTTTGTCCTACTTCTTCGTGGCGGCTGCCTTGCGCGTTTTCGTGCAGTTCGAGACACAACCAGCAGAGCCCAGCGAGCCCGTTATCGAGAAGTTTGGCGCCGAGAATAGAGGCCGACGTTGTACAACTTGCCCATTGGACTTGGACGGCATCAGAGAAGAAGAAGGAGGAGGAGAAAAAAGGAGAAAGGAAGGAGAAGAAGAAGGAGAAGAAGAAGGACGAGGACCTTGGTGCTCAGAGAGAAAACACGCGACGATGACTGACTCGAACTCCGTGAACCAGTTTTTAGAAGACCAAGCGAATAACGATGGCGGACCGCAGCAGTACCCGCACGCACCACTCCAGCGCCCAGCATCACTCGCGGAGCCAGTGGTCTCTTGGTTGGGGTGACGAAGAAAAGGCCCCTGCCGTTTCGTCGAATGCCTTTGCCAGCGGTGCCAACATGAACGCCGGCAACGTGATCTCTGGTACGTTTCATTGCTCATTCTATTTTCGTTGAAAAAGGCCACCGAGCGCTAGGGATCGAGTTCTAACGAAGGAGGACTCAACCTGGTTGCACTTTTACTTTGTTTTCCTCATCTTTGCTGCTGCAACAAATCACAGAGCGCTCCACGACCAGGCTGCATGCGCCCCCTGGCGGCTACACGAGCGACATTTTTGGCACCAACGCGCCCGCAGCACGGGCTGCTCCCCAGCCCCAAACTCGGGCGCCAGCTCCTTCCCAGCACCAGCAGCCGCCCATGCAGCGCCCCGAACAGGTGACTGCCGCCCCACGCGTCGAGCAGGCACCGGAGCCTGTTCCCATTGTCGACAAGACCAACATTGCCACGACCGCCCCTGCCCCGGGTATCGAAAAGGGCAACGTCTCCTCCAACGCCTTTGCCAGCGGCTCGAACATGAACGCCGGCAACTTCATCACTGACCGTCCGACAACTCGCGTCCATGCCCCTCCCGGCGGCCGCAGCCAGATCACTTTCGGCTAAACATGACCTGCTCCGAATCTCTCACCCTCTTATATCATCAAACATTGTAGTATGCAATCGGAAACTCTACATGCCGCCTCTGCCCGAAGAACTCGAAGAAGAAGAATGTGCTTTCTTGTGATCGCCTTGCAAAACGCCACGAATCGGTGGAATGAATTCCTTTTTGCGCGATACGCGCGGACTTGTTGTAAAACTTGCCGCGTGTACCGCACGAGCAATGCCCTCTCTCTCCGCATCGGGAAAGGCCTGCTCGAGTAGGTCACAGTCGCGTCGTGCCGAACACAAGACCACGGAGCGATCCTCTTCAATGTCCACAATTGAAAGATAGACGGCCTCGAGGTCACGCTTTTGCAAAATGCGCGGCATTACCTCGAGCACAAGTTCTTGCAAAACGTGCTCTCGCAGGTAACGCTCATAAAAGGGCTCCACGGTCTCAATCGTACCCCATCCCAGCACAAGTTTGCGACCATTGTCATGCGGAGACTGCAAATAGTACGACTTGAAATCGGCGAGTGCGACCTGCTGTAAGGGCATGCCGGTTGTATTGGCCTTGGCTTGGAACTGTCGGTGCGCAAAACGTCGGACAGCCTTGCGCAGATCATGCTCAGGAAGTTTCGACCCAAGGACACGGCTTCCGTTGCTGCTTGCCCAATGGAGCTTGCTTGCGAGCCAGTGAAGCACCCTTTCATCCCATTCTGTCGTCGTTGGGCTCTTGAGGTTGAGTGTGTCGCTAATAATGCCCCCCATAAGCATACCTGCGATACGTGGCGGCAGCGGTCGCTTGTACTCGAGGTACTTTGTTGCAATCACTGTAGCACAGCTACCCCAGGGCCGTACGTTGACGTAGATGGGTTTCACCACGAGAGTTGGCGTAGTGGAAATGGCGTGATGATCAAAGATTCCCTGAATCTTGGCAGCATCGAGGGCCTTGGCGCGCTGCGCAAAGGCGTTGTGGTCAACCAGAACAAAGTCCTCGCCCTTGTACGCCTCGTCGACAAGATCGGGCGTTGGGACCGCAAAGAAATCGAGAAGAAATTGTGTCTCACGATTGATGTTACCAGCGCGCATCGCCTTGCCATTGAAAAGGTATGCAGCTGCCACTGCGCTGGTGATACTGTCGGCGTCGGGCGTCATGTGGCCCACGTAGACAGTTCCCGGTGCAAAGTCAGGGAACGGCGGCAGCTCCAGCGCGGCCGTCTCGGCTTCTTGCTCCTGGGCGGCCATTTCTATCGCGCTAAGCTCCACGGCGACGGGGTGCAGGTCCACTAGGCCATCGCGAAGCCTCACTTGCGCCTCGTCTCCCGGCGTCGCCGAGAGCACGAGCCCGACGAGCACCAGACATGCCACACCCGCGACAACGGCGCCTCGCTGCAGATCGCGAGCTTTCGAACTCATGGCGAGGCAGCGACGCGTGCCGGAGGGGCGCAGAGCCTCTCCACGCGCGGTACGTTCGCCGTCGTGGCGTTCACGTTGATGTGCGCCGAGTCTGTATCTGGCTATTTGCATTTGCAAGATTGATGTGAGCTCTGAGAAAGTCGTCGCACATCATCACCGCAAGTGGCAATGAGAGCGTGGCTGACCCTGAGGCCTCCGGGCATCTACTTCTTTATACACCAAGAAGAAAAACTCGGAGAGGAGATGATTGAAGTGAATAATGAGGATGTTAAAAAAAAAGGGGGGTGGGGTGGGGGATTGGAGGGAAAAGTCTGTTTGGGACCAACTCGGGCCCTTGGCTTGGTTGTGTCCGCACATGGTCTCAGTCGGTCTTTACTGCTTTTCCGCAGTGCGCTCGCGGTCTTGCTGGATAAGAACACGGCGAAGGAGCTTGCCAGACTCGGTCTTGGGCACGGAATCAACAAAGACAACACCGCCACGGAGCTTCTTGTAAGGCGCAACAATGTCAGCAACATAGTCGACAATATCTTGCTCCGTCGTCTTGTGACCCTCACGCATGACGCAATAGGCGCGCGGGATCTCGCCCGACTCCTCATCAGGGACCGGGATAACGCAGGTGTCAATCACGTCCGGGTGCGTAAAGACGACGGCTTCGAGTTCTGCCGGGGCCACGGGAAAACCCTTGACCTTGATGAGCTCCTTGAGGCGATCCGTAATGTAGACGTAGCCGTGCTCATCAACCTTGGCAATATCACCCGTGCGGAGCCAGCCATCCTCGGTAAGAGTCTCGCGCGTCTTTTCAGGATCGTTCAGGTAGCCCTTCATGACTTGAGGGCCGCGCACGCAGAGCTCACCCTCCTCGCCCGGCCCAAGCGTCTCGCCCGTGGAAACATCAACAATCTTGACCTGAGTGTGCGCAATGGGCGGGCCAGCGCTGCCGCCCTTGACGCGATCGTCCGGGTTGCCGGTACCGAGCGGGGAGAGTTCAGACATACCCCAGAGCTGCTTGACCTCGCACTTGAGACGGTCGCGAACGGCGTTCTCGACCTCGGTGCCAAGCGGGGCCGCTGCAGACTGGCAAATCTCGAGACTCGACATATCGTACTTGTCAACAATGGGCGACTTGCTGAGCTGCAAGAGAATGGGGGGCACGACGTGCGCACGCGTGCATTTGTGCTCTTCAACGAGGGCGCAAAAACGTTCGAGATCGAAACGCTTCATGGTGATCAGTGGCTTGCCGTGGTACAATGGGCTGTGCACAGAAACGAGAAAGCCGTAAATGTGAAACATGGGCAGCGGCGAAAGAACGACAGTCTTATCGTGAAAAAACTTGTTGTCGACCTCATGGCTCTGCAACACGTTCCAAATGAGGTTGCTGTGCGTGAGCTCGACGCCCTTGGGCTTGCCCGTGGTACCCGAGGAGAATGGCAGGTAGAGCGTAGATTCTGGGTCCGCCGGCGTGTCGGGCAAGAGGTCCGTGACCTTGGGTCCGGCACGGAAATCGGCAAATTCGTCCGAGACGCAAATGACCTGGCAGATGGCCTCGTCGGGTCCCTTTTCGCGGTTCTTTTGCGAGGCGGCTTCTCGGGCTACGTGAAGCGTATCCGGATGGGCAATGACAAGTCTTACGTCGGCGCTACGAAGCTGGTTCGCCACCTCGTACTCGCGATAGGCCGGGTTGATGGGCGTCACGACGGCGCCAAGCTTGGCCGGGGCGTGGAGGGCCGTGAAAAAGTCCACGTGGTTGGGCATAAAGAGCGCCACGCTTGAGCCCTTGCCAATCTGGAACTCCTCCTGGATCCCGCGTCCGACCTTTTGCACATCGTCGAGAAGATCCTCAAAGCTCCGCTCGTCGCCGGTGACGCCGTCGAGGATCGCGAGGGCCGAGCCCTGCTTGTGGAAATCGCGCATCATGAACTCCGTGAACCTGTACTTGTCCACGAGCGTCCCGTCCTGCTCGGGAAACGTGCTCGTGTACACGTGGTTCTCATCCTTGGTCACCGACTGGTACCCGCGGCTGGCGCCGACACCCGCGCCTGCGCCTGCTCCGCCAAGACGGCGCGCGCCGTGTTGGCCGAGCGCCCGGACTCCGCGAATTGGCGGCGCGAGCATGGTGCGCACGAGCTTTGCGAGGCGCGGCGGCGCGGGTCGAGGCGGGCCGAGGGACCGAGTGCGGGCGCGAGCCTAGCCGGCGGCTGCAGGCGTCCAAAAGGAGGCTCCGATAGCGGTTTGCTTTGCTTTGCTTTGCCTTGCTTTGCTCGCCATGGCGGCCGGGCGCCCTGAAATGCAGCGCCCGATCCAATCTTTCACCTTGTTTATACAAGGCCTATACTGTCCGAAAAGTTACTTTGGCTCATTGACGCTCTTTGCGAGGACACTGCGGCTACTCCTACACACAAGTGGCCGCGGCGTGGCTTTTTGCACGCGGCCAAGAACGCTATCGCCTTTTGCACACAGACACATTTCACTCGTCGGCGCAGCCGCAGCCGCTGCCGGACGTTTACATCTTCCCGCGGCACGGTCTTGGCCATGGACGGTTCAGTCAGTCGGTCACGGAAGCGTCGGTTGCGGATGCCAGCTGGCGAGAGCGACAGCGACGAGCAAGGCGAGATGGGAATTGGCGGGGCCGTCAGACATGCTGAGGGTGTGAGAAGAGGACACCAATCCAGAGGTGGGAAACGCGCAGCACGCCAGAGAGATGAAAGTGGTGTCGGGACGACAGGCCAGGGAAGGTGCGCAAGAGCAAACAACAAGCAAGAACAAAAGGAAAACCAAGAAGTTGCAATTTCGGATAAATTAGTAGTTTATTGTTGGGACTGGGCCTTGATGCAAGCCATGAGCGTGCGCTGCAGACGGAGGAAGCGAGGGTCCAAGAGCCCGAGGGCCGAGGTGGCAAGATTCCCGTTCATGACGTAAGCAACGCCAATCTCCTCGTCGTCGTTCCACATGAGCTGCGACCCGCCCAGACCGCCCCAGCCCGCAAAACCTTCGGACGAGGCGTCCCACGTGGACCCGCCAAACTTGCAGAATCCACCCTGAGTAAAGTTGGTCTCGCCCATGACGCCCGAGTCGTACTTTTCAACCGGGTTGGCCATGGCGGCCTCGTGCACGTGCTCGGGCAAGAGCGCCCGACGCGACATGGCATCTGCCACCTTGGCCATGGACCGAGCATTGGATCGCACGTTCGAGGATCCCATCTCGGCATCATGCATAATCTCCTCGTTAAAGTAAGTGTCCTTGTCGCGAATGCCATCCAAGAGAAGGCAATTGAAGGTGCGAGCCACCGTGGATTTCGGGTCGCCAAAGACGGACAGAAAGAGACCTTCTGTGGGGAGCGCGATACCAAGAAACTTGCGGATAAAGTACCCAATGACCGTCTGGGGAATGGACTCGAATTGAAGGTCCGAAAGGAGTTCCTTTTCCTCTTGCGTTCCGGGACCCAGCGTGAGCGTGGCGTCGAGCGGTTCAGCAATTTCGGCGCGAAGAATCATGCCCATGGTCCGGCCCTCCGGGTCCACGCGACGCACGAGCTCGCCCGTGATGAGGTCACGCGTGACGGCATGATACGCGCGCGACTTGGGCTTGTCGCCGGACTCGGTCCAAGACGGCGCCTGCTTGGCGAGGAAATCGGCGCACTTGTCGAGGTTCTCGCGCAGCGCGTATGAAATGGGCAGCCTCGCCTTTTTTGTAAAGTACGCGAGCCCTGCGTCATGTCTCATGACGTCAGCGACGGTGATGTCATCCTTGCCATTCTGCGCAAACTCGGGCCAGTACTCGGACACCTTGGCCTCGTACCTGATGCGGCCTGCCGCAACGGCCTTGGCCAGGGTAATGGCCGAGAGCGTCTTGGAGTTGCTAAAGATGATTTGCTGCGTCTCGGCATTGTACTCGGGCTGCGTGCCGCCTGCGAGGTCGACGACCTTCTTGCCCTTGTAATACACGACGAACTGGGCGCCACGTTCGAGGCCCTCGTCCACGTTCTTTTGGAAAGCCTCGCGCACGGCTTCAAATCCGGGCGCCACCTCGCCCTCGACCTTGCGATGGACGACGTGCTTGCCGATGCCGAGGAGTCTGGCCCACACGGGAAAACGCGGCGCCACCCCGTGCACAAAGGTCACGAGCAGCGCGGAGAAGGTGGCAAGGCGGACCTTGTTGATTCGTCCGCGTCGGTACGCCAGCAAGAGCTCCCCCAGCACGAGCAGCTGCGCCGCGCGCACGAGCGCCTTGGGCGACAGCATGGTTCTTCACAGAACAGGTGGACGGCAAGCAATCACCCAGGGGCCTCGTGAACGACAGCGTGAGCGTATACGCAGACCCAAGCGCGTCGCAACGGGCCAGGCCTGGGCAGGATTCAGGCATTGGATGCGCGTTGAAGGCTGACGTTCACATCCATCATCGTCATTCCTGTTGTTGTTCATCAAGGAACAGTACTAGCGTGGACGCGCATTTTGCGCCCTGCGTCGCGATCAGTACCGCATTGTGTGTGTGTCCGCCCTCCGCATCTAATGTGGCCTATTTAATGTGGCCCACCACCAGTGCAGCTTTCAAGTTGAGTCAAGTGCAGTGGCGGAGGGATGAGCACGAGGAGCAGATGCGCGACGAGGACGAGGGCGCTGCTCTGCTCAAGGCGACCCACCATGCAATGGCTGCACTTGCTGTCGCATAAGTCGTTGGTCAATCGATTTGCGTGTATGCGTGTGTGTGTTAATTTCCGCGGCCAGAGAAACCAAGCGAGCACGCAAGCACGCAAGCAAGCAAGCACGCAAGTAATGCAAGCAATGCAAGAGCAAGCAAGCAATGCAAGCAAGCAAGCACGCAAGCAAGCAATGCAAGAGCAAGAAAGCAAGGAGGAGAAAGCGGCCGAGCTCGCCTATGTCGTCCGCTCGTCGTCATGCACCGGCGCTTCTCGGATGTTGCTTTTTGGATGTGGCGGGAACCGCGCAAGGCAAGGCAGAGGAAGTTCTCGTCCCCTCGCATCAAGTTGTTTCAGTAGCAGTGGCGATTTGTGCGGCCACGGCCACGGCGAGATAGATCGCACTGGCTTCAGCTGCAGCTGCTACTGGTTCTCCAAGTCCGTAGGTAGGATAGACCCGAGTGGTTCTTGACCAGCTGCAGCCACAACCAGCATGCCATGCCGAGCACCCACGCCGAAGCCAAATCGAGCCTCGCCAAGTAGCGACGAGCCAGCACAGCGCGGCGTACTCTTTTCGCAAGACGTCCGTACGTACAACGTGGCTCCGGGTCTGCCTTCGTACTACAGAGCGAGCGAGCTGCTCTGCTCTGCTCTGCTGCTGCAAAAGTGAAAGCGATCTTCCCGCATCATGCGCGGATTCCCCTGCTCGCAGTCGCCGCGATCGCTGCAGCTGGCTCGTGCGCCGTTCAGCCGCCGTTGCCGATTATCGCAGGCAGCATACATGCTCACATACACGCAGGCATGCGTGCCCAGCGCCGCGCCGAGACGCCTTCCCGCTCCCCTCGCTCGACTCGACAAGCGGCCCCAGCGTCCGCGCTCTGCTCCGCAGATTTCCAGGTCCCCGGCGCCGCATTTCCAGGGAACCTAGGAGCCCGGCGCCGCAGGTGCGCTCGTTTTTGTTGCATGCGAGCTGCGATGGCTCGGCGGCTGGCCGCAGGCTCGTTTCCATGGGCCGTCCATCGCCGCGCAGCAGAGGCAGCCGGCCGGCCGCGGCCCTCCGCCCCGGGCGCTGCTGCGCAGGCGCGGAGAGGCCTTGCGCGGCGAGCTTGGAGGCGAGGCGAGTTGGAGGCGAGGCGAGGGTCGAGGCGGGGTCGCATCTCGCGGGTCACTTTGTTTCGCAGGGCGGCAGTAGGAGGGCCTAGCGCCCGGCTAGGCGGTGAGCGCAGCACGTGCAGCGGGCCGCTCGGCGCAGCTGCCGCGGCGAGTCAGCGGGGTCGATGCGGCAGACGCGGCCGCACGGCAGAGACTGGCAGCAGCAGAACGAATACGTCGCGGCTGCGCGGCGGGCTGACGAGGCGAGCGAGCGAGCGAGCGAGCGAGCGACGCGGGAGGTTGAAGCGTCGAGCGAGCGAGCGGGTGAAGAGAAGGCGGAGACCATGGGCCGCGAGATTCAAGGGTACGTGTGCTCCGTGGCCCAGTCCGAGAAGCTCGTGGTGGCGGCCTGCGCCAACGATGAGACGATGCTCCGCGCGTGGAGCAAGGAGGGCGACCTGGTGTGGCAGGCGAAAACGCCCAACAGGCAAGAGGCGCGCACCGTGGCCATCGAGGGGACCTTGCTTCTTGTTGGAACCGCCAAAGGTGGACTCTATCTCATGAACGTTCTTGACGGTGCCATCCTACACTCGCTCCAGGGACACCTTGGCACGATCTTTTGCGCAGTCATCGATGGTGATGAGGTTGTTTCCGGATCCGACGACAACTCGATTCGGGTATGGAGCAAGGCGACCGGCTCGCGCGTCACATTTATCCAGACCACGGCGACGGTTTGCGCTCTGGCCTCCTTTGGCGAATACATTGTAGGCGGCTTGTACGACCGCACCGTTCGCGTCTACGACAAAGCGAGCGGGGACCAGCTTCATATTCTCTCTGAGGCTCTCAAACCGATCTCCTCGGTGGCGCTCGACGCGCAACGCTTGGTCAGTGGGGCCTGGGACAACATGGTGAGGGTATACGAAGTCCCCTCCTTTACGCTCCTCCACAAACTCGGCGACAACAAAAGCCCTGTGAACTCAATCGCGCTCCACGGTGATCTCATTGCAAGCGGTGCCGAAGATAAGACCATTAGCGTCTGGGACGCCACCAACGGAGAGTTGCTCCATGTGCTCGAAGGCCATACCTCGTGGGTGCTCTCTGTCTCGCTCTTTGGCTCGGAACTTGCCAGCGGAGCTTGGGATAAGAGTGTTCGGATCTGGGATGCAAGGACGGGAGAGCTAAAGCGCGTTTTGGACGGCACGGAGACCGAGGTGCCTATTGAAGACGTCTTTGCCTCGGAGGAGATCATAGAAATAGATGATGACGAAGCAGAGGAAGACGAAGAGGAAGACGAAGAAGAGGAGGAGGAGGAGGAGAATGCCGAAGAAGGTTCTGAAAAAGATGATTCCGAAGAGGAGGAGGAAGAAGAAGAAGATGTTGAAGAAGAAGAAGAAGAAGAAGAAGAAGAAGAAGAAGAAGAAGAAGAAGAAGAAGAAGAAGAAGAAGAAGAAGAAGAAGAAGAAGAAGAAGAAGAAGAAGAAGAAGAAGAAGAAGAAGAAGAAGAAGAAGAAGAAGATGTTGAAGAAGAAGATGTTGAAGAAGAAGAAGATGAAGAAGAAGAAGAAGAAGAAGAAGAAGAAGAAGAAGAAGAAGAAGAAGAAGAAGATGTTGAAGAAGATG
>BGKB01000073.1:323546-374893 GCA_003116975.1 Aurantiochytrium sp. KH105
AAGAAGAAGAAGAAGAAGAAGAAGAAGAAGAAGAAGAAGAAGAAGAAGAAGAAGAAGAAGAAGAAGAAGAAGAAGAAGAAGAAGAGAAGAAGAAGATGATGAGAAGAGAGAAGAAGAAGAAGAGAAGAAGAAGAAGAAGAAGAAGAAGAAGAAGAAGAAGAAGAAGAAGAAGAAGAAGATGTTGAAGAAGATGTTGAAGAAGAAGAAGAAGAAGAGTCTGATGACGATGAGTTGGAAGACAATCTTCCGCGCAGCACAACGGAGACTCCTGTCGAAACGAGCGCTTTGATCCCCTCCCAGTTCGAGGACGACGAAGACGACGAAGACGATGATGGAGAAAAAGGAGAGGAACCTGAGGAGTCTCCTGCTCCGACGTCGTGCTGCATACTTCAATAGTCTTCTCTTTCATCACGTCCGCATATTATTCTCCGAATAGGCCTATGCACTGTTTTTGCTGCCATTCCAAGAGTGTTCACCACCCGCCCACTCGCTTCGTCTCTGAATCTAGCCCGTGAGCACCTCTGATCATATAGGAAGAAGCGCAGGAGCGTAGGCTGTTAGTGCGGCCCTCACCACGTGTATATACACGAGCGAATTGAACAGTATGAAGAAAATGATTTAGTTATTATGTGCTGCCTACAGTGTTACTTATAACTCCGAGTGCAGGCAAATTTGTCGAGCTAAGTGAACGATTTAGCTCGTAGACTCCTCCGTTGATGATCTGGCCTGCTCTTCAGCTTGCCCAACGCAAGCAACGACTGCTTTCTGCAGACGGATAAAACGTTCGTCGCAGAGACCAAAGAGAGACCCAAACCGATTACCATTCATGGCGTAGGCGACGCCGACCTGAAGATCTTCGTTCCAAATCACTTGCGAGCCACCAAATCCGCCCCATCCCACAAATCCATTCGAGGACGGATCCCATGTGGGCCCACCAAACTTGCAAAAGCCGCCCTGAGTGAAAGAGGTTTCCAATCCCAAAGCGCTGTCATATTTGGTGACCGGATCTCCGACCGCAGCGTCGTGAACGTCCTCGGGCAGCAGCGCGCGTCGGGCCATTGCATCGGCCAGCTTGCCCAAAGACCGGGCATTCGAACGCACACCGGCCGACCCAACCTCGGCGTCGTGCGCCCGTCGGTCGTTGAACCAGGTATCTTTATCCGTCGTCTCAGAGGTATTAATGCAACTGAAGCTTCGCGCAAGCGGCGACGAAGGATCCCCATGACTGTTCATACGATACGTGTCTCCTTTAAAGGAGCCACCGGTGATGAAGTTGGTATAGAAGCGCGCAAGAATGTCGCCCATGGTATCAAATGCAAGGGGAGAGACCAAATTTTTTTCCGCTTCGGTTCCAGGCCCCAAGACGAAGCTTGCGTCGAGGGGCACGGCCACTTCTGCGCGAAGAATCTTGCCTAATGAGCGGTGCGCCGGATCGACACGGCGCACGAGCTCGCCGGTGATAAAGTCGCGGGTCAGGGCATGATAGATGCGCGTCTTGGGCTCTTCGTCGGTCTCGAGCCAAAAGGGCACCTGCTTGGCCAGGAAGTCAGCCATCTTGTCGAGATTGTCGCGCTCCGCAAACGATAAGAGCACCTTTTCTTCGTTGGAAAAGTACGGAAGACCAGAGTCGTGGCGTAGTACGTCGGCCACGGTGATGTCTTCCTTGCCGTTTTGCGCGAATTCGGGCCAGTACTCGGACACCCTGGCCTCGTATTGTAGTCTGCCCGCGGCCACCGCCTTGGCCACCACGATGGCCGACAGCGTCTTGGAGTTGCTAAAGATGACCTGATGCGAATCTGCATTGTAGCCGGGGAGCGTGCCGCCCGCAAGGTCCACGACCTTTTTGCCCTTGTAGTAGGCAACAAACTGCGCACCGCGCTCGAGTCCTTCGTCGACGTTTTGCTGGAAGGCCGCGCGCACGGCTTCAAAGCCCGGGGCCACCTCGCCTTCAACGCTACAGCTCACTGCGCGTTTTCCGATGCCGAGCACTCTGGCCCAGAGCGGGAAGCGCGGCGCGACCGCGTGCGAGATCGCCACGAGCAGCGCCGAGACCACGGCAAGGCGCGTCTTGTTCAACTTCCCGGTCCGATACGCGACCCAGAGCTCGCGGAGCGCGAGCAGCTGCACCCCGCGCTGCAGGGTGCGCGCGGACGGCCTCAGGCCCATGGTCTTCGTCACTCTTTGCTCTTCGTTCTTCGCTCTTCGCAGTCGCTCGTCGCTCGTCGCGCTTGAGTGGTGGGTGTCTTCGTCTCCTCGTCGCCGCGCCCTCGATGCCGGTCGTCTTCGCGTCCCTTTTCCCCGTTCGCGCGAGCCAACTTGCAGGTCTGCCGCTGCGCCAAATCCTGCTCGTGCCTCATCCTCGCGCGGTCTCCGCTCGCCGCCCCGCGGCTCCAGGACGACGCCGTCGGACTCTCTGGCGTTGCGGATATCGCTCGCCCTCGCTTGGGACCAGGATCCCAAACCCGCGGCAAGGCGAGGCCCCCGGGTCCGGTGCGCGGCGGCGGCCGCCCAGGGAGGGGCCCGGGTGGTGCGGCGCGGCGCGCCACGGGGCGCGGCGGGCGGCGGGGCCATACCGATTGATTACAAGCCAGGTTTCGGGCCTTTCAGCGGCGGGAAAGACGGGGAGAGACAGGGAGAAAGAAGCCGAAGGTCGGGGAGAGGGAGATGGAATGGACTGACTGTGACCGACGTGTGAGACGCAGAACGCGGCGGAGAGGAGAGAGAAGATCGTGCGTGAAGAGGCGGCCAGCCTCGAGCAGCACCGGCAGCGCGGGCAGATCGGCATCGCATCGCGGCGAGAGGTGCGTGCGAGCGAGCGAGCGAGCGACCAGCGCGAGGAATGGCGGCAGGCTCGGCGCGGAGATGGCGCGGCGGAGGTCGGGCACGGCGGCGCGGGATGCGGGATGAGGCGAGGCCCGGGGCGAGGGTTTGGAGGAATGAAGACGCGGGGAAGTGAAGGGCCCGAGCGAGAGCGATGACCTGGACGACAGCGAGAAGGACAAGGAGGCGGAGAGGGAGGAGGAGCAGCAGCAGGAGGGCGCGGCGACGACGAGCTGGAAAGGCGCGGGGCGACGACGAAAGCGGGTCGGCGGCGGCGAGCGCGACGGGTCCGGGCAGGAGTGGGACGAAATCTGACTGACTGATTGTGATACGAAGATTGATTGATTGATTTCGCGGTTTCTACTACAGTGACAAAGAACGGAAGAGCGATGACCGGCGGCAAGATGAGCATCGAGGTGCCCGGGTCGGCACGGCCCGACCTGGGCTTCGGCGCGATCCGGAGATCGATCATCGAGACCGGCCCGCAGCTCACGTTGAACGGACATCGTAGCCTCTACGAGGTCTTTCGCCTGGCTGCAGAGACGCACGGCTCGCGAAAGTGTCTTGGACGCAGGGTCACGCTCCCGAACGGCCAGCTCGGCGGCTTCGACGAGTGGACCACATACGGAGAAACTCTCGACCGCGCGCACAACTTTGGCGCCGGTCTTACCAACCTTGGGCTGTGCACGCCCAACACCGACGATCTCCAGCTCCTTGGCTTTTTCGGCAAGAACCGCCCCGAATGGGTTATCGGCGACATTGGCTGCTACTCGCAGGGAATTGTCCCCGTGCCCATGTACGACACGCTCGGCGCAGATAGCGTCGAGTACGTGGTGCGCCAGACGGAGCTCAAGACCATGTTTTGCACGATGGAAGAGCTCGAGCGCGTCTGCGAGGTCGCTCAAAAGGATCTCCTTGGCGCAGCCATTCTCATGGACGGCGAGTTTCTCAACGAGGCTGACGTGGCGCGCGCACGCCAGCAGGCCGAGGCCAGTGGTCTCAAGCTCTACACGGTGCGCGAGGTCGAGGCCGTCGGCAAGGAGAACCCGGCGCCCTTGGTCCTCCCGCGGGGCGAAGACGTGGCCTTCTTTTGCTACACGAGTGGCACCACGGGCGACCCCAAGGGCGCCCTCATCCGGCATTCGGGTCTCCTGAGCTGCATGGCCTCCTTTCGCGATCTGGGCCTCATCATGACCCATGAGGATGTCTACCTTTCGTACCTCCCGCTTCCGCATGTCTTCGAGCGCGGATGCCTGTACACGGCGCTGAGCGGCGGTGCCGCTGTCGGCTTTTATGGCGGTGACACTCAGCTCATCGTCGAGGACCTCGTGGCGCTGCGGCCCACGCTCTTCCCCTCGGTGCCGCGTCTCTACAACCGCATCTACGACAAGCTTCGCGCCGGCGTTGATGAGGCCGGCGGCGTCAAGAAGTGGCTCTTTGAGAAGGCCCTCGCTGCCAAAAAGGAGGGTCTGCGTGCAGGGCGTTACACGCACCCGGTATGGGATCGTCTTGTTTTCAACCCGGTCAAGGCC
Source organism: Aurantiochytrium sp. KH105 (assembly GCA_003116975.1). Lineage (NCBI taxonomy): Eukaryota > Bigyra > Thraustochytrida > Thraustochytriidae > Aurantiochytrium > Aurantiochytrium sp. KH105. The sequence goes on from BGKB01000073.1 coordinate 327,899, forward strand.
AAGGTCGGTCTCGACCGTGCGCGCATCATGTGCACGGGCTCTGCTCCGATCTCAAGCCACGTTCTCGAGTTCCTCCGTGCCGTCTTTGGCTGCCCCGTCCTCGAGGGCTATGGGCAGACCGAGTCCTCGCTTCTCATTTCGGTGCCCCTCATGAACGATACTACGCTCAACCACGTTGGCATCCCGGCCCCCTGCTGCGAGATTCGTCTTGAGGATGTCGCTGACATGGGCTACCGCGCCACTGACAAGGAGCACAATGGCGAGGCTTGCGAGGGTCGCGGCGAAATCTGCTTTCGTGGGCCCAACAGCTTCAAGGAGTACTACCGCATGCCGGAAAAGACGGCCGAGACGATTGACGAGGACGGCTGGGTGCACACGGGAGACATTGGTCTCTGGACCCCAGAGGGTCGACTCCGCATCATTGACCGCAAGAAGAACATCTTCAAGCTTGCGCAGGGCGAGTACGTTGCTGCTGAGAAGATCGAGAACATTATGCTTCGCTCGCCGCTCGCCGCCCAAATCTTTGTCTACGGTGACTCTCTTCAGAGCTGCCTTGTGGCCGTTGTTGTTCCGGATGCTGACGCGCTTCAAACGCGCGGCATGGCTGTCGACGATCCGGCCACCAAGCAGGCCATTTTTGACAGTGTGGTCAAGGAGGCGCGCGACGCCGCGCTCAATGGCTACGAGATCCCGAAGCGCATTCACATTAGCCCGCAGGAGCTGAGCATGTTGCCTGAGCGCAACGGCCTCACCACGCTGCTTACGCCGACCTTTAAGCTTGTGCGCAACAAGGCCAAGGACTACTTTGCTCCGGAGATCGACGCCATGTACGCCGACATCAACTCCACCTCCAAGCTTTAAAATTAATTACGAAGAAGAGGATGGAAAACGTTTTTGGAGATGGACGCAGAATCAGAGGCAAATCATCATTTTAGAAAATAACAAACAGTATTTACCTTTTCTTACTCTTTACCACTGCCGCCCCTTGCCTTCCTCTTGTTCTTTTTCTAACGTTTTTTATCTTGAACCATGACATGTCAAAAGTGCAAAAGATGGGCTTGACTGCTCTGGCTTGTTCTTGGTGGTGTGCCACCCACATTTGAGAATGAGCGGTGAGGAGGAGGAGGAGCAAGAAAAGGAGATCTCTTCACGAGAGCCTGGATAAACAAGAAAAGGAGATCTTTCCACGAGAACCTGGATTGAACCCCCAAATGGAGATCTTTTCACGAGAGCCTGGATTGAACAAAAGGTAAAAGCAAAGGTTTTGGTTGGCTTATCAAAGAGAGCACAGAATTGAGGAGCACAGCGCAAGCTACAGATTCAGCACTGGAGAGGCAGTGACATCGCCAGAGGTAACAAGCACAAGATTTGAAATGAGACGAGCCCTCTCATGACTGTCCATTCGAACTTGAGCATTCTCGAGACGTTCGACGGCATCGTTGGAGATCTCGACAGCACCCTGCACCAAAAGATTGCGCGCCTCAACCACGGCACGCGCTTGTTGCTTCTTGAGCATGGCGCTGGCAATTTCTTGGGCATAATTCAACTCGTTGAGAGCACATGTCTGGACCAGCGCACCGGCAATGTCGACGCGAGGCTGCAGCGCCTCGCGGCATCGTCGGTTAATGTCTGCAGTCTGTGTCTTGAGCTCATCGTAGGTAAAGCGTGAAACGACCTCCTTGACCACGGCGGCGGCCTGCGTCTCCACAAAGGCGTTGGGTCGCTCAACGTTGAGCAGCGCCTTGGCCGCGTCCACGACGCGATAGTTGAGCACGGCAGATACGACAACAGGATTGGCGTCTGCGTCCAGCACGCGCTGCGTATTGAGCACCACGCTGATCTGGGACGTGCTGACCTTGAGCATTTCGAGTCCGCAGGGGTTCGTGAAGTGGCACCCGGGCGTTTCGTAGTGCCCCGTGAGCTTGCCAAAATGCAAGGAGATCGACTCCTCGCGGGGGTCTGCGGAAAGCCAAAAAGAAAAGCACAAAGCAGAAGGGTTAGTTTGTTCGTTCCGTCGTCCATTTCGGTGTCATCGAAAGGCAATGGTCAAAAAGGGCCAAGTCTTGTCGTGTTCAAGTTGCGCGCGCGCAAGGCACGTGCCGTCTCGGCTCGCAAGGCAACGCAAACGTACTGAGTACCCACCAGCCGTTGATGATCGTGCAGGGAAAGGCCAGACACCCGAGCGCCGTGGCTAGCGGGCTCGTGGTCAGCTCGACCTCCTTGAAGTCCGAGCCGCGGTTCATGTCCGTGACCGAGGGCGCCAGCATCATCTCGCCCGGAGGGGGGCCCATCTCTCCTGGCCGCCGCGCGGAGATTGCTCGCTCTCTCGCCCGCTCGCTCGCGGAGAGCAAAGGAAAGGAAAGGAAAGGAAGGGACGGCACGCCCGGTCGCGAGCGATTCGCGCTTTGCTGCAATGACCGAGGCGGCCGCGCAGAACGTGCACGCGTCGTACGGCCGCGTGCGCTAGGGCGTATACACGTTGTAAGGTATGGAGGGGGTGTGCATTGCATCGCGTTGCCGCTGGAAATGCATCGCACACACCGCGGCAGCTGGAAAAGCAACAAGAGCGACAAGGGGCAAGCTGGCCCTCCCTCCCTCTCTCCCTCCGTGCAGCAGCAAGCGGACGCAAACTGGTTTCCGGCGGCACGGGCGAGCGCGAGGACGCCGCTCGCGCGCCGGTTGTCTCTCCGAGTGCTCGCGCGGTCGGCAGCGGCCAGAGGACGAGGGGCCGCCGCGAGCTGTACGTACGAGAAAGGAGCTCGCTCGCTCGCACGTGCCGCGTCGAGCGCTGGCGAAGGACAAGAAGGAGAAGAAGAGCCGTGGCCCGTACTCGTGTGCGCTGGAGGAGAGGGCGGTGAGCGACGTGCGGAGACGTAGCAGCAGCAGCAGCAGCAGCAGCAGCAGGAGTGGTATCGCTGTAAAGCGACTGTCTGAACGGCGGCGTCGAGCAGGTAGAAAGAACCCTTGGCGACGCGCACTCTCTTACTCCACGAAAAAATCATGGACAAGGAGGACATGCCGCTCGCGGCGCCCATGGAGATGGACAGAAACCTGGACGGGGACTTTGAAGACGACTTTAAAGACATTGAGCTCGGAACGTCGAAATGCGCCTTGTGCTGCTGCATCGCGTGCCTGCCCTGCAGCTTTTGTACGGGTTGGTGGACCCTCGCGCCCAAGGAAGAGGCAATTGTTGTAAACTGCGGCGTCGTGTCCGAGGTGGTCACGGAGGAGGGCTGCCACTGGTCCAATCCTTGCGGCCGTGACCTTCGCGTTGTTAGCACCACTCAGCGCTCGTATGACATTCCTGCACAGAAAATTACGGACCTCGTGGGTAACCCCGTCATCATCAGCGCAATTCTGGTCTACCGCATTGTGGAGCCGCGCAAAGCGATGCTCAACGTGCGCAATGCGGACAACTACGTGCGCAATGCTGCGTCGGCCGCTCTCAAAGAAGTCATTGGCGCGTACACGTACGATGAGCTCAAGGAAAAGTCCGATGAAGTGTCCGACGAGACCGTGCGCATTCTTGCGCCGCGTGTGGCGACCGCTGGCGCCCACATTCAGAGTGTCACGCTCAATGGACTTCAATATGCGCCTGAGATTGCGCAGGCAATGCTCAGGAAACAGCAAGCGGCCGCCCTGATCCAGGCGCGCCAGCTTTTGGTGGAGGGTTCTGTCGACATTGCTATTAAAGCCATCGCTGCTCTTGAGGAGACGGGCAACGTCATGACTGATGCTGAAAAGGCCAAGCTCGTCAGTGACCTCATTGTTGTTTCCGTGGGCGAGGGGACGGGCGAAACGCCCAACATGACCATGACGGCGACTCGTTAAATTCTTACCTTCTAAAAAGACTGCGAGTGATTTTGTTTTGTTCTTCCACTTTTGATGTATCTTGCGTTTTGCGTGCTTTTGATGGAAAGGTGCAAGAGATGCAAGAGGGATTTCTGTGAGGGAGACTCGCAAGATGCTATTTATCAAGACCTTGCACTCTCAAGAAAGACAAAACTCCAGTTCAGATCATGCTGTGTTTCTCTCGAGTGCTTGGTATTAGTCTCAGAGCCTAGCACGCGCACTATTCAGAATGCCTCCCGGACGCTCGCTTGAAGTTTGGTGGCAACCTCGTGTCCTGGCATTGGTCGGGATGCACTTTCGCCAGGTAGGAGAATTGCACGCACTTCGACCGCGGGTTTGTTAGCGCTTGTCAGTAGCACCGCAGCCCACTGATCTACTTCAGTGAGCCTTGGGGCGCGCAACGCTAAAGGTATGTCAAGCTTTAGACAGCAGTTTATAACCAGAGCTCGTGTGCTTCCACATAAAACGTCTTTGGGCGCAGTCCACACAACGCCTTCACGGCTTACAACGAATATATTTGAAATAAGGCCCTCCAAAACTTGATCGCAATCCTTGTCAAGCATAATGATTTCTGCGATCCCTTCCCGATGCTCCGCCTTTTCGAGGGGGGCACGATCTCGGATCCACGAGATCGTTTTTGCGAGCGGGACACCCCCTTGCCGGTTTCCTCCCGCGGTGCGACGATTCGTAAAAGATATCAGATCCACGGAAGAAGACAAGGGCGGTGCAAGCATTGCGTGAGCAAAGAGACGAGAGGTCTTTGCGTCCACGGGACAGGCAACGAGCGTCACGAGCACCGCTTCATCATCGACATTTCCAAAGGCGTGGAGGATATCGCGCACGGCCGATAGAGCAATCGCAGGGGTGCATTCAGGCAGAAAGGACGAGATCCGCTTCACATGCATCTCCAGCTTGATCACCGAGGCAACCCAAGGACCAGCGGGCCAGCCCTCTTCTTCCCGGGCGCCGTCTCGCAGCGCCTTCATTCGACTACAGCTCGTCCGCATGCACGTGTAGACCCCTTGCCGGCCGCCGAGGTCCTTCCCGGCGTCTTGGCCGCGTTCTTCGGAAACGAGGTCTGACGCGCCAAGCACGAAGGCTCTAGCCCCGCCCCGCGCGGCCTCGTCCAGCGCAGCCGCGGCCTCCTCGCGGCCTCGACCCACCTCGAGCCATGCCGGCGCCGCTGCCATCGCCTCGTCGCGGCGGCTCTTCTGGCCTCGCCGTCGCTGTTGCGCTTTTGCTGCTCCTGCTCTCGCTCGGCATGGCAAATTCCGTTCGTCCACCGGTCGTCGTTCACCAAAACAGCAACGGCGGCGCGCGCGGAGGCAGTCAGCGAGGATGAAGCGCGGACGCGCGCGGCGCGGGAGCTTCGACGAGCTCGTGCAGAGCGAGCTCCGCGGCGGGAAACGCGTGCTGGGCAACTTCGAGAGGCTGCTGAAGACCCTCAAGCCCAGGGAACTGAGACTCGAAGTTTCTGCGAGGGCTCGACAGCAGCAGGAGCAGCACGGCCAGGAAGACGACCAGGATGCCGCGCTGGACGTGCCTTTAGGTGGCGGCGAGGTGGACAAGGTGTTTTGCGCAACATGGATCAGTGCCAAAGACGCTGTTCTAGGCACAAAGTGCGGGAGGCTCATTCGAGTCGCGCCGCACGACGAGGTCGCCTCGCTGCAGGCCACGGCCGCAGAGGTCCGCCTGCCACGCCGGTCACGCGCCCCCGTTGACTCGAGAGGCGAAGAGGCCGGAGGGATTCATGACGTTGCCGTCAACCCATCTCGCACGATGCTAGCCAGTGCGGGCGTAGGCCGTCGACCAGCAACCGTGGGACTCTTTCGAACTTCAGACCTAGAGCCACTGACCCACTGCGGCCCTCTCGATGGCAGCCATCACGACTGGATCTTTGCTGTCACGTGGCTCAACGACACGACCTTGGTCTCGGCCTCACGCGATGGATCCATTCACGTCCGCGAGGTCCCAGAAGATCTTTATCGTAGCGCGGGTGCAGACCTTGGAGGCTCCCATGCCCAGTCTCTGCCTGAAACAGGCCAGCTTCGCACCATTTCGCGCTATCCTGACGCGCACGGCGGCGCCAAAGTCAGAGCCTGCCAAAGTTTTGCCAGCGAGAGCGGAGACCGCTCCAAGCTCGTCAGCATTGCACCCGAGACTTCCCATGTGAACAAGGCTGTTATGCTTTGGGACGTCAACAAGGGCGTAGCCTTTTCCAAGGGCTCACTACATCTCTCCGCATGGAATACTCTTGCGCCATGCGTTGCCACGCATAATGAAGATACTCGCATGTTCGGAATTGCCATGCGTTCAGAAATAAGAACCTTTGATACTCGCGCCATGGAAAGCCCAGCCCTGGTGCTCCCCGCGGCAGATCCTTCGGATGGCGCCTTGCGAACCATTTCCATGCGCGGTCATTACCTCACGCGAGGGTGTTGCGAGGGCAAAGTGTCGATTGTGGATATGCGCAAGCCCAACGCGTATCTCCCCTTCCGGTACGAGGCGTCAGCGTGTGTTTTCGCGCATGCATGGGATCCCACAGGGTCTTCGCTACTTCTCGCTGGCGGCGCTCTCACGTACATGGACAATGAGAGCTTTTCTACATTGCTTTCATCGGCGTCGTGAAAGTTGAATGCTGCCAACTGCCGACTCTTGTATTCACCTCATTTCATTTTGTTGGCCGCCAGCCAACCGGCCAGCCAGCCATCCAGCCAGCCATCCAGCCAGCCATCCAGCCAGCCACATCGTCACAGGTTAGCACCAGCACAGAGGGATCCCATTTCCCGACTCTCTTGATCCAGATCCCAGACGAGTTTACAGTTAGTACTATTACTTCTTCTTCTTCTTCTTCTTTTGTTGATGATGATGATGATGTTTCCCACTTGCATTCAAGCTCGCTCCCTCTCTCTCTCTCTCTCTCTCTCTTTCCTTTTTCTCCCTCTCTCCAGAAGAACCATGGCGCGCGCATGCTCGCATGCTCGCGCCAGAGGTCGCTAAAGTCGGACGCGAGGCGGAGCAAAAAATAACGTTTATTTGTTTGTTTGTTTGTTTGTATGCCACGTTGGCAAAAGCAGCAGACCCGAAAATACTCGCAAGGGTACGTTCAGGCTGGCGGGCGGGCGTTTCTGAGACGGCCGCAGCCTCGACTCGAGGCGCCCTGAGACCGAGGCTGATGACTAATTCTCTTTCGCCGGCGCTATTCGCTCGCGCGCACGACACAGACGACAGGTTGCTTGTTGAGAGCTAGCTCCAAGGACCAGCCAGGCTCAAGATACATATACAGAGGAAGATGACCATGGCTTCGCTCAAGCGCGCTCTTCTGGCCGCCGTGGCGGCGGTGATGCTGGCCGCAGCGCCCGTCGCGCAGGCCGCCGACGCCGAGGTCACGCACACCGTGTACTTTGACATCGAGATTGATGGCAAGGCCGAGGGACGCGTACGTTGCAATAAGATTAACGACCTGCCCTGACTCTGTGACTTTCAAGGGCCAATCACGACACTGACGCGAATGATTTTAATGCATGTCTCCTCGCGTGCAACCACAGATCAAGATGGGTCTCTATGGTGACGTCGTCCCCAAGACCGTGGAGAACTTTCTCCACCTTGCCAAGTGCGACAAGGGCACTGGTGCAAGCGGCAAGGTAAGTCTTCGAGCTAAACCCCACGCGAAAAAGCAGGCAAGCAAGCGGACGATCATTGATCTAACCTATTGTTACTTTTCTTTCCACAGGCCCTCTGCTACAAGGACTCGGCTTTTCATCGCATCATCCCCGGCTTCATGCTCCAGGTACGTTCTGACTGAGCCATCGTGCAGCAGGCACGCAGGCAGGCTGAGGCGTGATGAACCAAAGGAGCTTTTACTCACACAGCCTGGACTTTTTACACACTTCGTAAACAGGGTGGCGACTTTACCTCTGGCGACGGCCGTGGTGGCGAGTCGATCTTTGGCAGCAAGTTCAAGGACGAGAACTTTCAGCTCAAGCACACTGGCCCGTACATTCTCTCCATGGCCAACGCCGGCCCCAACACGAACGGCTCGCAGTTCTTCATTACCACCGTCAAGACGCCCTGGCTTGACGGCCGCCACGTGGTCTTTGGCAAGGTCTCTGACGCTGAGAGTGAGGAGCTCGTCAAGAAGATCGAGTCCGTCGGCACTCAGTCGGGCAAGCCCACCAAGCGTGTCGTCATTGTTGACAGCGGCGAACTCTAAGTCAGCGTCTTTGTAGCCCCCTCTTCCGTCTGAGGGCTACCGCTAGCTCATCTTCCTGATCTGATTGACGTGCACATGGCAGAGAGAATATCGAGTTCATCTATTTCTTTTTATACTTTACCTTGTTCAATTTCCATTGTCGTATCCTTTGGGAGGGGTAGCAGTATTACTTCAACAGACACTTCAGCAGCAGGCACTCCACAAGCATGCGTGTGGATGTGAGGGTGTTTCGCTCTGCTTGCTAGTGCTGAACATGGGCTTTGGAGGGTTTGTGAAAAGCTTATGCTGCTGGTGTGACGGCACCCAGCCATTTCCGACTTCGTTCATCACAAAATTAATGGGCGCGAGCGCACTGCCCGCGCCTCCCTTCTCGCTTCCAAAGTCCTCGTCCTGTTCGCTCGCGCTGCTGGTCATTCCGCTGCTATCGCTGTTGATGCCGCCAAGGGGAAGCGAGAAGTCCTCCTCGCCCGATCCACTGCTGTCGGCCACGGCAGCAAACGTAGAGGCAGCGTCTGGATTGGCAACGACGAAACGAATGACCTCGCACGCGTCCGCAATGAAGCGAGCGGTATTCGAGGGCGCGACGTACTCGGCGCCTACTTGGCGAAGAAAATCGGCAGGGTTTGCGCGTGCCGCATTCAACAGGACAGCAGCGCTCTGGCGATCCATTCGCATGAGGCGAAATGGGGAAATGACAAAGCGTCCTGTATCAGGAGAAAAGGCGCGGACCACGAGAGCTTCGCCGAGCGAGAGACGATATTTGGAGGACATTGCTCGCTTCTCCCAAGCCTGGGCCGCGGCGCGCGCCATGAGCGAGGCTTCGCCCAACAAAGCCCGAGCCGAGCGTAGGACGAATGCAGGCCCACGGTCCTCGAAACCAGGCACGGGAACGGCGACATAGCGAAACCGGCTGTTGTTTTTGCTCCGTTTCAGTTGCAGCGTACATGCGGTGACAAGTGCGCAGCGAGGACCTCTGCGGTCCTCGTCATTTCCATTGTGCTGCGAGTCGTTGACGAGACCTGCGCAAACCAAGCCAAGACGAATGCGGTGCTCGCTCTCGGCGAGGCCAGCCAGCACTGCCCGAATAATTGCCTCGCAGTGGCCGCTCTCGTCTTGGTAGCCCCCGACAATAAAAGCGTCGATCAGGGGCGTCTTGCGTCCCCGTGTTGAGGTTCCCAGATTCGGGCCCGGGGATCCAGACCCACTGCTCGACGCGCCATCTCCTCCTGCTGCTGCATTGGCGACTGCCTGCTGCAGCGGGAGACTGTTGCCGACCTCGCGGGCAAGGCGAGCCGTGGCCCAAGCGGCCGCCTCTTCGGAGTCAAGGTGGACAACGCCCACGCGACTCAGCTCCTCGCAAGCGAGAAAGAGGGCCACGGATCGGTCGAGGCCGCTCGTGCCGAGATTCACAGCCCACGGCTGATGCGCTACGTCGACGACGGCCATCTCCTGGCGCACGACGTGCACGCAGCCTTGCGTCGGGACCGCCTTGATGAACTTGCCCTCCTGGTCCACGCCTCTGTCAAAGAAGGACTCCACCTCGAGCTGCTCGTACACCTCCTCGAGGACGTCCACGCCCCGGAGGCCCAGGTTAGCCACGAGCATGGTCTCCCCGCCCGCGCAAGCCCGCACGTGAGCAGGCACGTCGAAGTCGTGCCCGGCTCGTTGGTCCCGGTCGTCAGTTCTCGAGGGCCGCGCCTCTCCGCCGAGCTTGCTAGCTAGCTTGCAGCACGGTTGAGCGAGCGAGCGAGCGAGCGAGCCCAAGCTGTCCCCGCGCGACGCCCCGGCCCCGGCCAAGCCGCTCGGCTCTGCTCCGCTCGACCTGACTTGACTCGCCTCGACCCGCGAGCGAAGCCGTTCTGCATGAGCAGAGCAGAGCAGCAGAGCAGAGCAGAGCAGAGCAGAGCCGCGGCGTGCCATGCAAGGCCTGCTTGCTAGCTCGCTCGCTAGCTTGCTGGCTTGCTTGCTGGCTCGCTGAGCTGCCCGGGACCTTGCGCGCCTCGACGGGAGCCCTGCGACGCACGCCTCCCGCCTTCGCTCGCGCTGCAGCGCGGCCCGAGGCCTTCGCTCGCGCGAGACCCACCTCGGCCGCGCGAGAAGAAGAGGAAAGAAAGCAGCAAGAAGAGGACGCGCACGTGCGCGGTTCCGGAGCTTCCAGCCGCGTCAAAGGATCTAGAGGTCGCAGAAGCGGCAGAAGCCGCAGAGGCGGGAGGTGGTTGCGTTGCGCAAGCTCCAGAGGTGCCGACGGCGGCGGTGGCGAGCGAAGCTTCTCTTTGTAGGGGAGAAGAGGAGGAGCGCGAGCAGAGCAAGATAGAGACTTCGATCGAGAGCGGCAGCGAGCGCGGGAGCAGCAGCGGCGCGCAGGAGACGGCGGAGGAGGCGGAGGAGGCGGGGTAGAGTCGCATACTCGCGCAGGCAAGATGGACGTGGTCCTGGGCGTGACGGGCAAGGGGTACGCCATGGTGCTGACCGACATGACCTCCAACCGCTCGATCTTCAGCCTGAAGCACGACGAGGACAAGGCGGCCATGGTGGACGAACGCAAGGTGCTCGCGTGCGGAGGAGACCAGGCGAGCCGGTCGCAGTTCACCGAGTACGTGTCCAAGAACTTTGCTCTCACCGCGCTGCGAACAGGGCTCGAAATGTCGAACCACGCAGCAGCCCACTTTGTGCGTAACGAGCTCGCGCGCGCCATCCGTGCGCGTGGCGGCCCGCACCAGGCCAACTCGATTCTGGCCGGGGTGGACCACGAGGGCCCCGCCATGTACTATTTGGATTACCTCGGAACCATGGCAAAGGTTGACTACGCTGCGCAGGGCTACTGTGGCTACTTTTCGCTCTCGCTCATGGACAAGAACTGGAAACGGAACATGACAAAGGAGGAGGGACGCGATCTCCTTCTCATGTGTATCGACCAGCTCCGGGCCCGTTTCATCATTAACAGCACCAGGTACAAGCTCATTGTCGTCGACGAGACCGGCAAGTCCGCCGAGGAAATCATCGAGCCCTGATTGACTTTCCCTTGACATGTCTAGCCCGCCCCTCACACAACAACTTCAGCCACTACAACTTTTGCTACAAAACAGAACAGAACGAGTACTTTGGTAATTTGTATGCTGCGTATTTGTTCTTTTGCCTTACTCACTTCCACAAGCTTGTACGTCCACCCTCGTCATGATGAACCCACTCTTTTTCCACTTGTTTTCCATGAACAACCTTGCACGCGAAATGGTGATCAGTCTCGAGGATTGGATGTAGCCTCATAGAAAGGGTCAACCTCAATAAGGCTAGCTGATCTGACCGTCGACCACTTGACCTCAGATGATGGTTGTTGGTTGATCTACTTTTATAAACAATCAAAAACATTTTTGCTGCCTTTGATGCAACTGCACAATCGCTTCACCGCACAAAACAACCGCGCAAGGCGAATAGCAGCTTCCAAGCTGACCCATCAACTCGAAACGAAAGGAAGATTGTGAAATTTCTTTACATGTAATACTTTTCTTTTATGCCATCTGAAGTGCCCCTCGATCATTCGGGTAGATAAGCACGATGCCAACATGGATCACACATACAGCGTTTGGCAGCGCAATGACCTTGACCCCAATCGCGAAAGATTCCTTGCCATCGTGAACTTCCTCGAAAATCTGCCGCGATACTTTTTGACTCTTGGCGTCCGCAGCACGTTGACGTTGCAAGATGATGCGCCGCACCTCCTTGGGATCACTCGTATTCACCTTGATAAAGTTGGTCTTGGTGCGATAGCCTGGAGGACACGAGCTTTGTAGTGTCTGCAGCTCGCGAAGAAACGCCTGTGAGCGCTCCGCGCCTCTGGATGGGCTCTTCCATGCTCCGCGACCGCTTCCAGATGGATCAGGAATCCAGCCGTTCTTTCGGATCTTGTCCGTCATATCCAGCTCATGTTTGGCATCGAGCACCTCACGAATCTTGCGCGGCAGTCCCGAGGCAGCCTCTGCGATTCGAGTGGGCACATCATACGTATTCCGGTAGTTTTCAATTCCGGATGAGACCTCGTGCATGACGTTGTTCTGAAGCTCTGAAACCTTTTCCTCCGTAAGCCGGGGACCGAACGGTCGCGAGCGATAGTGTGGTGAAACGTTGCTTGGATGAGCGCCTGGTTTCGTATCGATGGCGGGCAGCCAGCCGCAGTCAATGCCTTCCTCGATCTCAAACGTCATGGCGCGCGGGTCAGAGGTATTTTGGATATTGAACCACACATTCTCGTGATTAAAAACGCAAGCAAGCTTTCGGTAGGGCATTGAGCTTATTTGCGGGGAGGTCTTGAATCGATCGCAGTGCCGCGTTGCAAGTTTGGCTCGGGCTCGATGCTTTTCGACAAATTCTCGACGCTCTCCCGACAGGCTCGCAAGAGGCACCTCTGGATTTGATGCCGGGGGCCCCGATGAAGTGCCATGGCCTCCTTCTGGCAAGCGCTCGTCTGCACCTCGGGCAATGCCTGATCCATGATCTACCCGCGAGCCGTTGCGACTCTGCTGCTGCTCCTGTTGGCGGCGTGGCAAAGAGGAATTCTGCACTGCCGGCTCTTCAGTTACAGCATCCTCCCTTTCGGATGGCACTTGGCCAACCTCGTTGGGTTCGTGCAGCATAGAGCGAGGCGGACCCGTGTCAAACGAATCGTCTTGGCCATAGCTAAGCTCGAAGATTTCGTCCACCGAGACGGACTGATCCAAAAGCTCTTGTGCGGGCGCAACCTGACGATCGCGCTCCACGCCGGCGAGGTCCTCCTCATCCAGTTCAAGCAGCCCCCCTTGGCCCCATACCTCGTCTGGGTCGTGGCTAAGTTCGGTTTCAGATTCGGGGGCCTCGGCTTTTTGTTTGGACTTTGACGCCTGCGTGGGCTTGGACTTGAACTTGGCGTTTTGTTGCAGCAGCTGATCATCCTGGCCCTGCCATCGATTCGGCAAAGGCGCATAGTAAGCGCCGCGCGTCGCTTCCCAAAATTTGACAGCGCCGCCCTCGCGCAGAAATTGCAGTGACTCGCCATCAAATGCGTCTGCCTCATCGTCTGCGGCGTCCATCATCATCATCATATTCATCGCGCGGATGGAACCTCTTGCGGTATTTCGCGGGCTTGCGCCGGATCGATTTCCGCCTTCGCCGTTGGCATTCTGATTGCGTGGCTTGTAGATGCTGCGCAAGCACGATGAGTTGTCGCTCTCACGAGTCATGAGCCAGACATGCGGCACCAATCGCGAAGCGTGATCACCTTGTTTCTTTCGCTGTTGCGATTGCGCAACATCCTGATCCAGCAAGGCATTTTCCGATTGGGCATGCTCCCGCGTCCGCCGCTCCGCCCAGCCAAGACACACATAGGCATCTGCGGAGAGTCCGAGAAAGAGGTTGGCCAAGAGCAGACAGTGTGCCATGATGTTGCCTTTTTTCATGCTCAGAAAGAAGTCTGGCGAGAGCCAGGTCAGCGCATTAATGTTCACCGCGCCATCGAAAAGACTGCCGTCAGGATTCTTGAACTCGAACGCGCGCACAAGCTGTGCTGCTGTAAAGAGCAAGTTTGGTTTGCTCGAGGAGCGAATCGCGAGCAGTCGGATCTCATCATCGTCGATTAACATGCTCTTGGGCGGAGACATTGGTTGCAGAAACGTGGGCAAAAAGTGTAGCTCGTTGTACTGATTGCTCGCCATTACATCCCGGATCCCAAACTGCTTGTAAAGCTGCTTGACGAGCCTCGCCGTGAGCGGGTACTTAAAAACATTCTTTTCCAGCTCAGCGATACGTTTGCAGCGCGAGCCGGCGAGTATTTCCTCACAGACATTAGGTGGGATCCTCGCCAGACCCTTCGTCTCGTCTTTATTCTCCTTCTTTAAGCGATTGTTGTCATTCTTTGAAGAGAGATCCCAGCGGAAGACACCTTTCTTGTCGCAAATGCACTGCAAGAGGCTTTCCCTCTCGCGTTGTCGCATATCTGGAAGCATGAGAAGGTCCGTGCCATTGTTCTTCCAGTTGCTATGCACCGGGTCCTTGAGATCACCCTCGCCCGGCGCACGAAACCATGCCGAGACCTTGACAAAAGAGTCCACGCCCGGGGGTAGGCCCGACAACTTGAGATCGTCCGAATACACACGAGTAATGATATCCACCTCACGTAGATAGCCTTGTTTGTTGCGCCGCCATCGCTTCACCTTGCGCCGTTGTACTTTCATTTGCTGTTGCGGCCGCACATCTCCTTGTTTCTTCTCCTTGCCTGTGCCAGTGATCCAGTGCAGATACAACTTTGTGGTCCCGAGAAGATCACTGGATCCCGTGAGGTCTGCATCCCAAAGCGTTATGCGTACAAAGGGGTCCTCGGCAAGTTCATCGCTCGTCACGTTCTCGTCAAAGGAGTGAATTTGAAAGTAAAGCACCTCATCCCAAACAGGATTCAGCGTTTCTGGTACCACGCGTGTACGCAGTCGCTGGCCTGACCACTCCACGGTGACGTACGGGTCGGAGAGCCCATTGGCATCGGCACCAATGAGATCCCGTGCGGCCACCACATGAATCGCAAGGTACGAGTTATTGTAAGGCGCGTAGTCACGTAGCTCTGGTGGATGGAGCTCACCGACCTGGGCAAATTCACGGTGCAGACGCGCGGGGCGAATGCCAGCGCGCAGCGTTGGGATCGGGTTCACCAGGAGCTCGGTCCACATGAAGCACTCTTCGGCTTCAATGTCGACCGTGCCGTATATTTGGCCCACCTTTGTCAGCTTCTTGGAACCTGCAGAGGCCGACTGTGCCGATGCGGCGCTCGTGCATGTGAGCATGCGCCTTGCGCGATGTCTGAACTTTTCGCGAGGGTAATGTCTCAATTTGGCGCTTAGATAGCCATTCTCTACAACGCCACTGAGAGCGATCCTGGCGCTACCAATTTTGACTCTTCGCAACGTCAGGAGCCGATCGTGGTAGACCTCGACGAGAAGATGACCTTCTTCGAGGCCCAGACGAGTGCCGGTGAACTTGAGTACGGAGACGTCGCTAAGGCTTGATTTGACGGCCTCGGTGCTAGAATCGATGCGCTGCTCCCGGGGATTCGATCGCGACGTGTGGAATGGACTTCTACTTGAGTTCAGCCGGAAGACTGCGTACGGGTACAGATAGTCTTCGTCTCCGTCTTCGAGTCTTTTGTGGAAATGCTTGAGGTCAAAATGCGCCGTCCAGTTTTGCAGTTTGATCGAGTACGTGAGGACCTCCTGGAAGACGCACTGAAACGCAAGAGCGCCGAGACCAACTTCCTCCTTGCGGCCTTTGCGACGCACTGTGGTTTTGATCTCCCAGTCTGGCCCAGACATGTTCATTTCCCCACTCGCGATGCGATGCAGTGGTTTTTCTGCCTTGGCCAAAAATTCATTGGGGCTGAACGGGTGCCAGATCCACACCTCGACGTGAAGCACCTTGGTGTACAGCTCAAAGTACGAACCGGTCCAGTCGAACTCGATCGAATCTTGAAATTGCACGGGTTTGCCTTTTTCAACGTCCTTGCACACTTGCGTGTATCTGCACGTGCCGCGCGAGCCGGACTTGACCCATCGCCACTGGCGCTTCTGCTCGATGGGACGCCCGTGCTCGTCGACGAGTTTCTTTTTGGGCGCGGAAGCCTTGACACGCACCAGTTTCTTACTGAGGCGAAAGTTCCATCCGAAATTGAACGTTAAGAAAAAGTCGCCAAGGTCGCCATGGTTGGTGTACTGGATGCCTCGCAGTCGCACGCGCCATCGCCGAGGCCGTGCGAGATCCTTGACGTCTTCCCGCGATCGGTCTTTTGCGATTTTGTAGAACTTGGCGTAGGATCGCTCGAGGTTGTGATCTTCGGCCCACCGCTGCGCCTCGGGGGAGAAGTGTTCGTCCTCCCCATTCACATCTTCTACGCCGTCGAGATCGTCGAGATCGAGCTCTTCCTCGCGATTCATTTCGTCAAAGGGGCTTTTGGTAAGGTCATCACCTTGACCCTGGTCGTTCTGGTCGTCCTCGTCTTGCTTCTTCTTACGTCGCTTCTTTTCCGCCTTGTTATCAACCTTGTCGTCGGCCTCGTCCCCGCCGCCAAAGGGCAGGTTGGGCAGGTTGGGCAGCGACGGCGCCGAAAAGGCATTGTTCACCGCCCACATTCTCTCCTTTTACTGCGCTCTTGCGCGTGCGCTGCACGAGCTCGCCTTTCCCCCTGCGGTACGCCTTGCGCGTCGTACGCAGCGGCGGCGAAGAGATCCAGCGTGTGGATTTTGGCGGCGGGACCTCTGCTCCAATGCTTCTCCCTCTCTCTCGGGTTCTTGTGCGCGTGCGGGTTCGTGCTCGGCCGCGGGCGCGTGGCCTGCGCTCGCTTTGCCGCGCGCGCCCTCGCCCTCGCCCAAGCTGCTCCGCCCCGCGCTCTGCTGCTGTTCGCCTGCACTGCACGCAGATTGCGATCTAGCTCATAACAGTAAGCCCTATGTTGTCCTACGAAGACAATGAGAGTGGAAGTACCATAAGAGCAGAGCAGCAAGACCAAATGGTCGAGGTCGCACTTTTGTGGATTCGAGGCGGTCCTCTTGCGCTGACGTGTTCCAAGCTTGTGTTTGCTTGAACACAAACGTCTGAAGGTCGAAGAACTCTTTCGTTTTGTTGTTTTCCCAAGACGATGACAATTTCTCGTCGGCGTCAAATTTGATGTATTCGAGCGCGAAAAGGGGACACCACGTCTTGTGCGCAGAGATGCATAGCAGGGCTGCATCAGAAATAGCGCGAGTTCCAGTATACCACTTTAATTTCTATTACAAAAGACGCACGCCCCCATGTTCTTTCTGGGGAAGAGGACGGATGGGCATTGAAGGCAACAAAACACCTTGGTGCTCATGGAGCGTTGGCGTTGCGGATTGCCGAACGATTGGGTCGGCTGCTTGCGCTGCTGAGAGAAGCGCCGAACCTCTTGCAACCCTCGGCATAAAGAGTGGCTCGAGAGGTGCGAAACATGCTTCGTAGGAAAAGGGCTGCGAGAGCGCGAGACGGGGCTCAAGGGGCCATAGGAATATCTGGCGGCCACTCATGTCCGCCCGGACGACACAAGTGCTATTGGCGTCACTACAAAACTCTCCAAGACGATCTCGCTCCGAAAGTGAGACGGGGAGCTCAAAGCTTTGAGTTGGTTCGAGGTCTGGCGTGAGCGCGACCTTGTCAATGTACGGACGCCGAACGCTGGTCAAAATTCTATCATGGTCAAACTGAATACAGCCTCCGTATGGGGCGGCAAGCGTCGCAATTGCGCTCTGAGGGCTACCGAGTTTGCCTCGAAATTCGTGAACCTCGATGCCCTGGAAAGAAGCCTTGGAGATTGCGAAGCGACCGTTGCATGCACCAAGATCAGAGATGCGTCGCGTATAATCTTGATACAAGAGCTGGAGGCCTGCATGAGGGCGAGGAGCGGTACGCGGATCCCAACGCCACACTTCGTGATGATTTGCAAGGATAACTTCGTTTTCACCGTGCAGGCAAAGCAGCTCCGCAACCACCGCAGTTTGCCGAACCAGTCGCTCTGCCTTGCACACATCCCACACGGAAACGCGGCCTTGCAAGTCGCCCGAAATCACTTGACCGGCTCCCCAGCGCGCCTGCAATTTGACCACACTGGTTCCTTGATCGTCAAGCTTGAGCTCATGGTGCAGCCCAGTGTTGCGGTGAGACCAGAGCTCGAGACCACCGCCAGACCCCGTCACGAGCGTCGCATCCTCAAAGCTGCCCGTCAAAGCGCAACAACGCACTATTCTAGCGGTATCAACGGAGCACGTGTTTCCGGCCTGAGCTGGACTCGCGCTGCCAGGCTCGGTGCGCAAGGCGGTATTGAGATCGTGTACAGTTAGCTTGGAAGGACTTGCGCTGGCAAGAATGCTCGTGGCGCAGAACTCGCGATCGCGCTCCGAGTCGCTCAGACGTAACATTTGCAGCGGAAACGGCGCGGAAGAGAACTTTATATGAACGACTTTACGATTCGCGACGGTCTCACGGCCCCCGCGCCATTGTCTGTGCACTTTTTCATGAAATAGATATGCTTTTTTGGCGCAGGCTTCGGGCGTCAGCGCGTACTTTTCAAGGACCTTGCGGCCAGCATTGCCAAGGCGTGCCGCCCATGCTTGGCGGAGTGATGTTTGGGCCTCTTCCAGTCGCGCGGTGGCCTCGAGGGCGCCAAGACTTGAGTCGTCGAGCCATGTCAAGAGGGTCGTCAAGACATTGGCAGCGGCGAGCCTCTCGAGCCCATTGCCGCCAACGCGTTGATCTGCCATGAGCGCGAGGCGTCGCGAGGGTGTCTGCGATAGCCATCTTCCCCTCTTTCGCTTTCTTGTCGTTCCTGTCTCGGCCACTGGCGTCGGCGACGGCAGCAGCGTCCACCTCGGCGCCCCGACGTTATCCTTGCTCATGGTTTGTGCCCCCTCGTCGCCAGCAACGTTGCCGCAAGGTGCCGCAACTAATCCTGCGCTGCACGAGCTCTCTACGCCGGCGCCTTGGCTATCCCTTTTTGCGCGCGAGCCCGAGCTCTTGGGCTTGGTTGGCGCGAGGCGCCACGAAGGTTATACTTGCACTAGGCTATTTTTTGCTTTTTGCCTCGTTTTTGCCGCTTTTTGCGAAGACGAGCCCAAACTCGGGTCTTCGTGCGCCCCACGGCCAGGTATACGTGGTACAACTTGGTTGGCAAAATGTTGACACAGACGACGAGCTCGAGCCTTGCGAGTTCAAGCTCGAGGATGTCACCTCGTAGTCAACCATGCTAGAGGCATCCCCTGCAGCAACGCCTGAAACGTCGGCCGAAAAAGTGACACATGGGGCCGCGCCTTTTTGCACGTGCAGGTGGTGGACCAGAAGGAGAATAGTCTGCAGAGGACTGACTGACTGACATCCAAGCGAGGATGCCGCGACGTCGCGTGGAGGTGACCACGCGCGATGGCGTGGTGCTGGAGGGCGCGGTTGGCGCTTTGGCCGAGGCCGAAGGTGCCGGCGAGCGCGGGCGACTCGGCGTGCTCATTACGCACCCGCACCCAAAGCTGGGCGGCGACATGTACAACAACGTGGTGACCGCTGTTGCGCGCGCCTTGACGGAGGCCGGGTTCACGACCATGACGCTAAATTTTCGCGGGGTCGGTCGCTCGAAAGGGTCGTCATCGTGGCAAGGCACAAACGAACGCAAAGATGTTGAGGCCGCGCTCGAGTTCCTGCGCGCCGAGACTGGCGTCGAGAACGTGGCGCTTGTCGGGTACAGCTTTGGTGCGGCAATCGGCTTGGGTGCGGACGCCAAGGACCTACGTGGGTACGTCGCTATTTCATATCCGTACGGTCGGGCCGCGAGCTGCGCTCTTTCGTCGCACTTTCGCCGTGCAGACAACTCGTTGCCCAAGCTATTTTTGATTGGCGACAAGGACCAGTTTGCCAATGTGCAAGGACTCAAGGCTTTTGCCTCGGGTCTCGAAGTCCCTGGCGAAGTCAAAGTTTTCGACGATGTGGATCATTTTTGGCAAGGCCGAGAATCTGATCTTGTCGGTCCTGTCAAAACATTTTTGGATTCCCTATTGTAGAAGAACAACGTAAATAACAGTTCGATCGGCCAGAGACTCGGAGTGCAAAACAAAAGGGAGTAGATCAAGAGCAGAAAGGGAAGCCATCTCGTTGTTATAGTTATCTTAGATAAGAGAGGCAAAAGGGGGGGGAGAAACGAGTCATCGATTAGCCAGCTGCGCGGTCAGGCGTAGATGCTGGTTGTGCTTGGACATTGCCGTAAAATCAGTGCCGCTTGCGGAGGGTGATCGATGGCGTCGAGACGGTCACTGGTGCCTCGGAAGGATGGTCCTTGAGCGCCTCGCGCGTGCATTTGACGAGCGTCTGGACTGCGCGAGTGAGCTCGTCCTCGTCGTGCAGAGCAGTGATTGCAAAGCGAATGGACGGAGGAGGCAGGGGCGGGCGTTTGTTGCTGCCGACGACCTGCTTCACGGTGTCCGGGAGGATAATGTAGTTGGCAACGGTGGCCAAAACACCCTCCTCGCGCATCTTCTTGGTGATTGCGCGGAGCGTCTTCTCCTCAGCGCAACGCGTAGCCTCGTCGTAGTCAGCAGGGTCCTCCGCGAGCTGGTACTTGGGCGCGAGACGGACGTGAGCAAGTGCTGAAGATGGGTTGCTGACGGTAACAAGGTCACCATCAGCGAGCTTGCGCACGGCAGCGTGGAAAGTCTGTGCGTTCTTCTTCACGGCCGGAGCAAGCTTGGAGCGTGCCTCCGACGTAAGCAGCTTGATGGCCTGCGAAGCAACAGTCGAGACAAACGGAGGCGAACTTGCCGAGAAGCAGTAGCCAGCACCACTGAGACGCTGGTGCTCGACCACCTCGCGAGAGCCGACACAGAAGCCGCCGACAGAGGCAAAGGTGGTGCTAAGAGACGAGACAAAGAGATCAATCTCGGACATTTCGATGCCAAAATGCTCGGCTACACCCTTGCCCGAGGCGCCAAAGACACCGATCGAGTGGCTCTCATCGAGAAACAGACGCCAGCGGTACTTGTTCTTGAGCCCAACAACCTCATCGAGGGGGCACACGTCGCCATAGTTGCGGTAGAGACCCTCGACTACGATGAAGCGGCGCTGCGGCTTGCGCTTAAGACGGCGATCCTCCTCTTCCACCTTTTGCAGAACGCGTGCGAGGTCCTCCATGTCGTTGTGCTTGAAGAAGAGAACGCGGGAGCGCGAGAGGTTGACACCCGTGATAATGGCATCGTTGACCGCCTCGTCGACGACCAAAAGGTCGGAGCGGTTCGAGAAGGCAGGGATGGCGCTCGTGGCGGTCGAGTCGGCGTCAGAGTACACGATGCAATCATCCGTGCCAAAGAAGTTGGCCAGGTCTTTCTCGAGAAAGACGTGCACATCGATGGAGCCGTAAAAGCCTCGCGGGCCGCAGGATCCGCAGCCATATTTGTTGAGGGCGTCTTCGGCAGCCTTGTGGATTTCCTTGCGCTGTCCAAATCCAAGAAAGTCCATGGTCGTAAGGTTCAACACCTCCTTGTCGACGCCGCTTACCTTGGTGTACTTGGACGGCTTGGTCTCGAGGAGAACAGAGTCCTCGAGCACCATGCGTGCGCCCTCGGTGAGGGGCGGGCACAGCGGCTCGGGCTCGTACTCGTTGAGGAGCTCCTGCGCTACGGCGGCCGGCAGGGTCTCCATCTTGCTCCGCTTCTTG
Organism: Aurantiochytrium sp. KH105; assembly: GCA_003116975.1. Taxonomy (NCBI): domain Eukaryota; class Bigyra; order Thraustochytrida; family Thraustochytriidae; genus Aurantiochytrium; species Aurantiochytrium sp. KH105. Next base: position 349,174 of record BGKB01000073.1, read on the forward strand.
CTGGGTCTCTGCAGCAGGATGTAGAGGATGAGCAGAATGAGCGTCGTTTCCACAAGCAGATGTACCGGGTTCTCGCGCCACAGGTTGATCCACCACTTGAGGTACTCGTTGGCGCCGGGAATCTGCGCCAACATGCTCGTCACAAAGTGCGGCACATGGATGGACAACGTCAGGTCCTCTGCGCCCGGCTCGGCGGCGGAAGCGGCGCTCATCTTCGCGAGCAAGCACGCTTCGCACGCACGCACGTACGCACGCACGCACGCAGGTCCGTACGTCCGCAGACCGGCTTGCGTTGCAGCTCTGCCGTCTGTTTCTGTCTCAAGGGCGGCGTCGCTCCGGCCGGCTAGGAGTACGTAAGCGCCTCGTAAGGTGCGCGTGCACCACGTGCCAGCGGGGCACCTCGCGCCTCCCGCGCCGTCCAGGCCGTCCGCAGCGGGGCCGCGGCAGTGGGCCGCGTGCGCTCCCGAGGGCGCGGCGGGCCGCGATGTGCTGCGATCCGCGCTGCTTCGCTCGCTCCGCCGGCGGTCTCGAGCGGCGGGCGCGGCGACGACGGAGACTCGGCCTTCGAGTTATGCGCTCTTCGGCGAAACACCGCCTTTCGGGAAATCTTGAGGGGACTCCGGATAAAGTTTTGGTTTACCCGGCAATGCTTTGTTCTGATAGACCAGTTTTCCGACATGGACCCTGCAGGGGGGGCTGCCCCGGCCTCTGGGCGTGTATCTCTGCAGTGGCGTGGTCTCTGGCGCCGTTCGAAGAGCGTCGCACAGCAGCCACTGGGAGCCGCTTTTGCGCTCATGTTCAACCCAGGGATCACTGCTCCGGCCGTCGCGGTACGGCTCTGGGTGTCAAAGATGGAGGAGCACGAGTCCAGCAGGGGGGGTGTCCCTGCGAGGCCTTGATTTGGGCCATAAAGCCTAACTGTCACTCGCGGCGCCGCCACTGCGCACAGAGAGAGAGAGAGAGAGGGTGAGAAAGATTTTTCTTTTTGCGGTTTGGCGGCGGGGATGCGCAGTGCGCGGGCGCTATAACCCACTTGGCGAGCGGAAAGCCCCACTTGCGCGGCGCGTCACCAGCGCTTGGCCGGCGGCCGCGGCCGCGGCACAGTGGGCGCGGCGGGAGTCCGACTTGCGCGGGCCGCGCGCAAGTGGAGCAAAAGCGAGCCACACAGAGGTTTGCGGCGGCGGAAGGCTCCCTCCCGCCCTCCCAAGCCCGCGGCAAAAAAGAGAGCAGCGCGAGCAACCAAATCCAAACTCGCGCGAGACGCGGCAGAGGCGGCGACGCACGCGCGCACGCGGGCAGAGGCGACGCGCGCGCGGCCGGCGGCGAGGACAGGCGCGGCGCGCGGGCTGCGGCGCGCGCGAGCGCCAGGAGGCCGCGCTCGGCTGGGTCGTGATCGACCCGCGGGATCGGGTGATCGATTGAATTGAGTGATCGATTGACGCGCCCGCGAGGTCGGTTGGTCTCGCCATACTACACTGCACTGCACTGCGCTGCGAGAGCAAAGCACGGCGGGAATCCAGGCCGCGCTCGAGCGCGGTCGCGGCGAGAGGTCGCGGGAGAGGAGGCAGCAAGCATGGCCATGGACGACGCGAGCTCGGCGCTGATCGCGCGCCTGCTGCAGGAGGACAACGAGTACGCGATGAATGCGATGGCCGGGTTCATGGACTCGAGCGAGTCCGAGGAAGACGACGGCGCCTACGTCGGGGGCAGGCGCAAGCGCAAGAAGAAGGGAGGCAAACGCGGCCAGGGCGGCAAGCGGCGCACGCTGGACGAGGACTACGAGCAGGCCAACGTCTCGGACGTTGCCGACGACGAAGAGGACGACTACCTCAGCGACGACAGCGCCGGGGCCAAGCCACGCCGACGCGGACGTGGACGCAAGCAGTCGAGTGCTTCTTCCAGTAAAAAAGACGGCGAGAGGAAGCGTGCAGCCCCGCGCCGCTGGACCTCGACCGAGGAGACTCGCTTCGAAGAGGCCCTTGAGCTCTACGGCCGCGACTGGAAAAAGTGCGCCGCCCATCTCGACTCGGGACGCAAGCCCCGCGACATCGCTTCGCATGCGCAAAAGTACTTTATCAAGCTCTACAAGGATGACAAACCCTTACCGGACAAGGTGCGCGAGTCCGGAGAAGGGTACACCCTCTCAGGCAAACCGCTCGACCCAAACTCAGCCGCTGCGCGCGCCTATGGCGTCCACGGATCTCGCGGCCAACGCGCCTACCGGACCGAGGTTGCCAATGCCAAGCGGTCCGCCGCCGCGGAGAAGCGCAGGTCTGACTCGGTGTCTTCGCAGCAAAAGTCGAATGTAACCGAGACCGGCAAGCAGCAAGCCAAGGTCATCGCCGCTGATACTACCACCGCCCACAATGGTAATACGGAAAAGGAAAACCAGGCCAGTCAGTATCACGCAACAGAGCCAGCTGCGGTCAACTCCGCCGCTGTCTGCGCGTCCACCGGTCCTGAGCATCAGCACTCCAGTGCGTCGTCACACTTTTACGAGCATTCTCGTGAGCAGCTCGCGTCGAGTCCAGTCCTCGAATTCGGATCAAACGAAGCTGACATGGGTATGCACGTGCATGGCTCTAGCCTGCATGTTGACCACACTTCAGCAGCAGCAGCAGCAGTAACTGCAGCATCGTCATCAAGAGCAGCAGGAGCAGCAGGCAGCGGCGGTAGCGTTGGCGTTTCGTCCCCTTCAGCTGCGTACGACCAGGCCGATCGTGACATGGATGCAGCCTTTGCAGCAGAGTCCTCTGCGGGCCACGGACATCCAACCTTTGACGATGATGACGACCAGGGCGCACTGGGCCTCGCTACAGATTCTGTTGCTGCGCCTTTGCATACATCGGGAGACTCGCTGAATCGAGATGACGAGCCGAGAGCGCCCAGCCCACAGCAAGTCGAACACGAAGAACATTCTCATCGTTATGAGGAGCAGTCGTCAAATCAGGCGGAAGCATCGCCTGATTGCCCTGCAACTGGGCGGAGTGGACGCGGCAGCAGCAATAGCTCGAGATCCGGAGCCCAGCCAGACATATCCGAGCCTGATGAGGCTTCTGATCCAGCTGACGTACCCGAACAAGGAGACGAGAGCAACGACGGCATCCATTATAATGTGGAAGGTCTCCCGGAGGGCTTTGACATTATGGATGAGACGGCTGATTTAAGTTCGCTGTCAGCACGTCAGCGCAACGATGTCCTCTTGGCCCGAATGAAGGCCAAGGGCATCAAGCTCCGGCAAAAGGTCGACGGTTCAGGACCCCGCCGTCGCGACTACCAGAACAACGACAACAATGACGACGACGATGGCAATGGCAATGAGAGCGGCTGCGAAAACGATGCCGAACGCACCGGCGGTAAACTTGGTTCTGGCCCGAGCGCTGCCGAAAAACGCAAAATACGGGCCCAACGCAAGAAGCAAGAGGCGTGGGAAAAGCAGCAAGCAAAGCAACAACAAGTATACGGCGAGGACGGTAGAACAGAGTACTCGAGGAACCGTTCGCGTCGGCGGACGGCCACACGATTCATTCAGGCCCCTTCGGAAGCTCTTGAATTTGTTCCCTTTTCTCAGTATGTAGGCCCTCCCGCAAGTGGGCCGCGATCGCAGCCGTTTCGCGTCACTGTTCACTCGAGTGTGTACGCAACGGTGGATTTGCACGCCCACTTGTCCACGTCAGAAGTGATGGGCTTCCTTGCCGGTACCTTTGACGCTGCGAAACTAACCATCGAAATCAAGGGCGCCTACCCAGGTCGGTCCACCTTGGACGGTGCCACCGAGTGCGAAATGGATCCTATGACCGAGGTGGCGCTGCGCGACACGATCCAAAAGGACGGGCTGACCGTGGTTGGCTGGTATCATAGCCATCCGACCTTTGAGCCGGTACCCAGCCAATGCGACGTTGCGAACCAGGCCAACTACCAGGCGCTTTTCCGGGATGGTCCTTCGAATCTTGAGCCGTTTCTCGGACTCATCATGAGCCCTTACGATATGCGTCTCCCGCAAAGCAACAGATCGCAATTTTCGTGGTTTTATGTCGAATCGCCGACCCTAACCAAGACTGCCAAACGTGTGGAGGCGGACCTTGTTTGTGACGAGGCGCTGCCACCAGAGGCCCGCGAACGCATGCGTACGCTGGTAAAGGAAAAGGATCAGTCGAGCAGCGCTGCTGTTGATTTCTCCAAAACGTGGCGCAGTCTCCCCGGCCAGGCACCTTGCACGTTTGCAGAGAAGGTGCGACGTTCTCTTGCCTTTTGGCTGCCGCCGCTCGTGCATGGTCTTGTATCCGATGAGGCCCGCCGCTTGACCTCAAGCTCGAGTCCGGCTGCATTAACGTCCTCGGCGTCTTCGCCCGAACCGGCGTCCTCATCATCTTCTTCTTCGTCGTCATCGTCCGCGCTGGACCCAGAGCAGAGTGAGGCGCGGCCCGAAGCTCTGATAGAAGGGACTCCTCAAGTCCCCAAGGAAGTTGCACCTCAAGTTCCTACGGAGGCGACGCCGCAAGTTCTTGCCGAGATAACGCCGCAGGGGGCTCCTCCTCACAGCAGCAGCGCCGAGGTGAAGCCTGCTACGGGTGACCCCACCACAGTGACTGATGCGCAAGGATTGGTTCGCCGACTTCCTGCAAGAGCCGCAGCTCGAGCCAAAGCGAAAGCAGCTGCCGAGGCCAAAGCCAAATTGGAGAAGGAAACTGAGACTAAGACTGAGACGGATCCAGCTCAACTGGATGTGACATTGCCAAAATCGCTTGGCCGAAACGATGTAGCGCCTGCCACGACGCCACCAGCTGAGCTACGCCCTCAGAGTGCAGCCGACGCACTTCTCGATGACATCCTTGGCGGTCTTGTGAGCTAGATTTTTACCCTCGTACTCACACAGACTTTTGCTGCAGTCTCTCAGCCAGCCAGTCGCGGCCAGTCAGCCAGCGAGCGAGACATCTAGCATGCATGTATGCAAATAAGCGCGCAAACAAGCATGCCAGCATGCCAGCATGCCAGCAAGCAAGCAAGCAAGGCCCTAAAAGAAGAGACAAACTCAAGTTCCGCACACACATTTCTTCATCAATCGTTCATTCATTCATGCACACGTTCAACACTTGTGTACCCTGTAGTACTTTCGTTTTCCTTCATTTTACTTTCATTGTTCTTTTCTCTTTTCTCTCTCATGACGTTTTACTTGAGTTCGGTTCGACCACCAATTCTTTTTACAAGATTACTTATCGTGAATATAACCAGCCTTGAGTCCCTGAAAGTCCGGGTCGCGCTTTTCGACGTAGCTTGCGACGCCTTCCTTGCTGTCAGGATGTTTGAAGGACCGGGTCATGAGTTGGTCAGACTCATCATAAGATGTATCTTGGTCACGATCGAGGTGCTCGTACACCTGGCGCTTCATCGCCGCCATGGAGGCTGGCGAGCACATCTTGGCCATCTCGCGGGCATACTCAAGCGTGGCCTTCATGAGGGCGTCCTTGTCCTCGTAGACGCGAGTGACGAGGCCAAGGTCCTTGGCCTCATCGCCAAGAAACACGCGGGACGACAAGAGCACGTCGAGTGCATTGGAAACGCCGGCGATGCGGGGCAGCATGAAGGAGCTGCCGTGCTCGGCGACGAGACCACGCTTGGCAAAGGCCGAGGTAAACTTTGCGCCCTTGGTGGCAAAGCGTACGTCTGTGTGCATGGCCAGCACAAAGCCAAGGCCTGCAGCGGGGCCGTTGATGGCGGCAATGATGGGCTTGGGGATGCGCGTGGCCTGCGACTGCTGCAGGCTGCGGCGAGCGGTCATGCCGGCAGGCTGCCTGTCCTTGCTGCCAATCGTCTTGAGGAGCTCCATCTCGGCGCCCGCGCAGAACGCGCGGCCTGCGCCCGTCACGACAATGACTCGAACGCGTTCATCGGCGGCGGCCTTGTCGAGCATGTCAAAGTACAGCGCCTGCATCTCGTTCGTCAGCGAGTTGAGCCGTGTCGGGCGGTTCAGGGTCAGCACGCAGACTCCACCATCAATGACCTGGTAGAGAATGACGTCCTTCTCTTGCTCAGCGGCGTCGGCGGCGCTCGACGTCGCGTTCGCCGACACTTGCTGGGACGCCATCTTCATCTCCGGGGCCAGATGCCGCCGCAGCATCTGCGCGCGGCGCGCCGAGCGCGAGGCGTCCATGATTCTTGCTGACGAGGGGCGCTTGCACGCCTCGAGTCCACGACCTGGTGGCGAAGCAGTTCGCGCCGCGGGACTTGGCTTTCTACGGCGAGCGATGCGGTTCTGCCGGGTCTCTTGCGGGCCGAGGATGTACTGCCACTGCTGCTACTTCTGCGAGCAGGGCGTAGTATGTATACCAGGGCTGGCAGGCAGACCTAGGCAACAATCCGATCATGGCGCGAGGCCGAGTCCGACAGGCTGCCGAGCCAGATCGTGGCGGCGCCGCGTGCGACCTCGGGGGCCTCGGCGCGGCAGCGTCTCGGCGCCCGTGGCCCAGAACGCGGCTGACAGCGAGTGGAGACGGGGAATGGAGGGGACGATCGCGCAGGAATGAGACATCCCGTGCACCATGCGGCGACTCGGGAGTCCCGGGGGAGGACGGACAAAGGATTGGGATGAAAAATCACACGGTTGAACGGCAGCAACAGAGTGGTGATAGTGATCTTATGACGATGATGATGCAAGAGAATGGAGGTAGGTGTCTGCGTGTAGTTACTGTTAGTGTAGAGTGAGAGAAAGAGTGACAAGTACAATGAAGAAGAAGAAGATGATGATGCAGGAGAGCAGGGATCATCATGGGCAAGGGAACAATACGTTGAGAGACGCACAGAGAGAAATGACCAGCAGAATGGTGATATTGATGATGATGATAATGACGAGGACGAGGACGCAAGCAAGTACGTTCGCCGTGAGGGACTCAGGCTTGCTGGCTGGCTGGCGGGCTGACCAGCGAGCCAGCTAGCTGCCCGAATGATTGCTTGCTCCATAATTATTGCTCACGCTTGAGCGAGGATCTCAAGACGATCAGAATGCTGGCCGTAGCAAAAGAATGCAAAGTTCAAGAAGTCAGGAAAAAAGAAAGAGAAAGGCTAGTCCTCGTAAAGCGGGTCGCAGCGCTTTTCTTTGCAAGCAAGAAGCTTGCCACGACACTTTTCCATGGAGCAGTCGGCCATGGCGCGTAATAGATAGTCCTCGTAGCACTTGGTGTAGGCCTCGGACTCTACGGCTTTGGAGGACTGGCAGCCAGTTACGCAGCGATGCCACTCCTTGATTTTGGCAGGATTCGTGATCGTGTCGGGCGCTTTGCGGCCCTGAGGAATCTCAGAGACTTCGGGTGCGTCGTCACCCTTGACACGACGCTGCATCTCGAGCGTTGAGCCCTTCATGCCAAGCGCACTGGCTTCGCATTGTGTCTGGCAGTACTCTGCATGCTTTTTGAACTCTTCGGTGGCAATCGGCCCGCAAGCCGTTCTCGCTCCCTTGAGGAAATGCTTGCGCGCGCACGGGCCGTTTGCAGAAATGCATTTGCTCACCTCGGTAAAGCAGCGACTCGCGGTCTTGAAGCACGCCTCGCCTCGCTCCTGCTCCTTGCCCTCCGGCAGCGAGGCGACCATGCGGTCCTGCACCGCGCGTGAATACTTGTCCATCTTGGCTCCGTCTACTGCGCTGCCGCCGCTTCCTCTCTTCCCCGGACCGCAAGCTGCAGCGGGTCGAGTCGACCCTGCCTGGTCTCGAGCTCGAGCTCCGCGCTCTCGTTCGGGCTTTGTCTCGCGGGAGATACTAGGCCTAGCAGCCGCGGATAGAGAGACAGAGAGTCACTCCTCCTCGAGACGAACTAACTGACCTGACTGACGGCCACGCTCACCGCCGTTTGGCAGCGCAGGCCGCTCGCCACCTCGATCGATTTGCGGACATTTCCATGGCAAGCAAAGACGTCTTCTCCAGAGCGCTGGCCGGCAAGACATCATCCATCGGTCGGTCGCTCGCCGCCTCGCCGCCTCGCGCCTTTTGTGCGAAAGCGGCCCCGCGTGTCGCAGAACCATTACAGAACCACCACGGAACTTTACAATTCGGGTTGCGCCGAGGAACCATGGCAGAACCTATAAGGAACCGCGGTTCGCGCTGGTTCGCCCAGGCGGCGCCAAGAAGGCGGGCCTGGCGCGGCGCCGTTGTCGCGGCAGACCTCGAGGCCGCTGCCGCCGCCGCCGCCCCCGCGCCGCCCTCGCCCGCGCCGCGCCGCCTTGCGCCCGCGCGAGGAGGCGATCCGCGCCGCGCCGCCGCGCCGCGTGCCGGGTCTCGCTCCCCGGGCGCCGCCCGCGTCCGCCGCTGCGCAGTCGGGGCGCGAGCCGAGGCTGCCAAGGTGGCATCCCTTCGCGCCTTCATACGTGCATTCATCCATCCATCCATCCATCCATCCATCCATCCATCCATCCAGCTCGCGCCCGCCAGCTCGGCCGCGCAGCCGCCGTAGACGCGCGCGCGCGAGCCGCCGCGACGCCCCGGCGAGGAGACCGTCCCGCGCAGAGCGGCCGTGGGCCTGCTCGAGGCCAGCTGGCCACGAGGCGCGGCCGTGGGAGCCGTCCGTGGTGAGCTCTAGTCTATATCTTGCCGCGAGAGGTGAACTACTTGCGCGGCGTGGTGAACGTTGGGCACGGAATTCGGGTCGAGGCCACGTGGTGTGCGTGCGAACGACCACGTCAGCAGGGGACGCAGACAGGTGAAGGCGTTGTTCGACTCGATTCGATTCGATTCGATACCTTTCGTGTCGTTTTGCTTCGTCTGGACGAGTGAGGCAAGGCAAGGCAAGGCAAGGCGAGGCGAGGAAGGCTAGAAGCAGCGAACCAAAGAAGTCGCCATGAACCCAAACCAGTATCCGAATCAGGCGCCGCCTGGACGCGGCTATCCTGTGCAGCAACCGCAACAGCAGCCGCCGCGGCCTGTGCCCGGACGTGGATATCCGACCCCTGGCCAGCAACCGCCGCAACAGGCGCCCCCTGGACGTGGCTATCCGCAGCCGCAGCAGCCGCAACAGCCTGGACGTGGCTATCCTCAAAACTTTCAGCAGCAGCCACCAGGCCGAGGGTACCCGGCAGCGTCGTCGGCTGGAGGAAACATGCCGCCACGGCAAGCTTCGGCCGGAGGACCGCCGATGAACATGCGTCAGACGCCTCCTCCGCAGCAGCAAAACACGCCTCCGCCGGGCGGCCAGACGCCGGGCGGCGCCAACGGCTTTGGCGGTCCCCCGAGAGGCTACGCAGGTCAGTCCGCAGCAAATGGCAGTGGCCCGCCGCGGCCCTCGCACACACCTTCGCCTTCGCAGTCTCCAATGCCGGGCCGCGGCTACCCAAGCAGCCAACCGCAGCAAGCCTTGTTGACTCAGCAAATGGGTAACATGTCTCTCCGGCCAGGCACAAGTTCTTCGACATCCACGCCACCGCCCATGCAACACGGCGCCCCGCAGATGCAGCGCCCACCTTCGGCACCCTCATCCGGGGGTCCGCCTCGTCCTGGCATGATGCAGCAACAGCAACAGCCTCCGCGCCCGCCTTCGCAATACGGAGGCATGCAGCAAGGCTCAATGCCACCACCGCCTCAGCAGCAAGGGAGCATGCACCAGGGAATGCCGCCGCCGCCTCAGCAGCAGCAGCAGCAGGGCAGCATGCAGCAGACTATGCCACCGCCGCCGCAGCAAGGTGGGATGCAGCAACCGCAGCAGCAGCCCCCCCAATTTGGAGGCATGCAGGCCCCGCCTCCGCCCTCCAAACCCGCCTCCCAGCAGAATCAAGGCATGTATGGCCAACGCACGATGCCGCCCATGCAGCAGCAGCCGCCGCCGCAAATGCAGCCCCAGCAACAGCAGCAAATGAACCGCTCCCAGGTCCAGCAGCCTGTTCTAGACCCCGCAGCACAATGCGACAAGGCGTGGCTCGACCCAACGCTGAGCAAGTTTCCGACCTCAGATGCACTCTCAGAGCAGTCCGCGCTGCCCCTTGGATGCATTCTTCAGCCCCTTGCCGAGCACCCAGACGGCAAGGAACCTCCTGTAGTGAACTTTGGATCCGTGGGCGTGGTGCGGTGTCGCGCGTGTCGTGCGTACATTAACCCCTTTGTCATTTGGCTCGAGAACGGCCGGCGTTGGAAGTGCAACCTTTGCAACCGAGACAACGAGACGAGCACGCTGTATTACTCTCACCTGGACGCAAATGGACAGCGCGCCGACCGCATGGAGCACCCGGAGTTGAGCCAGGGCTGCATTGAAATTATGGCGCCCTCGGAATACATGGTTCGACCGCCCCAGGCGCCCGTCTACTTTTTCGTGATTGATGTCTCGTTTGAGGCCGTACAGTCAGGCATGCTTGCCACCGCCGTAAAGGCCATTCAGGAGTGCCTCGACAAGCTGCCTGGCGCGCCGCGTACGCAAGTGGGCTTTATCACCTATGACTACGCAGTGCATTATTACAGCCTCAACAGCAACCTTTCTCAGCCCAAGATGTTCGTGGTGAGCGACTTGGACGAGCTATTCCTTCCATGCCCCGAGGACTTGCTGGTGAACCTTGCAGACTCTCGCGATGTCGTTGACATGCTGCTGGATTCGTTGCCGCGTATTCATTCCAAGAGCCAGACGCACGACATTGCGTCTGGATCTGCGATTCAGGCCGCCTACCGCGTGATGGTCCACATTGGAGGCAAAATGATCGTCTTCCAGTCAAAGCTGCCGACCTTGGGCAAGGGCAAGCTCGCGCACCGCGAGAACGTGCGGCTCCTGGGAACCGACAAGGAGCACACCCTGTTTCAGCCGGCCGATGCTTTTTACCAAAATACCGTCAGCGAAATGGGCAAGAACCAAGTCTCAATCGAGCTCTTTCTCACGCCGACAGCATACTGCGACGCGGCGTCGCTGCACTCGCTGGCCAAGTCCACGGGCGGCCAGCTCCACTTTTTCCCTCGCTTCACGAGCCAGCGGCATGGCCAGGCGTTTGCCGAGGACGTCAAGCGCACACTGACCCGCGAGATCGCTTGGGAGGCAGTCTTGCGTCTGCGGGCCTCGCATGGCGTCCGCGTCACGGGATTTCACGGCAACTTTCAGCTGCGTGGAAACGATCTCATGCAGTTGCCCACTTGCGATGCTGACGCCACGTACGCGCTCGAGTTTCGTCACCAGGAGAAGATGGTCACCTCGGGCGTCGTCACGCTGCAGGGTGCGCTCTTGTACACGAACTCGAACGGCCAGCGACGCATTCGCGTGCTCACGACGGTGCTTCCCGTCACCTCGACAGTCTCTGACCTGCACGCCTCGGCGAATCAGGACGCTATTGCGGCTTTCATTTCCAAAAAGGCTTCGACGGAGGCCTTTTCGATGGCGCTGCCGCAAATTCGCTCCAAGATGCAAAACTTTTGCGTCAACGTCTTGCGCGCAAGCAAGTCGTCCATGAATAGCATGCCGTACGGTCAGCCTCCTGGCATGATGATGCCTCAGCAACAGTACCAGCAGCAGCAACAGCAGCAGCAGCAGCAGCAGCAGGGGCCCCAGCTGCCTGAGAGCATGTCTCTCCTTCCCTTGTACGCGATGGCCATGATCAAGAGTCCTGCATTTCGCGGCGGCGACCATGTCGGCTTTGATGAGCGCATTAATTTTTTGCACGCTGTTAATCGCATGTCGCGCGCCAATTGCGCCCTCTTCCTGTACCCGCGTCTGTACGAGATGCACTCCATGACGCCCGACTGCGGACGGCCCGTGGCGGTGCCCGCAAACAACCAGGATGCGCCTCTCGAGGCTGGAACGCTGCGTTTCGGTGAAAATCAGCGCATCAAGCTGCCGCGCCTGGTGAACTTGTCTGCCGGTAGCCTCAACTCTTCTGGGGTCTTTTTGCTCGACAATGGGCTCGAGCTCATGCTTTGGGTTGGCCGAGGTGTGGACCCTCGACTGGTGCAAGCCCTCTTTGGTGTCCCGACGCTCGACGGTATTGACGGCGGCGTGCTCCGCGTCGAGAGGCAGCCCGACGACAACGACATGAAGCAGCGTATTTGCAACATCATTGATGGTCTCCGCGGCTCGTGCAAGGGGACCTTCCAGCAGATTCAGGTCATTAAGGAGGGCGATCCTCTTGAGATTCGTTTCCGCTGGTTTCTCGTCGAAGACCGCGCCTCCTTTACAGGAGGCTCCTTCTCCTACGACGAGTTCATTGGCAACTGCCAGCGTCTCAGTCTTCAGGCGCCGCAGCGATAAAAAAGCAAAAAAACAAAAACAAAAACTCAGAGACACATGCGCCTTTTTTCTTTTCCTTTCTTTTCTCACCAAGCCCGACGACAACGCTTGCTTGGGCGATGCTATTCAGCTGTGCCAGTCTTCGCAGCATCATCAGCCAGAAGCATCAGCAGCAGCTGCAGCAGCGCGCGGGTCCACGACGCTTTCTTTGCCGTGGCAAGGCGCTGAGCTGAGCATCCTTCAGCGCGGCCTTGCCTTGTCTTCTCTCAGCTCGCACGTTCAGCCAGCCAGCGGCTGTGTGCTCCAAGTTGTGACGTGTGAGAGTGGTTCAGAGTGGTTCATCCATTCACGTCATTCATTCAATCATTCATTCATTCATTCATTCATTCATTCATTCATTCATTCATTCATTCATTCATTCATTCATTCATTCATTCATTCATTCATTCATTCATTCATTCATTCATTCATTCATTCACTCATTCACTCATTCATTCACTCTCATCATTGTCGATGATCCAGTCGCTAGTGATTGACCCGGCAAGCAAAACAAGCAAGCAACGAAAGCAAGCAGATCGAAAACGGGGCGCCGCGGCGTGCGAGCAGCTTCGGAGCGCGCGCTGGGGCGAGGGAGGCCGAGGCCAGGCCGCGCGAGGACGCCGGCGCGAGCGGACACGCGTCTCGGGGAGGAAAAGGTCGACGTGGCGAGCTACCTCGAGTGCAGCTGGCAGGAGCAGCGAGCTGGCTGACACCAGGTCCCAAGCCGTGGAGCAGCGAGAGCAGCAGCAAAGGCGACGCGAGGAAAGGGACACGAAGGGGACGACGCGCGGAGACAGACGCGAAGACGATGGCGCTCCTGAGCTTTGACTCGCTGGTGATCTTGCTGACGCTCTTTCAGTTCAGCAGGAGCAGCGTGATCCAGGTCGGCAACTGGGCGCTCTCGTCGCTTGTGACGCTTATTCCGGGCAACGTGGCGCAGCTGAGTGATGCCGTCCAATCGGGCGCCACCAAGAAGGAGGCGACGACGCGCAAGGGCCGCAAGTCGAGCAAAAAGGGACGTCGCAATGCCGGCGCCGCTGCCGCTGAAGAGACGAAGACAGCGGGCGAAGCCACGAGCGGCGACGCAGGGAACTCGCCCTTTTACGAAGTGCAAATGAAGTTGAACCATCTCAACTTTTACCGCGAATACGACATGGTTGCCGGACTGGGCGCCGTGGGCGTGGCATCCTTTCTCATGTCCGAAGTCGCGTATTGCCTGCTCTGGGGCGGAAATCTGCGCGGCCCGCAAACAGCGACCAGCTTTGTGCTCGGTGCTCTGGTCTTGATCAACATGGGCGTCCTTGGCCAGGTGCTGCGTGCTGCTGGCAGCGGCGAAAAGCAATACTCGCTTGCGTTTGCTATCCTCGGATTTTTGGCGTGCATGGTTCTCAACGGAATGGTTTCGGACGCCGAAGTGCTTCCCGATCTCAAGTTCGAGCGTGGTTTTGCCAGCACCGAGGCGATCCCGGATTCGGTTCACACCGAATTGTGGTGGAGTGTCAACCTGGGCCTTTGCCTCTTTGGCGCAATGTTTGCCTATGTCTCCTTTTTGCCGGCCATGCGCTTCGCGCGTGTGTATCACGAGACGGTCGGTCTTGCTGACCGCAAGCAGCATGTGACGTCTATGCTGCAGCCGACGCTGGCGACTCGCATGGTTCTTCATCTGAACTTTGTATTGCCTCTTCTCGTTGTGCTCTTGTACGTCGAACCTCTGTCTACGCAGCCAATTGTGGATAACCTGCTGGGCGGGGACCGCGCATTGTACGTGCGCCTGCGCTTTGGCATCATGTCTTTTGCTGCTGCGCTGCGCCTGTATCTCTTTCCGCGCATGATGCAGGGCTACGCGGACTCTGCGTACCTGGTGGTGCAGTTCATGCTCTTGCATAAGGGCAAGTTTTCTGCGGAAGCCATTGTCAACACGCTGAACGCTTCATATCGGTCCGTGTGCAGCGCTGCGATTCACTACCTGGCGCCCGCCCTGATGATGGCCTATTTGGTTCTGTTGCACGCACGTGTGCACGAAAATGCCTTTGGGCTCTGTAACCCTTGCTGGGCGCTCGCGGGGTACAATCGAACGACGGTGCCGTACACGCAGACAGCAGCAGACTCGTTGCTGCGTTCCTTGGCGGCACAGCACATGCCAGAAAGCGGCACGCTTGTTCCTGTGGACATTTTGGCGCCTGTGCTGGAAACGATGACGGTATGGGTGCACTTTGTCTGGTTTGCATTCTCCGCTGGCGCTTTGTTGCACTGGCGCAGCGGTGGAGGTGACACGCCTCGCAAGTTTGCCATTTCGAGTGAGCTTCAGGCTGCCGCGGTCCGAGAGGCCCAGGCAGAGGCGAGCAAGAAGAAAAAATAAATGCATTTGGCCCACAGACAAAAGAACTTTGTCCAGGCAAGTAACTGAGTTAGTTTCATAATCTACATCCTGAGTGCGGCGCGTCGCCATCATGTTTTTTCTTTGGGAGAAGAGGATTGCCATTCACATGTCGAGATGGGCGGAATCTATGTCAATAAAAATCTTGTGGAGGAAGCGCAACTGGCTGGCTGGCTGGCTGGCTGGCTGGCTGGCTGGCTGTATGTATGTTTCTACCATGGTACTGTTTTTGAAGAAAGAGGTTGTTTTCACGATGCGGGGATGTGCTACCAAGCAGACACTGGTCGATATCAATTGAGTTAGTGTAAAACGAATCTTGCTAAAGAGCGCGCCAGTGACGCTCAGTTGACAAGGGCAAAAGCAGTTTGCGTCTTAGACAAGAGAAGGAGCGTATCTCCAGCAGAGCTCCATTTGATACCGAGAACACCTTCGCTGGGCACGGGGTCGCTGGGATCGGGGGACCAGGCGTGCGCTTGAATGAGCTCGTTCTCGCACTGTGGCGTCCACATATATGCACAGGCGTCACCTGAAGCGATGGCGAGACGAATCTGACATGGATCCCACTTGAACGAGTTGACCTTGCTAGAGAGCTCGAGCACGGCAAAGGGCGAGAGCATGTCCATTTTCCAAATCCAGATAACAAAGGGCTTTTGGTCGTCCCGCGTAGCGAGGAACTGACCATCAAAGCTCCAAGCGATGAGGCCAATTCCAGACTTGGGCAGTGGTTTTTTCATGTCCGGTTTGACAACGACAAACTTGTGCACGCCGGTGCTGGAGTTGTTGGCGTTGTTGCCTGTGAGGGCCGGCGTGTGGGCCTGGTCGGTTTGGTCTGCTGCGCGTTGTGAGATCCAACGAATGCCCGAGTTTCGAAGAACAACGGAATTGGGGTGCTCACATTCTGCGATGGGCCGCCAGGTCATTGTGTTGAGAACGCGGCAGACATTGTCAAAGCTACCGACGGCAGCAAATTTTGAAGCGTTTGAGTATGCAATGGTCTTGATACCAAGTGCATGCTCGTAGGCCGAGTAGCGCGCGAGCAGACTTCCGTCAGCCGGGTTGTACACGAGCAATCGGTACTCAATGGGGCAATCGCGTACAATGATGGCATCGTTGTCGGCGCTCCAGACGATTTCTTCAAGATCGGTGCTGGCGACTGTGAAATGCTGAAGCTTGGCCCAGCGGCCCTTGGATGTACTGTACACGGCAACGCTGTCCTTACACTCGCGCCGATGCGCAACAGCCATGAACTCGCCATCGGCGGAGAACCTGCAGCCTTGCGTCGTTGGTAGCTTGGGATTCATAAAGATGCGCTGCGTTTCGTCGACAAGAGACCAGACGCTGAGATGGAGTTGAAAGTCGGCAATGGTGACGAGGTGGCGGCCGTCTGGCGCGAGTGCGGCGTGCACAAGACCGCCGACGCCCTCGGAGACGCGGCACGTGAATGTACGGTCCTGCACAGAAAACACTTGCACGAGGGCGCGCTTGTACTGAGCGCATACAACGAGCAAAGAGTCAGCGGACCAATCGATGCTTTCGACGGTGTCGACGCAGCTGAAGCGACATTCAACCTTGAATCCTCCTGCCTCATTTCCGGTGCCGCGCTCGATTGTGGGCACGCGGACGACGACGACGCCTGTCCCGCTCGCGAATGCCGCGAGTTGACCGTCTGGGGAGAATTTAGCAAGTCCGTGGCTTGTCCGCACGGTGAACTTGGGTTTCTTGGGCGCGAGCGCTTTCGCTTTTTCAGCGGCGGAGGCCGCACCAGGTTTCTTGTTGTCATTGGCGCCGGGTTTTGTCATTGTTGTCGCTTTTCGCAGTTGCGAGGGAGCTGGTCTTCGCGCAGCAGCACCGGGAGCAGCAGTTCCGGCAGCGGTCTTGGCCCGGGCTCTGGCTGTGCTCGACGACGTTGTCGGAGCGGTCCGGGTCCGGGCGCTGGCGGTGTTGTCTCCGCCGCTGACGTTCTCGCCGTCGGCCCGGCGTCGCGCCGGGCCGCGCGCGGAGGCCTTCATGGCGGCGCCTTTGCACGCGCTGCGGGCTGCCGCAAGTCCGCGACGCCGAGGCAGAGGCAGGAGATGAGATGGGCAGGGGCTGGGCCACGCAGGCGAGCTCGCGCGGCGCAGCCAAGTAGTCTGTCTCTCTTATCGATCTCTGCGCGAGCGAGCCATCTCTGTGCAGGACTCCGGCAACGCGACATAACCGTCGCTGTCTTGTAACCGTTGATTCTGTAACCTCTTTGGAGAGGAGGTTTTTTCGAAACAGTTTTTTTTTAACCAAAAAATTTGGTCACAGCGGCCGGCCGGGTTCAATTTGATGGAGAGAGGTTGGGCGTACGTTGTCCTTGAAGCAGTCGGCTGGCAGTCAGGCAGCGTCGATGGGCGCGCAGCTGTGCAGCTTCCCGGGTCCATGATGCAGCGCGACCCGGCCGATGGCGGCTGCGTCAACTCACTCACTCACTCACTCACATCGGGCTGCTATTCCAATTTGAGCCATTCGCAGATGTGCGCTGACCGACGGTGTGCGCCGACGCAATAACAAATCCAATCCCCTGACTGTGTGTGAGTAGGAGCGAGGGCGTCTCCTCGCGGCCCACTCGATCCGCCGATCAATCCATCAATCGAGCGCCGCCGCGCGTGGCCTCGCTGAGCGCGCTGGGCGCGCTGGGCGGCACTGGCTCTGCGCGCGCGACAATCAAGTCTCGCGCGCAATCGCCCGGAAGTTAGTCAGTTGGTTGGTCGTAGAGAGTTTAACGTCAGTCAGTCATTGTTAGTTAGCCGGGTCCGCGCCGCCGACCGGCCAGCCACCATCGTTCCTCCTAGTCGAGGAGTCGAGCTCTTCGTCGCGCAGATCGTGTGGTCGGTGCGCCTGGTCGTTTGGCTCTTGCCGTTGGCAGCATTCGCATCAGCCGCAGCAGCAATAGCATTCGCATCAGCCGCAGCAGTAGCAGCAGCTGCCCTGGCAGATTCGGGTTTTTTGATGGCGATTCCTCGTTCGAGATTCCTGGTTTGCCTTTTTTTGCATTCGCTCGTTGACGTCGAGATAGGCCTGTGTTCGGCCTTTCCTTCGAAGCCATGCCATCGAAGAAGGGCGGCCGCACTAGCTGCATCGCCCGCGCCACGCGTTGAAACCCCCTTCGTGCCACCTTCAATTTCCCCAAGGGTCACTCATGCACTCATACATTCATTCATTCATTCCTTCACGCACTCACATCATCACCGGTCGCGTGCCTCCTCGCTCTCGCGCGCGAGGCAGAGTCGGCGCGCGAAGCCGTCCGGGACCGGCCGGCCTGCCGACCGGCGGCCTCCAGGCCGGGGACGCAGGCAGACGTGCGTGCAAGCGCACGCTTTTCGAGCAGGCGGGACGGAGCGTGCGGCACGTGCAGGTACGCGCGCGGCGCACAGGGCGGTATTCCGCGCTTACAGTCGGCCAAAGCCGCCCGAAAGTCGGCAAAGAGAGGCGGCGCAAGTAAGTGCGCAACAATAAAAAAAGAGGGAAACGAAGAGGCCGGCCAGAGAGAGAGAGCAACGGGAGGGAGAGAGGAGGCCTGGCGCAGCGCCTCGCCGAGCGGCGGCAAAACAATCAAGCCGCGGCCGGCGCAGGCATTGAGGAGCGTGTTGATTGTGCTCGAGCACAGGCGCGGCGGCGAGCGGCAGCGGCGCGAGCGGCGCAGGGCCGCCCGCGGAGGAGAAAGGCGCGGGCGGAGGCGAGGGGGACGCGGCGGCGCACGCGCGGCACGTGCGCGCGAAATTGATTGATTGGGCTAGCTAGCGAGCTAGCTAAGCGAGGGCGCCGGGGAGCGAGCGGGGGAGAGCGTGCGGCGTGCACGCCGTGCGCAGAGCAGAGCAGAGCAGAGCAGAGCGCGAAGAGCAGAGCGGGGCAGGGCGGAGAGGAGAGACGAGGGGGAGGGGGGGCGATGAAGGCCGTGAGGAGGCTGTCGAAGCGGCTGTCCGTGGTGCGCAAGGATAACCTGAGCAACGATGTCGTCTCGTTTCGAGGCGTGTCCCTTGGCGTGCTCGAAGAACTGGCGCAGGCCGTGCAGGACGGGAGCGCCGCGCCCGGCGTGGAACTGTACGAATGCGTAGAGGCGCACGACAGGTTCCAGTTGGGCGACAGCGTGCAGCTCGTGGACAAAGCGCCCCAGCAGCCCAGCTCGCTCCTGTCCTTGATCAGCGAGAAGCAGTACGCCGGGCGGTGGCGCGCACCGGAAGGCGTCGTCCAGGACGTGCTCTTCCTGCCAAGCAAATTCAAACGCAAGGAACGCAAAGAGTGGAACATGCACGACGTGAGCGTCTTCGTGCTCATGGTGAGAACCCAGGAAAATCAAGAACGCTTTGTCGACACGGTCGGCCGCGAGGGGCGTGGCTCGGCCTTTGCAGGCATTTTCGTGTCGCAGTCTCATACGAGCCGCTTTGCTGACCTCGTTCACGCTTTGCATAGGTACTTTGAAGACAAAGGCATTGCGCCCCGAAGTCGTTTCGTCTGGCTCGACATTTGCAGCGCCAACCAACACGTGCTGCACAACGACAAAGCAGGGCCGGACAACAAGCTTCACTTCTTACTCGAATCCTCGCTGCGCCGCGGCATCGACCGCTTCGACGATCGCGTGGTCTTCTTTGACCGATGGGACCGCCCGACACCGCTCTCGCGTGCGTGGTGTGTCTGGGAAATGCACATTATGCGGAGCAAAGCCGGCGGCACAGGGGCCATCAATATTATTGTTCCGCCCGCACTCGAGCGAAAGCTGCCAGACATGATGTTGGACGATGTAGCGCAGGTCCGCGCGCCGTACGCATCCTTTGACTCGCGTGCTGCGGCTGCAATGAACGAGCGCGACCACGAGATGATCCATGCCATCTTTCGCGACTCTGCCGGAGGTTACGTCGCCATCAACGGGGCCATTCTCGGCGGTGTTCGCGTGGCTGCGCTCGACACCATTCGACGCGCCGTGCAGCGGAGCGTGCAGAACGACAACCTCGGCGCGGACAGCCCAGAGGCGGCCGCCCTCCTCACGCGGCTCGGCGTCTTGCTCACGGAGGAGCAGCTCTACGACGCTGCCGTCGATGCGCTCCGTAGCGCGCTGAGCACATTGCGTAGCGTCTATGGTCCCGACGACATGCGTGTGGCCCAAGTGCTTGGGTATCTGGGCAATGCGCTCGCCGACCAGGGCAAGCCAAGCGAGGCCTTCAAGGCGCTCACTTGCTACGAAGAAGAGCTCGCCATTACGCGAAAGGCTTTGCCGGAAAACCACCCGGATATCGCCACTGTTCTCAATAATCTCGCCTGTCTTCTCGAGGATGTGGAGCGCTATGACGAGGCTCTCGAGGCGTACCTCGAGGCACTCAGTATTTGGCGCCAGCAGCCCGATGCGGAAAGCTCCGAGGAGGAAGCCATTGTGCTTCTTAACATTGGTTCGCTTTACTTTCAAAAGGGCCAGCTCGAAAAGGCGTCACAGTACACGTCCGAGTCCATTGACCTCTTCAAGGCTATCGACGCTTCACACGAGCGCCTTCCCGAGGTGTACACGAACTTGGCAGTCATTTTCCACTCAGAGGGCAAAATCGAGGCTGCCATGGACCAAATGCGAAGCGCAGAATCTGTCGCATCGGACCCTGACATGCAGGCCGATGTGCAATTACTCATGGCGAACATGCTCGACGACGATGGAAAGATCGATGATGCGCTCACTCTGTACAAGGCGGCGTACGCGACACTCGTCGAGCACTACGGCGCGCGCCACACCCGCTGTGCCGACGTCCTGAACTTCATGGGAGCCTTGTGCCAGACGAAGGGCAAGTTCGCCGATGCGCTTTCGCACTTTGAGAACGCTCTGTCGATTCGAATGGAGCTTCTTGGCGAGAAGCACCCAGAAACGGCGCAGACGTTGTTTAACATGGCGCAGAGTCTCGAGAGCCAGGGGCACATTGATCAGGCTCTCGAACGGAGCAAAGATGCTCTCGATGCTTTCCGCTCCGCATATGGGTCTGATCATCCCGACACTAAAGATGCCAAGAGGCAGTACGATCGTCTTGAGCGCATTGCGCGCGAACTGGGTCATCGACCTTCAGCTCCGCAGCTCGGCAGCATGGCAGGTCGTCGGCGCCCGCGGCCACCCGCGGGTGCACGCAGATCGCGCCGCGAGCTTCTTGCCGTCAACACATGAACAAATCTGAATAGGCCAAGCTCGCGGCGCCGCCTTCTACATGCACACCTACCTACAGCCATTCCGGCAAATTTCTGAACACTGTTGTTGATTTTGATGAAGTAGTTTCTACTGTAAAAGTCCACCAAAAGAACGAACGTCACGTTTCATTTTTTTAGCTATGCCGGTCAGTTCGGTCGATTGGCTGACGACTCGGACGTGGTGGTGACCCACACTCAGTGCTTGAGCAACCCTAGTATACGTCTTTTTTCTTCTTTCTCATTTTGGGGTCCCTCTTGCGTTGATGATGCGCCGCTTCCGCTCCATTTCCATAATTCTCCCTTGGGCGGAGCATTTCTTTTGGGGGGGGAAATCGAGCAAAGCATGCCGCAGACTACGCTTCCTCTGCGGCCAGGCCGCGCGGACGTGACCTGCGGCCTCCGGCGCGAGGTATCACCAGTGGCTCTCGTCCGGCTGCGCGGGCACCGTAACGATGAGGCAGCGCGAAATGAGAGGCCGGGGAACGAGTCGCTCTGTCTGGTGCGTCTCGAGTCCTCTTGCGCGAGCGAGCCCGCGTGCGTGTGCGCGAGCAACGGACTTCGGGCCGTGCGAAAGATTGATACAAGTGTACTCGTGCCGGCGGACGTGGCCAATGGGTTGGCTGCAGACTTTTTCGCGCAAGAGTCCCTCGTCCTCGACAACAACACTGAAGAGGACGCGACCAAAGTAGACGTGGGCTTCTATTCGGCTTACCGGCGAGCCTCACTAACACCAGGGGCATCAAGTGTAGAATTGCGTATGATTGATGCCGGCGGCTCACCCGTACGTCTCCCACCTGCGTCCACGGTGCGTGAGCAAGTGGATCATTGGGTTCGAACGGGGATGCCTCTCTTGGAGGGATGCGTCATCAAGTCGCCCGCTGGACTCGCGCTCGATGCCGTTGTTGCGCGCACGGTGCCTTCTCAAACGCTTGTTACATGTGAGGACACGACGCGCGTCAGTTTCGACGACCGTCTCGATCTTGCCAATGCAACGGCGCAAAGTAGCTCCCCAGACAAAACCTCCAGCGCGTGTCGCAACGACGTGAACCAACCTTCTGGCCCTTTGAAAACGCTATACGAGCTGGTCGTGTGGCCCGTTTCTCTTGCGGGAACGTCGCCACTTGTGGACAAACTGCACAGTCCGCGCGGAATTCTTTTGCATGGCCCGCCAGGGACCGGAAAGTCACATGCAGCGGAGCAACTTGCCAAGGCGCTCATGGATCTTGCACCTTGCAAGCTCTTTGTGTTTGATCAACAAGCAAGTGCGCAAAGTTCGCCAGAGGAGGGTTTGCGCGAGATTTTCGCAAGAGCAGAGGCATTCGTCAAGCTCAAGAGCGCCCGGGCTCGGGCTCTACTTTTGGTCGACAACCTCGACACGCTGTGCCCAGTGCGCTCACAAGAACATCAAGGAGAGGAGGCGGGTCCTGCAAGAACAGTCGCTCAGTTGCTAACGCTCATGGATGGCTTGCAAGGTGCGGACCGACGCATCGTGGTGCTTGGCGCGACGTCGAGAGCGGACGACGTCGACCCAGCGCTGCGGAGACCAGGGCGGTTTGAACGGGAGATTGCCTTTGCACCACCCACGCTAGAAGAGCGCGAAACTTTGCTTGCGGCACTCATTCCCAAGGGGCGCGTATCGAGCGAGGACCTTGTCCAGATCTCGCGGCGCACGGTTGGCTTCACAGCCAGCGACCTCGACGCCCTTGTTACCCAGGCGGTTCTGCACCACGGACAGAGGGTCTCCTTGCGAAAAGCAACAGTAGCAGCAGGAGAAGCAGGAGCAGGAGAAGACGAGGAGAGTCTGGCACTCGAGGACAACGATAGTCCGGCACTCGACAACGAAGAAAGTATGGCGCTCGACGACGAAGAGTGCTTGACTCTCGACGACTTTGTAGAAGCGCTTCGCGTTGTGGGAATGACAGGTTCGCTTCTTCGCGGTGGGCGAGGAACAGGACGTGGTCCTGCGAGCGAGCCTTTGCAGAACAACAAGGAGACTGTGTTCGGGTACGCGTCCGTCAAGCTGGAGCTGGCCAAGGCGGTCGACTGGCCCGTGGAGCGCGCGGCGGCCATGAAGCGCCTCGATCTGGCCCCACCGCGCGGCATTCTCTTGTACGGCCCGCCCGGCTGCAGCAAAACAACGTTGGCGCGGTCGGTGGCGGCCCGAACGGGGCATTCGTTCTTTGCGCTGAGCGGCGCCGACGTCTACTCGCCCTTTGTGGGCGATGCGGAGCGGACGGTGCGCGAGGTCTTTGCGCAGGCGCGCCTCGCGCGTCCCGCTGTGGTGTTCTTGGACGAGTTGGACGCCCTCGTGGGCAAGCGCGCCATGTCGAGCGGCGAGGCGGACGAGGCGGGCTCGGTGCAGTCGCGCGTGCTGTCCACGCTGCTCAACGAGATGGACGGCCTCGAGGCCGCGCGCGGTCTGCTCGTGCTGGCGGCCACGAACCGCCTCGACATGGTGGACGCGGCCCTGCGCCGCCCGGGGCGCTTCGACCGCGTCCTGCACGTCCCGCTCCCGGGCCTCGACGACCGCCGCAGCATCTTCGCGGGCTGCCTGGCCAGGCTCCCGCTCGAGCCCGCGGCGGCCTCCGCGCCGCGCCGCGCCGCCCTCGCGGACCGCCTGGCACGTGCCGCGCACGGCGGACTGGGAATCTCGGGAGCGCAAATAGATAATCTCTGCCGCGAAGCCGCCGCGCTCGCCGTGCGCAGGGGCCTCGCGCGCGTGCCGGAGGAGCTGCTGCTGGCCGCGCTCGAGGGCGTCGCCGCGCGCTCGCAGAACGCGGACCCGGGGCCGGAGAGCGGCGGCGACGAGGACGCGGGCGAGGAGGAGGAGGAGTAGGAGGAGGAGCGCGGCGCGCGAGGAGAGCGACGACGAGGACGATGAACAGCGCGAGGTCAAGAGTGGCCCTGGGCGCACGGCTCGTTCGCGAGCACGGGAAGGAGATCTCACCGGCACGGGCGGCGGCGGCGGCGACGGCGGGAAGACGGTGGGCGTCGACGGAGGCGCCCAAGACGTCGGCGGCCTCGTCCGGCCCGCGCATTACAGCGGCTCCGGCGCCGCCGCACAAGAATATTACCTTGCATTCGCTGGCGACCAAGGTGCGAAAGGGACAGCCCATTAGCATGGTCACCGCGTACGACTACCCGAGTGCTGTGCACGTGGACAAGGCTGGCATCGATATTCTGCTGGTGGGTGACTCGCTTGGCATGGTGGAGCTCGGATTCGACACGACGCTTCCCGTGACACTTGATGATATGATTCATCACGGCAAGGCCGTGGCCCGCGGATGCCGCCGGCCGCTGCTGGTGATCGACCTGCCCTTTGGCACCTTTGAGACCTCGCCCCAGCAGGCTGCGCAGAGCGCAATTCGCGTCATGAAGGAGACGAATTTCGATGCCGTCAAGGTCGAGGGCGGCCGGCAGCGTCTTCCCAATATTGAGGCGATTCTCGACTGCGGCATTGCGTGCATGGGTCACATTGGACTCACGCCGCAGAGTTACTCGAGCCTTGGTGGCTTCAAGGCCCAGGGACGCACCGCAGCTGCTGCCTATGAGCTCATCAAGGATGCCGAGGCGCTGCAAGAAACGGGTTGCTTTGCCCTGGTGATCGAGTGCGTGCCGGCTGCCGTTGCCGACCAGGTCGCCAAGGCCGTCGACATTCCCGTCATTGGCATTGGTGCTGGGCCGCATACCGACGGTCAGGTCTTGGTTTTTCACGATATGCTCGGCATGATGCAGCACTATCACCATGCCGAGTTCACGCCTCTTTTTTGCAAGCAGTATGCAACTGTTGGTCACACCATTCAGAATGGTCTTGCTGATTACAAGCGCGATGTTGAGGAGCGTCGTTTCCCGAGCATGGAGTACTCGCCGTACAAGATTTCGGATGCCGAGCTCGCCACTTTTATGGATATGGTGGCTTCTCACAACGAGACAAAGCAGCGTCTTG
The DNA here is from genome assembly GCA_003116975.1 of Aurantiochytrium sp. KH105. NCBI lineage: Eukaryota > Bigyra > Thraustochytrida > Thraustochytriidae > Aurantiochytrium > Aurantiochytrium sp. KH105. Next base: position 373,889 of record BGKB01000073.1, read on the forward strand.
CAAGCGACGGCCAAGTCAAGTCGGCAGCTGACGATATCGACAACGAGAACATCAAAGTCTACTAGACTGAGCTGCTCCTCTCCCCTTTTTTCCTCTTTCTTTATCCGACTCTGCTAGAGAGCCACGGTCTATGATTCACAGTCAATCATCTTTTTTATTTTATTCCCTTTCTTTTCTTTTCTTTTCTTCCCTTTCCACACCTGCGAAGCTCATCCAATGAGCGCCGCTGTGCGGTCGAAAAATAGGCTCAGTAGCTTGGTTCAGCTTTGGTCCTGTCCTGTACATGACTCACCCACTTTGATGTTCATGCATCCTCATTCCTTGCCAGTCTCGTGTGATTTGCCATTGTTGGTTTCGGTCTCCTCCTCTTCGTCATCGTCATCGTCATCGTCATCGTCATCGTCATCGTCATCATCATCTTCGTCGTCGTCATCGTCATCTTCATCTTCGTCTTGTTCCTCGTCTTCATCTTCATCTTCAAGGCGTCGCCGCTTGGCTTCCTCCTCGGCAAGCTCGACAATTGCCCGCTGCGTGCGACGTGCAAGTTTCGCGAGAGGTTTGGCAGCATCTCTTTTCAGGTCCCAGTTGATTTTCCTTGGCGTGACTGTCGTGTCCGCCGCAGCACCTTTCCGCGCAGTCTCGGCTGCTCGAGCCTCAAGCTCCTTGACGCGTGCCTCTGTCGCCTCGAGAAGCTTTCCGCCGGCCTTGGCGGTGGTGGTGGCGGTCTTGGTGCCTGCATCTTCACCAGCAGCATCAGTGGCTCCAACGCTGCCGCCACGCGCGGCGAGAGTGGAGTCGGAGGGCACGTAGTTGCGGAAGCGCAACTTGCGCCCGCCCGTTTGTGCCATGACCTCCGCCTGCGCGTGGAGCGAGCGCGTGTGCGGCGGCGGCTTGGGGTCCGCAGCTCGACCCTTTTTCCGGTCTGTTTCATTCACTCGGTTTTCTGAAGTATTTATCGAGTATTTACATTGTTAGCAAGTTTGCAAGGGGCGATTTGTAGAGCAA